>CM076728.1:21805981-21962414 GCA_038501795.1 Pseudopleuronectes americanus | reverse complement strand
TGATTTACTATGGATGAGTAGTTTGGTTTGTTGTTTGTAGTGTGTGGGGATGTCGGTATTTGGTAGGTTTGTATGGTGTGGAGTTTGGTTTTGGGTGGGGGTTGTTTTGTGGTTTGGTGTGTTTAGTTATTGATAGGGGGGGGGGTGTTTGTGTAGATGTTGGTGTGTGGTGGTGGGTTTGCGTGTTGTATAGTTTTCTATCGTTGTTGGGTGGGGGGTGCTAGGTTTTGTGTGCTTGAGAGATATTGTTTGTGGTGTTGTGGGACCCAGTGGGTGGTGTGGGTAGATGGGTGTATGGTGGTGTGGGTGTTGGTCTCGTGGGGTATGCTGGTGGTGTGGGGTTGTGGGCTGGTGGTGATGGATGGGTGTGTGTATTTTTGTGGTTTGTTGGTTGGTTGTGTTTGTTTGTGGGAAGGGTGCTGATTTGGCATGGTTTGTGTTGGAGTGGTGGAGGGGGTGGTGTTTTCGTGTGGTGTGGTGTTCGTGGATTGTGGGAAGGGCAGGGGTGTGTTGTGGGTGGTGGTGCCCCCCCCCCCCCCCCCCCCCCATTCTATTTTTGTGTGTTGGTATCACGTGACGAGGTCCTGGGAAGGAGACCGGGGGGGGGGGGGGGGGCTTGCTTCTATCAAGGGCCATCTACATTTTGTAACGTCCTTCGAGGGCCATACTAGATTATTGTTTATTATTTATCATTTCAGGTTAACAAGCTCTCGATTCAACTTGGTTCAATATGCATTTTAGTTTAGGATATTTCATTGTACAAAACCAAAATATGTTTAACTGTGCAAGAAAACCTGTAACTTGATGCATTATTCAAAATATTAAGGGAAGTCTGGCACAATAACAATTTTTTTCAATATATTATCCCAGAAATTATTGAGATGTTATAATACCTGATATAATAATAATATTAGAGCTGAATCCAGCAAATTCCCCCATTTCAAAGAGCAATGAACTTGATTCTTAAGAATGTTCAGTCTGACATTTGAGTTAGAACTAAAAATATTTAAAAATATTCTAAATATATAAAATATAAATAAAATAAAAGGAAATGGCTCTGTTAACAAAATCTAACATTTGACTTGGTACAGTGAGCAGAACGGTTAAGATTTACATGAGCTTATAGGTTGTATTGTATTCTTCTAGTGTGTGTGTGTGTGTGTGTGTGTGTGTGGTGTGTTTGTGTGTGCTCATAAACTGTGGAGTGATTGAACAAACACAAAGTGACCCTCAGTTGTGTGCAGTTCCTGGTGGTGTGTGTAGTTCAGTGAGGAGGACGACTCTCTCTCTTCCTCTTATGTTTTAATGTAAAGATGTTTTCTCCACAGAGACGCCTGCTGACGTCCAGGGCTGGGATGAAGACGAGTTTGTGAGTCATTAGCAAAAGAAAATCAAAGAAAATGTTGACATAATTTATAAGCAATATGGCTGAAACGTTGTGGTTGAATGTGTGAACGTGATGGGATGGTGTTTCTTCTCCTTCAGGACGATGAAGAGTTCGACGATGACTACGAGAGTCCGAACAGCGGCGGCCCGGACGGCAGCAGCGACGACTACGAGTCTCCAAACGATGACGTGGACGGAGCCAACGACTACGAGCCGCCTCCCTCCGAGCCGCCAGAGGACCGGGCCCTCAAGCTGGGCCCCACCCTGCCCATCGGAGACGGAGTTTACATCGGTAACCACGCTAAGAACAAATGTAACCCCCCCCCCGTATGATGTCATATGGGATCGCACTCGTCTGTCAGCCCCACCCACCCAGCCTCCAAACCCTGGGGGGCATAAACTCATTTGAAATCATACTGTTAATAAATCTGAAGTTTACTCTGGCTCCTGAAAGTGAAGCCAAGGCAGAGGAGCCTGAAATATCTGTTCATTGAAATGACCACCAGGTGGCGATCCCTTATGTATTGTGGGGTGGACACCACAGCGTTAATGACAGCTAATACCGTCCAATGGGTGCAGGCGGCAGATGTAGGTGGGTGTGCAGTGTGCTTGAGCTCTCAGTCAGGCTCCACCCCCCACTCCTCCAAATATGGCTACTTCTGGTTTAAAAAAAACAAGATGGCGCTGGAGACAAAGTCAAACTGTGAACAGAAGCTCCCAAACCAACGTCACGGTGTGTGTGTGTGTGTTTGTGTGTCTGTTTGTGTAGATAAAAGGGATACCCACATGTCGTCCAAAGGCCCGCCCCCTGCAGTATGTGCCCGCCCCCCGGTCTCGACGCTAGCTGCTCCTTCTCTTCGGCCGGTGAGTCGGACTCAGATTCTCCTCCACTCAGCTCTGATGTTGAAATGATTCACGTTTGACGTGGTTTGTGTTTGTAGCCGGGGGAGTCCTCCTCGAGAAGAGACGTCTCCCCCCACTGTGGAGGACGACAGTCAGGGAAATGTGAGTAGCACTACGGCGCCCCCCACTGACAGGAAGTTACTTTACTTTCACACAGTTTTTTTTAATTTAAGGATTGATGAATCTTCATAGCAATTTTCTATTAAACAAGATGAATGGATGATTGATTTTCGATTTATGGGATCTGTTGGTTTTTAACTCCACGTTGGGGTCATGTGACTCTGACAGAGCTCATCATTGGTGGATTGAAGCTGATGGTTTGTTGTGTTTAGTTCCTGCGGCGCCGCCGCAGATCTTTCGAGCCTCCAAACCGGGAAGAGAGTCGAGGGACAACTTCTCCCCCATCAGAGGTGAAACTGAACCCAGGACCAGAAACATATACAAAAACATTTTTCTTATAACTTTGCCTTTGGATGCGTTCAGGGACACTCTGTTTCTTTCTGATGCACAAAGTAAGACTTTATCGACCTTTAAATAGTCAATTAAATTTCATGTC
Source organism: Pseudopleuronectes americanus (assembly GCA_038501795.1). Lineage (NCBI taxonomy): Eukaryota > Metazoa > Chordata > Actinopteri > Pleuronectiformes > Pleuronectidae > Pseudopleuronectes > Pseudopleuronectes americanus. Next base: position 21,959,569 of record CM076728.1, on the reverse strand, counting down.
TTTACTTTGTTTCATCATTTATTTAATTATTGTCATTAGTATCCTTACAACATTACATTACATTGAGCTGAAGCTTTTATCCAGAGCATCTCACAGTAAGTGCATCAACCACGAGGGAATGAAACCAGAGCAACAAGAATCAAGTCCGTACGATTTCCTTCAAGAAGCCAAACAGGCAGCAAACAGGCGAAACATCAGTTTAACACAACCAATGATGATAAAAGGAAATGAATTAAAATCGTTTAAATTGTTGTTTATCAACCGGAACTGAGAATGAAGTGATTAATGTGAAAAGTGATTTTGTTGTCTCTTCTTCTCAGGACCTCCCTCAGGGGACAGGGTGAGTTTCCTTTCAGCTCTGAAGGATTTAAATTCAGCTGAGACCAGAACCCTGAGGAGCTCAGCTGTCGTATTTATCCTTTTAATTTTGTTTCTGTTTCTTTCAGCCGAGCGCACCGTCCTGGAAGTAAGTGATTAAATACACAAAGACTGAATTAAAAACTTCCATCAAGCTAAATGAACAAATCCATAAATCAGAGTGAAGGTTGAGTTGTTTCATTATTGTGAGTTTTGATTGGATATCAATGTCAGGAGGTATCTTCACTATTAAATGTTATTCTGTGTGATTTTCAAAAGGTTTTAAATATACTTTGTTGAACTTTGCAGAAACGTATGAATCTGCAATTTTTGAGTTGGTGTCAATTTACGTTCTAAACGAGAGACTGAAAGAATCTGCATGTGTCCTGTGAACGTGTTTGTGTTCAGGCCTCAGGCGAACGCCCAGGATCCTCCTCCCTGGTCCAAACCCCCCCTTCTTCCTCCTCCCACCTCCTCCTCCTCCTCCCCTGTCAGCAGGTCAAACTCCTCCCCCCGGCCGCCTCCCAACAGGTTGACGTCACATGTCTTCTATCAAACATCATAGATTGAAATAGTCATTCAAACGTACACGACTCTTCATCAGCTCATTGTTTAAACATCTATGAATTCATGTTCATCACTTTTGTTTCCAGTTCCTCTTGATTTTATGATTAAACTGTTTATTCAGGTTATTCAATAATTATATCATTTTCATGTGGTTTGGTTCAACAGGTTTGATCAAAGAAGAGATGTAAGTTATAACATTATATGAATGAGACTTTTATTCCTATTATCACGTTTTTAATGATAACATTTCAGAATACACAAGAGAAAGATGCATTAAACTGTGTTATATTATAATTATCACCTTTACAGCTCAATTGTTTTTATTGGTTTTAAGATTTTATTTTAATTAAATCTGTCTGTTATTCTCTCTCTTCAGCAAACGCATGATGAAGGTGAGATTTTTTAATCCTGACACCAAGTTTCAACAAAATCTGTTCCGTAGAAACATCGAGTTTGTTTGATTCATTAAACGTGTTTTTCTCTTCCAGCTCCTAAACACAACACCTTCCCCCTCCACAGTAAGAGTCTGCCCCCCCGCCCTGGACTTCCTGCTCCCCCCTCACATCCCGGAGAAAGGTAGGAAACAAGAAATGTGGTTTTCTGTGGTTTGTTCAGCAAAGATGGAAACTAAATAAATCAACTTCCTTCTGAACAGTACGCCCCCTAGTGTTCACTCAGCAAGCTCTCTGCCTAACCAAGTGCACCCAGGTATGACCTCAGACACACACACACACACACACACACACACACACAAGAGCACACACACAAGAACACACACACAAATTCACAATCATTCAGACTGATCCTTAGTGTATGAGTGTGTGTGTGTGTGTGTGTGTGTGTGTGTGTGTGCGCGTGTGTGTGTGTGTGTGTGTGTGTGTGTGTGTGTGTGTGTGTGTGTGTGCTCTTGTGTGTCTGCAGCAAAGGCCCACCACGGAGGCAGCTTCGCTGGATCGTTTCGTCCTCCACCATCACACACACAGGTAACTAAACACACATTAACACACACACACACACAGGTAACTAAACACACATTAACACACACACAAAAAAGAGTTTAATTAACTCTGCATCAATCAAATCTTGTTCTTATTACAGGGTATTGATCAGCTGTTGTACTTCTGATGTCTTAACAGCAGGTGGTGCTGTTGTATTTGTGTCTCAGAACCGTTTTCTCAGTTCTGTGTGTGTGTGTGTGTGTGTGTGTGTGTGTGTGTGTGTGTGTGTGTGTGTGTTGTGTGTGTGTGTGTGTGTGTGTGTGTGTGTGTGTGTGTGTGTGTGTGTGTGTGTGTGTGTGTGTGTGTGTGTGTGTGTGTGTGTGTGTGTGTGTGTGTGTGTGTGTGTGTGTGTGTGTGTGTGTGTGTGTGTGTGTGTGTGTGTGTGTGTGTGTGTGTGTGTGTGTGGTGTGTGTGTGTGTGTGTGTGTGTGTGTGTGTGTGTGTGTGTGTGTGTGACAGGAGCTGGACCCTCTCTGGTACGTGGGGAGAGTGACCCGAGGTCAGGCAGAGGGAAGTCTGAGACAAGTCAGCAAGGTAACAAGTTAAAGTGGAATGAACCTGAAGGAAATGAAAATAACTGTCTATTTATTTCATTAAACATAAATTTAAGTTCAATCTGGTAATGATAGAACAGGATTCTTTTCACTGTGACCTTGATGCTGAATATATTTGTAGTGACTGCAGTTAGAACTCATCATATTATAGTTCAGCACTGGTAACCAGTTCCTCTGTGTCTCTGGAGGACGGAGCGTACCTGGTGAGGGACAGCACCCGGCAGATGGACAACCAGCCCTTCACCCTGATGGTCTTCTACCAGGACAAGGTCTACAACATCCAGATTCGACAGCACAACCAGAGCTTCCAGCTGGGGACCGGACTCAAAGTGCAGGAGGTGAACATGACGACACACATCCCACTGAGAACGCACACAACTCGGGTTCACAGAGGAAGAGTTAGAGATTCATCTGAGGAACCAGAACCATCATGTCCTTCCACAGTTTCAGTCTAAATACTTTAACTGTCCAGACTCATATGAGATCACTGTGACCTTTGACCTCTGGAATCTAAGCAGGTTATCCATGAGTCAAAATGAAGGTTTTCAACTACTTTGTGTGTGTGTGTGTGTGTGTGCGCTTGTGTGTGTGTGTGTGTGTGTGTCCAGTCTTTTCCATCAGTGAGCGACATCATCGCTCATTACTCTCAGTCTCCTCTGGTCCTCATCAACGCCAAGAACCGAAGCGCCAGTCAACAGAACCAGTGCCTCCTGTCGGACCCGGCCGGTGGCTACCTGACCAGGTCCTGACCGGGTCCTGACCGGGTCCTGACCGGGTCCTGACCGGGTCCTGACCAGGTTCCTGACCAGGTTCTGACCGGGTCCTGACCGGGTTCTGACCGGGTTCTGACCGGGTCCTGACCGGGTCCTGACCGGGTCCTGACCGGGTCCTGACCGGGTCGGATTAACCAGCAAAGAGGATCAATGTCCACGTCAGACTTTACTGACGTTGTGGTAAATTTCAGAAGTAGAATGAAGATTTTTCATTATTTTGGTGACAGTGAGTAAATAATAACATTTTTTGTTTTCCTTCTGATTATTGAGAAACCAAAGTGTAGTTTTATTTTGAAATTTCCTGTTAGCAATTAATCCTGAGTCGGTCTCAGCTGTCAATCATGTTGCTCCGCCTGTTTTCACATCATCAACTAACTGATTCAAACCAAACTGATCAGAAACACTTGAACAAACTATTATTTAACTTCTAATTAGATTTTTTTGTTTTGTCCATGTCCCCGTGCTTACATGGAGGACTTGTTATTTTCTATACGACAGCCAACCACCAGGGGGCAAGAGAGATGCTTTGGCTTTCCTTTTCTGAGCTGTCATGTCATCCATCTTTATTTTTGTCATTGACGTCAATGTGTCAACTGGTTTGTTTTCAATAAACTCAAAACATTGTTCTTTAATCAGCAAAGCGTCTAAAATGTGTTACCTGTGTGTTTTATATAAGTTTGTGTCTGTGCACACGTTATCTACACAATGAATAACACACATTTTTCTTAAAGCACGGTTGATGTCAAACTTTGGCTTCAACAGGAGAATCTAACGTTCGTCTCTTTACTTGTGGAGAGTCGACCTCGGATGGTTATAATTTTATGGGTGATTTTAAAAATTGATTTTTATAAGTGAAGTCAGTGGAATCATGGACTGAACACATTCCCTTTGAAAAAGTGAGGACCAAAATGTTCTCCTTAAGATATGAGTACAAGTACACTCACACACACACGCACACACACACACACACACACGCACACACACACACACACACACACGCACACACACACACGCACACACACACACACACACACACACACACACACACACACACACTAACAGTATAATCCCAGTCTTCAGTTACCGTTCAGACTCTTGTTTTGTCTGTGACGCCTGTGAAGGCACCGCGGGCCGGAGATTACTGCTGCCACTGCCAACTGTCATCACACACACACACACACACACACACACACACACACACACACACACACACACACACACACACACAAACACACACACACACACACACACACACAGTGAACAGATAGGAATGGAATCTGTTTGTCTCTGAGGGTTTTCAGAGTTAAGAGCAGACGTTGGTTAATGTCAGAGGTCGGCTCATGAAACCTTATCGACAAACAGAAAAACTAATTCACCTCCTCTGGTCACGTGATGTAAACAGGAAGTTGATTGTCTCTGCAGTTGGTTGCTTAGTAACAGGAAATCCTCTGTAAGTGTTAGTTTGAAGGTTTTCAAACTAAAACGAGTCGGATTGAGAGGCTGTAACCTCCACCAGGTGTAACCATAGCACCAGGGATGAGTTTGAGGACGTGTCCCAGTGTCTCAGGAGACGTGTCCACTGTCCCTGTCTCAGGAGACGCTCCTGAGACAGGGACAGTGGACACGTCTCTGTCTCAGGAGACGCTCCTGAGACGGGGACAGTGGACACGTCTCTGTCTCAGGAGACGCTCTGCTGCTTTGTCTCATCGCCTCATCGGGACATTGTCCAGAGTTTTGATGAAGTGACTCAGGAGATTTTCTGAAGCAACTTCAGAAACACAGAAGCATCGACATGAGATTGTTTACTGTTCGATCAACACTGACTGTAGACATGCTGACTGTGTGTGTCTGTGTGTGTGTGTGTGTGTGTGTGTGTGTGGAGGGGGGGTTGAAGACAATAGGTTGAGGGCGACGCCTCAAACAGCAGCTGAAGTTTCTGTCTGAATCAGCAGCTTTTAAAAACATCAACGTCTGATCTGAATCAAGACAAAGAGAAAACTTGTGGGTTCGGGTTGAGGATCGGGGTGAAGTGGTTTTCAGATCATGGTCCTCACGTGTTCCTCACGTGTTCCTCACGTGTTCCTCACGTGTTCCTGACGTGTTCCTCACGTGTTCTCCAGGTTCAGTGAGAACAAATGTCTGAGTCAGTGTCTCTGGACATTTTATGCAACTTTTTTAAACAGTAAACTTCAGTTTGAGGGAGTAGACGTTAGGTGGTCTGTAGAGGGCGCTGCCCTCTACAGACCACACATAACAGTGTTTTCTGTGTGTGCGTGTGTGTGTGTGTGTGTGTGAGTGTGTGTGTGTGAGTGTGTGTGTGTGAAATCCTCAGGCTCTGATCTGCCTGAGGGAAGGAATTCAACCTGCTCTTGTTCAAATCAACACCCCACCACACACACACACATATGCTTGAATATGTATGTGGGTGTGTGTGTTTGTGTGTTGATACAGCCCAGTTGGCCAATCAGCTCGACTGTGGGCGGGACATCAGAGTATAAATGTTCTTGATGAGCAGCAGCAGGACAGGTGCAGGAGGACCACAGCAGTGGTGTGTATGTGTGTGTGTCTACGAGTGTGTCTCTTTTACAAACACAGTTGTTGGACGGAAGTTGGTGCAACGTTACAGAGAGAAGAAGAAGAAGAAGAAGAAGAAGAAGAAAGAAGAAGAAGAAGAAGAAGAAGAACAAGAAGAAGAAGAAGAACGAAGAAGAAGAAGAAGAAGTGTCCGTCATGTCGTCCTTCGTCCTGGATCTGGGTCTGTCCCCCCCCCTGTGTGGACCATCCTTTCCCCAGCAGGAGGCCTCTTCTCTGGGCATCGACCCCCTTGACTTCAGCCTGTACAGCCCCCCCCCCTCCTCCAGAGTCACCATGGCTCCCAGCTTGCAACAGCCTAAGCCACAGCTTCAGCAGCCCCCACACGGGGCCCCTCCCGGGGGCCCCGGCCCCTGCAGGACCCTCCCCAGGGTTTGGAAGCTTCCTGCCCCACCTCTACAGCCTCTATCGGCCCATGTCCTCCATCAACCCCTGGCTGTCCCTGTCCTGCCCGGACGACGTCCTGCGCCTGGTCCGCCCCCCCCTACTCCTACTCGGCCCTCATCGCCTTGGCGATCCAGAGCGCCCCAGAGCAGCGGCTGACCCTCAGCCAGATCTACCAGTACGTCTCCGACAACTTCCCCTTCTACAGCCGCAACAAGGCCGGCTGGCAGAACTCCATCCGCCACAACCTGTCGCTCAACGACTGCTTCCGGAAGATTCCACGAGACGAGAACGAGCCAGGTGAGGAAACTGTTCACTGATTTAAAATCAATGTCCACGATAAAGTCTCGTCTGATCCGAATGAATAACAAACATCTTCATCCTCCTCTTCCTCTTCTTCTCTGCAGGTAAAGGGAACTACTGGACTCTGGACCCAAACTGTGAGAAAATGTTTGACAACGGAAACTTCCGCCGTAAGAGGAAGAGGAAGATGGAAAATGAGACGTCAGAGAAGAAGAAACCCTCCTCTCCTCCTCTCCTCTCTCCTCCTCCTCCTCCATCCTCCTCCTCCTCCTCCTCCTCCTCCTCCTCTCCTCCTCCTACTCCTCCTCCTCCTGCTCTTCCTCCTCTTCCTCGGAGCTGAGCCCTGACCTCCCCTCTCTCTCTGATGTCACCTCCGACCTCGACAGCTTCCTGTGTCACCTCCAGGACTCATCCCTCTACCCCCCCCCTCACATGCAGGCCCCAGACCACGGCTCCCCCCCCCCTCCTCTTCCTCAGGGTTACGCTGCCGTGGTTCCTCAGTGGGACGACGCCCCCTCTCCTTCCCTCTTCTCCTCCCTCCATCACTCTCCCCCTCCTCCTCCTCTCTTCCAGTTCATCCCCTCACACTTCTCCTCCCCCCTCGTTGATCCGCTGGATGGCGCCCCCCCCGCCGCTCTACGTCAACCTGCAGACGGCGGCCTGTCCTGTGCCAGAGTACCAGGGGCCCCAGCAGCTCGAGGGGCCCCAGCAGCTCCAGGGGCCCCAGCAGCTCCAGGGGCCCCAGCAGCTCCAGGGGCCCCAGCAGCTCCAGGGGCCCCCAGCAGCTCCAGGGGCCCCCATGTGAGCAGCTGTTCTCTGGAGGCTTCACTAATGCTCTGCCCCTCGACTCTCAGGTGTTTACACTGTAAATTGTGTCTGAATGTTTCTAATTATCTTTTCTAATATTTAATTTGTGCCCAAAACTGTGGGAGAAAGTGTAAATATGATTGTGTTTGGAATAAAATTATTTTTGATATCGAATTGTTTATATTTTATCCTCATACGTGCAGAAAAAGGTTATTTATTTAACATAATTTAAAGATAAACAGTCTAATAAATTTAAGTCCAATTAAAAATTATAAAACTCAGAAAACTGAAAAATAAAACGATAATAATTACATTACATTGACTTCAACAATGAATCATTAAGTTTCAGTTTAAAGTAAAAAATGTAATTAAGCATAATTTATGAACTCAACTGACGTTTTATTTTGAAGGGAACAGCCTAATCCTGTAATTAAATTTATACAATGACTAGAAACTTGAAATGTATTTGAATGTTTTAAATGTTCGTTCCCATGACGGCGAGCCGCTGCACTATGATGACGTCAGCACCTTTAAACAAACAAACAAACAAGTGCTGAGTCATGTGATCCCTGTCGCTCTGCAGAGAGAGAACCAGATTAGAACGAGTGACTCAGCAGGTTTCTGTGAAGTGGCTGTGGGAACTGATCCATCACTGATTCATCAGTTATTAGTTTTCACTGATCAATTGTAAACATATAGAAATGGTTAGAATAACAATGTGACATAAATAACACTTTTACTAAAAATCCACTTCATCTTTACCGAAGATTTTTCAGCAGATAATAGCTACCGAGTAACCATGGCAACTGTAACATGACCTAGACGGAGCAATAAAATCATTAAAAGACAAAAAGTTCACAGATAAAAGCTAAATAATCTCCCAGTGCATTGTGGGAGAGTGTCGCTGCTCAGTGTCGACACCATCTTTCAGTAAAGAATTAAACACATATATAAAGAATCATAAGAAAACATCAGAATTGTGTCAGTGCACGATGGGATTTTGTTATATTTAAAATATAGTTTTTTTTAAATAAAATCACACTTCAACAAAGAATAAATTCCAATATATTTAAACACAATATAACAGATATAATGCAAAAAGGACAGTTTTTAATTAAATTAAATAGAGAATAAAAAATAAATACAGTGCACTGCAAAACAAAACGTTATTCCAATTCAAATAAAGGTAATTTTCATTTGTCCTTATACAAAGTTTACAGTTCATTGAAAAAGTGACAACGTTCAACATAAAAACAATAAACATTATGTCGAACGACGGCTGCAGGTAAACACTATAAAAATATAAATAGATGAGATAATATTTGATTGCATGAAACAGACATGTGATAATAAATAAATTGACCTCCTCTTAATAAACACAACAATAATAAAAACTGTTTTTGAATTGATGACATTTACGAAAGTGTTTCTTTGTGTTAAATAGTCATGAAAAGGTCAAAACCCCGACTCAGCATGTCTTTGTCTCTGAGTCGTGTTTAACAGACTCCAGGTCAGAGCCTGAGTGATGTCATGTTGTCTGATTGTGTGTGTGTGTGTGTGTGTTTAGCCATCATGTCGTCCATTGATGTGTATATGACCGTAAATAAACAGCACACTCTGAGCGACTGATACCATCAGCTGATCAATACACCTGAGAGACGTCTGACAGACTCACACTGTTTACTACACAACATGAGGAGTGTGTGTGTGATTAGTGACACATGCGGTCAAACTAACCTGTCTCACAACGCTCTAATGTAAGTGTGCCATTGTTTACACTTAACACGTAGTCAGAAAGCTCCGCCCCAAGGACACACAGACACACACACACACAGGCACACACACACACACACACACACACACACACACACACACACTCATTGCAAGCTGTTGAAACTGGTCTGTATTTTCACAATAAACAGAAATACTGAGGAGTGTGTGCGCGTGTTGGAGTCTGTGTGTTGGAGTGTGTGTTAGTGTGTGTGTTAGTGTGTGTGTTAGTGTGTGTGTTAGTGTGTGTGACAGTGTGTGTGAAGTGGCAGTAAACAGACGGCACACTCTCTCCTCATGTTGTGTCATAAACAGTTTGACCAAAATTATCTGATCTTGAGCTCACTTCAGTGTGTGTGTGTGTGTGTGTGTGTGTGTGTGTGTGTGTGTGTGTGTGTGTGTGTGTTAGTGTGTGTGTGTGTAGACCGATCAGGAGTCAGGCTCATCTGTCAATCAACACGTCTCAGCCTGTTTTCATGTCATCAAATAACTGATTCAAACCAAACTGATCAGAAACTTGAACAAACTTCACAGAGAAGAAGTGAAACGACAGAAACATCTTTACAAACATTAACTTAACGTCTGCTCCAGGTCCCATCTGCTAACATGGAGGAGGGTTCATGATCTTTACTGCAGCCAGCCACCAGGGGGCGATCATTGGGGAGCTGTCGCATCATTCATCTGTTTGTATTGACTATAATATAAGTGTGTGAAATAAACAGCAGCTGTGTTGCTATGGAAACCTGTAATGTTATTCTTTTCTTTCATCTCAGTTTATTAGAAACACTTAATAATCTGAACAGCTGCTGAAAATCATTTATTACAGTTGTAGTTGATGTTTCTAATAAACTGATGATTTCACGTGAAGCTTCAAAAGGCTTTGACTTGTCTTCAACACGTTGTTCAGGTGCATCAGTGTCAACGGTCATAACGTCAATGTGTGTGTGTGTGTGTGTGTGTGTGTGTGTGTGTGTGTGTGTGTGTGTGTGTGTGTGTGTGTGTGTCCTGTCTCAGCATGTCTCGACCAGTCAGTCCGCCCCTATAAGAACTTTTCCACCTTCATTCAGTTTAAAAACAACACAACAGTTTGTGGGGCTTTGATCTCCTCATGTGACAAAAGAGACGTTTCATTAGAAAAAGTATTACCAGTGACTGAGCCTGCACAGTCCACAGGGCCTCAGGGGCCCTCAGGAGCCCCCGGGGGCCCCCAGGAGCCCAAAGGGGGCCAACACCCACAGCATCCTCATCATCCCAACACTGGATCCAACGGTTCATTTCTAACAATCAGTTTAAACCTGTTTCACTCAGCAAAACTCCCACAAACAATCATAAACACTCTGAATTCACTGGATCCACATTTTGATTCAGATCAAATCTCACATACATGATGAAGAATCACAAACCCTCTAACATGAGACTCCTGTCATCACTCAGCAGCAGGTTGTTATCAGCACTGATGGAAACATGACAAAGACCTAATGGACGTTTGTGTACACATTGTGTTTGACATCTTAGGAAAGACGTGCAACAGTGATTTAGTTCTTCGTCTCCTCTACTGACCACAGAGCAGGTTCTCCTCACCTGAACAACCTGCTCAGCTTCAAGAGGAGTTCATCTCTGAGAAATCATGAAAAGTGTTAAAAACGTTCTATTGAACAAAGTTAAAGACAAACCATCCTGATCCTGTGTCAAGTCCTTCTCCAGGTTGAACGCTTCCGTCTGATCCTGCTGACAGATCACAACTCATCCTGGCAGTTTCATAATGGAACCTAATAACTGACCCTTCTCATAATAACAACTCTCTCCAGTGTCCATAAAGCTGTTACCCTCCATACAGACTCATAGTTGAGGCTTCAGTGCAGTTCTCTCTCGCTCTTGACGACCTGTCACTCAGACTGTGAGTGACAGGACGTTCGTGTTCTGAGCTGAAGGCTTCAGGTTCTAACACATCAAACATGTGTGTAGTGATTAAACCTCAGTGAGGCAGACACATGAACACACATAGACACAGGTCACATGACTGAGGTGAAGCTGAATATAAACATGAATTTAATCCTCTCTCAGACGCCATCGCTCCGGGGCGTCTTGCTCACTGGCACGTCGGCAGCTGGCAGAGCAGTGTGTGTGTGTGTGAGTGTGTGAGTGTGTGTGTGTGTGTGTGTGTGTGTGTGTGTGAGTGTGTGTGGGTGTGTGGGTGTGGGTGGTCGACCCACTAACTGCCAGGCCGACGGCTGGTGGCCTCAAATTTGCATATCATGATACATGTGTTGAGTGAGTGTGTGTGTGTGTGTCTGTGACTGTGTGTGTGTGCTGGAGGTGAGCGGGGGGGGCGTCTCGTCCTGCTGGTATTCTGACAGTTTAATGAAGACGACCCGTATGTTCCCGTCTCGTCCGTTAAAGTGAAACCATCAGATCCAGTTCACCCCCCCTCATCCCCCCTCACGTACATCTGCCCCGACCCCTGGACTGACCTGAAACAAACCTGTAGATCAGAAATCCACTGACTCCTTCCAACACAACCTGAAACAAACTGAGGCTACACATCCACTCTGCTGCAGAAACTTCTGATCACAGAGACGTTTTATAAAAGTCATGTTTTAGTTTGAAAACTCAACTAATCGGCTGATTGGGTCTTTTCTGTCGCGAGGTAGCCTTCTCTGATTCGTCAGGCTCCTGTCACATGACTGTAGCATCAGCCTCAGTTACCGGAGTAGAACAACATGTGACCCTGTTGTGTTTGCTAACAGCTAATGTTCAGTTGTGTATTTGCTCAGTGGTCACATGACGCTGGATATCAACTCGTTAAGATAACTCAGGTTTTACTCATTAAGATCTGAGCACGTACACATAAAAGGGGCGGGGTTTACTGCATATGACCAATCACAGACATGACAGTTTGACTGACAGCAGAGCCTCATATTTCATAACCAGGATCAAACTGTTCTATAATAAAAATCAGAGGAGAACAAACACATGATCCAGAATAAAATAAACTCAGTCACTGCTGCTAAACGCAGGAAGAACATCTGGTAGAAACATCTCTGATTCTGTCAGTGTGTAAGCTATAGCGCCCCCCGGTGGCATTTGGAAAATTATATATTACATGACCGAGACATATTAAAGTGTTTGAACGAGATGCTCGGGCAGGTGAAGTGAGGATCAGTCCTCCCTGGGACCACAGTTATCAGACCAGGAACAGAACTTAGTTCTGGGTTTCTACTTCACACTAGGAGCCAGTTTCTGGCTTCAGATATTAAACTGTAGATTGGGATCGACACAAATCCACCTGATATGATGCAAAAACAACTCAGACTCAAACGCTGCCCTCTTGTGGGGATGCCGTCACTTACAGTCAGAATCTGTAAGTGACGGCATATATATGACCGCCCGTACACAGTCTCAGCTGTCAATCATGACATCCCATGACGTAAGTGATATGTTGATTTTTCATCAACATATCACTTCCTCCTTTCCCATCTGCTAACATAGAGGTGACAAGATGTATGAGCTGTACTGCAGCGAGCCACCAGGGGGGATCCAGAGGATCTAGCTTCACATAAGGGAGCTCTCATGTCGTCCATCTTTATTTACAGCATTGGACACTATCCAGGGTGGTGGTAGCCACATTGACCAGGCTAAGGCTAGCAGCCGGACACAAGAACCCATGATTCCCTGACAGTTTGATCATGTAAACCCATCGTGTAGTGGGCCCTAACCCTGGAACTCTTGTGGAGGCCAAGTCCTGAAATCCCCCAAAGAATCTCTTTATCCTCAGGAACTCTAAAACTCCCAGAAGCCTCCAGAGACACCTGAGGATTCTCTGAAGCCTCCATCGATCCGGATCCTTTCTGCAGCTCCAGGTTTGCGTTGCCTCCGGCTCGATGTTGACAGGAGTTTAATCGTCACTGAGGAGACGGACGAAGACGACGAGTCTGAACAGGTCGACTGTACGAAGGAGGAGGAAGAATCTACAATCAGTACAAAACTGTTGGAGAATCTTCTGGTTGGGGGGGGGGCAGAGACTGCGAGGACGAAGGCTCTCACAACCTCCTGCTGATTGGTTCTTTTGTGTCACAACGTTGACTTCTCCAATTGGTCAGGCTCAGGTCATATGACCTTGTTAATTTCAGGTAACACTGCAACAGCTTTAAATTGTAATGGAGTACTTTTACTTTTACTCTTTGACACAACCACTTCAACTGTTTTATTTAGATTCATGTGTTCTGTGCTGCCACCATGTGGTCAGAACAGAGAATGAGTGTGGGTCAGTGCTGCCCTCGTGTGGAGGCACTGAGAAGATCACCTGGAGTAAAGTTATGATTTAAAACCATGAATAAAAACCACTCACTGATCTGTCTGAAGCTCCGCCCAGTTGTTCATATCATTCTGCTCCAGGTCAGAAACTAAGAACATTTACTTCACTACATTTAATAACTTTATTTACTTTGCAGATTCACAATAACACATCTGATCAGCCTCTTCCAGTTATACTAATTAACATTTTCATCTGTATATGACAGCATCAACCAACTAAAACTCCCCAGGTCAGACGCCATCTACAAACCAATCAGAGTCAAGTAAAGGTAGACTCCGCCCACGTAGGTGATGACGACAGGAAGCACACAGGTCAAACTTATTTAGTCCCTAAATAACAACGTGGAACCAAATATAAGCAGATGAAATGAAACATGAAACAAACACATGAAGCTTCAGAATCATGTTTAGTACAGAAATGATCAAATTACTAAAGATGTTTTCATCTGAAAGAAACAGGAAACAGTTTTAAAGTTTTGAGCAGCTGCTTAAATTTTTAACTTTTAATGAAACGTCTCAGAGGAAACAGTCACTTCTTTATTTTATTGTCAACATCAAACTTCATCAGCTCAATCCGATTGGAAGTCTTAACAGAAAAAGTCAAAAGAATAAAAAAGTTGTAGAAAAAGTAGAACTATCAAAGTAAAAGCAGATTCTTACTGTGAAGTCTGAAGTGTTTATGTTTGACGTCCAGCGAGCCTCCGTCTGCTCAAACCTGAACGTGTATTTACATGATTATTGGTTTCTGGAAAATGTGACTGAAATCTGTTTATTTATCAAACAAAACAACAGAAACTATTTACACACGAAGCCTCTCGTTCTCCACCATGTGTTAGCCTAGCTTAGCACAAGCACTGGAGGCATAGGAGATAACTGATAGACGTGGTCAAAAGGAGGCGGAGCTTCTGGTGAGAATTGAGAGGATTGGCAGCATTGATCTTGGAGCTGCCTCCTGATTGGCTCAGGCTTCTCAGAGCGGTTTGGGCAGGGCGGTCACCTCCTCCGCACACTCGTCGTACGCTTCCTGATAATCCTCATGAGGTTTGATCAGGATGACGCAGGTCGGCCGCTTGGACCCGGCCGAGGAACCCAGGTCCTGAACAGAGAACAAGAACATGAACGAGTGGAAACGCACACAAACGTTCAATAGACACAGACGTGTTCTAACAGACGTGTTGTATGTGTTCTTATGGACTTTTTTTAACAGACGTGTTCTTATAAACATGTTCTACATTTTCTAATGGACGTGCTCTTACAGACATGTTCTTAGGGACATGTTTTTATGGACATGTTCTGCATGCTCTTACACGCATGTTCTACGTGTTTTCAAAATAAAAGCCTGACTAAACCATCGGCATTCAGCTCACCACTTTGGAGGGGATGTAGGCATACGGCAGGTTTCTGTCCTCGCACATGATTGGCAGGTGGCAGTAGACGTCTATGGGCAGTGTGTCACCTGCCAGCACCACGATGCTACGCACACACAAAAAACACACACACACTTTGTTTACCTCTCTGATCTGAAATGTGCACGAGGTTGTGTCTCTTTGAGGCTTCGTCACTCACCCTTTCTCTCCTTTGTTGATGAACTTCTGAACTTCTTTCACTCCTCGTCGGATATTTTTCACTTTAGCAGCTGGAACAACAGAAAACACAGTGAAGTTCCTCACCCTCCTACAGACTCATATAAAGTTCCTCACCCTCCTACAGACTCAAATAAAGTTCCTCACCCTCCTACAGACTCAAATAAAGTTCCTCACCCTCCTACAGACTCATATAAAGTTCCTCACCCTCCTACAGACTCATATAAAGTTCCTCACCCTCCTACAGACTCATATAAAGTTCCTCACCCTCCTACAGACTCATATAAAGTTCCTCACCCTCCTACAGACTCATATAAAGTTCCTCACCCTCCTACAGACTCATATAAAGTTCCTCACCCTCCTACAGACTCATATAAAGTTCCTCACCCTCCTACAGACTCATATAAAGTTCCTCACCCTCCTACAGACTCAAATAAAGTTCCTCACCCTCCTACAGACTCAAATAAAGTTCCTCACCCTCCTACAGACTCATATAAAGTTCCTCACCCTCCTACAGACTCATATAAAGTTCCTCACCCTCCCTACAGACTCATATAAAGTTCCTCACCCTCCCTACAGACTCATATAAAGTTCCTCACCCTCCTACAGACTCATATAAAGTTCCCCCCCCCGACCCCTGGACTGACCTGAAACAAACCTTCAGATCAGAAATCCACTGACTCCTTCCAACACAACCTGAAACAAACTGAGGCTACACATCCACTCTGCTGCAGAAACTTCTGATCACAGAGACGTTTTATAAAAGTCATGTTTTAGTTTGAAAACTCAACTAATCGGCTGATTGGGTCTTTTCTGTCGCGAGGTAGCCTTCTCTGATTCGTCAGGCTCCTGTCACATGACTGTAGCATCAGCCTCAGTTACCGGAGTAGAACAACATGTGACCCTGTTGTGTTTGCTAACAGCTAATGTTCAGTTGTGTATTTGCTCAGTGGTCACATGACGCTGGATATCAACTCGTTAAGATAACTCAGGTTTTACTCATTAAGATCTGAGCACGTACACATAAAAGGGGCGGGGTTTACTGCATATGACCAATCACAGACATGACAGTTTGACTGACAGCAGAGCCTCATATTTCATAACCAGGATCAAACTGTTCTATAATAAAAATCAGAGGAGAACAAACAAATGATCCAGAATAAAAGAAACTCAGTCACTGCTGCTAAACGCAGGAAGAACATCTGGTAAAACATCTCTGATTCTGTCAGTGTGTAAGCTATAGCGCCCCCCGGTGGCATTTGGAAAATTATATATTACATGACCGAGACATATTAAAGTGTTTGAACGAGATGCTCGGGCAGGTGAAGTGAGGATCAGTCCTCCCTGGGACCACAGTTATCAGACCAGGAACAGAACTTAGTTCTGGGTTTCTACTTCACACTAGGAGCCAGTTTCTGGCTTCAGATATTAAACTGTAGATTGGGATCGACACAAATCCACCTGATATGATGCAAAAACAACTCAGACTCAAACGCTGCCCTCTTGTGGGGATGCCGTCACTTACAGTCAGAATCTGTAAGTGACGGCATATATATGACCGCCCGTACACAGTCTCAGCTGTCAATCATGACATCCCATGACGTAAGTGATATGTTGATTTTTCATCAACATATCACTTCCTCCTTTCCCATCTGCTAACATAGAGGTGACAAGATGTATGAGCTGTTCTGCAGCGAGCCACCAGGGGGGATCCAGAGGATCTAGCTTCACATAAGGGAGCTCTCATGTCGTCCATCTTTATTTACAGCATTGGACACTATCCAGGGTGGTGGTAGCCACATTGACCAGGCTAAGGCTAGCAGCCGGACACAAGAACCCATGATTCCCTGACAGTTTGATCATGTAAACCCATCGTGTAGTGGGCCCTAACCCTGGAACTCTTGTGGAGGCCAAGTCCTGAAATCCCCCAAAGAATCTCTTTATCCTCAGGAACTCTAAAACTCCCAGAAGCCTCCAGAGACACCTGAGGATTCTCTGAAGTCTCCATCGATCCGGATCCTTTCTGCAGCTCCAGGTTTGCGTTGCCTCCGGCTCGATGTTGACAGGAGTTTAATCGTCACTGAGGAGACGGACGAAGACGACGAGTCTGAACAGGTCGACTGTACGAAGGAGGAGGAAGAATCTACAATCAGTACAAAACTGTTGGAGAATCTTCTGGTTGGGGGGGGGGCAGAGACTGCGAGGACGAAGGCTCTCACAACCTCCTGCTGATTGGTTCTTTTGTGTCACAACGTTGACTTCTCCAATTGGTCAGGCTCAGGTCATATGACCTTGTTAATTTCAGGTAACACTGCAACAGCTTTAAATTGTAATGGAGTACTTTTACTTTTACTCTTTGACACAACCACTTCAACTGTTTTATTTAGATTCATGTGTTCTGTGCTGCCACCATGTGGTCAGAACAGAGAATGAGTGTGGGTCAGTGCTGCCCTCGTGTGGAGGCACTGAGAAGATCACCTGGAGTAAAGTTATGATTTAAAACCATGAATAAAAACCACTCACTGATCTGTCTGAAGCTCCGCCCAGTTGTTCATATCATTCTGCTCCAGGTCAGAAACTAAGAACATTTACTTCACTACATTTAATAACTTTATTTACTTTGCAGATTCACAATAACACATCTGATCAGCCTCTTCCAGTTATACTAATTAACATTTTCATCTGTATATGACAGCATCAACCAACTAAAACTCCCCAGGTCAGACGCCATCTACAAACCAATCAGAGTCAAGTAAAGGTAGACTCCGCCCACGTAGGTGATGACGACAGGAAGCACACAGGTCAAACTTATTTAGTCCCTAAATAACAACGTGGAACCAAATATAAGCAGATGAAATGAAACATGAAACAAACACATGAAGCTTCAGAATCATGTTTAGTACAGAAATGATCAAATTACTAAAGATGTTTTCATCTGAAAGAAACAGGAAACAGTTTTAAAGTTTTGAGCAGCTGCTTAAATTTTTAACTTTTAATGAAACGTCTCAGAGGAAACAGTCACTTCTTTATTTTATTGTCAACATCAAACTTCATCAGCTCAATCCGATTGGAAGTCTTAACAGAAAAAGTCAAAAGAATAAAAAAGTTGTAGAAAAAGTAGAACTATCAAAGTAAAAGCAGATTCTTACTGTGAAGTCTGAAGTGTTTATGTTTGACGTCCAGCGAGCCTCCGTCTGCTCAAACCTGAACGTGTATTTACATGATTATTGGTTTCTGGAAAATGTGACTGAAATCTGTTTATTTATCAAACAAAACAACAGAAACTATTTACACACGAAGCCTCTCGTTCTCCACCATGTGTTAGCCTAGCTTAGCACAAGCACTGGAGGCATAGGAGATAACTGATAGACGTGGTCAAAAGGAGGCGGAGCTTCTGGTGAGAATTGAGAGGATTGGCAGCATTGATCTTGGAGCTGCCTCCTGATTGGCTCAGGCTTCTCAGAGCGGTTTGGGCAGGGCGGTCACCTCCTCCGCACACTCGTCGTACGCTTCCTGATAATCCTCATGAGGTTTGATCAGGATGACGCAGGTCGGCCGCTTGGACCCGGCCGAGGAACCCAGGTCCTGAACAGAGAACAAGAACATGAACGAGTGGAAACGCACACAAACGTTCAATAGACACAGACGTGTTCTAACAGACGTGTTGTATGTGTTCTTATGGACTTTTTTTAACAGACGTGTTCTTATAAACATGTTCTACATTTTCTAATGGACGTGCTCTTACAGACATGTTCTTAGGGACATGTTTTTATGGACATGTTCTGCATGCTCTTACACGCATGTTCTACGTGTTTTCAAAATAAAAGCCTGACTAAACCATCGGCATTCAGCTCACCACTTTGGAGGGGATGTAGGCATACGGCAGGTTTCTGTCCTCGCACATGATTGGCAGGTGGCAGTAGACGTCTATGGGCAGTGTGTCACCTGCCAGCACCACGATGCTACGCACACACAAAAAACACACACACACTTTGTTTACCTCTCTGATCTGAAATGTGCACGAGGTTGTGTCTCTTTGAGGCTTCGTCACTCACCCTTTCTCTCCTTTGTTGATGAACTTCTGAACTTCTTTCACTCCTCGTCGGATATTTTTCACTTTAGCAGCTGGAACAACAGAAAACACAGTGAAGTTCCTCACCCTCCTACAGACTCATATAAAGTTCCTCACCCTCCTACAGACTCAAATAAAGTTCCTCACCCTCCTACAGACTCAAATAAAGTTCCTCACCCTCCTACAGACTCATATAAAGTTCCTCACCCTCCTACAGACTCATATAAAGTTCCTCACCCTCCTACAGACTCATATAAAGTTCCTCACCCTCCTACAGACTCATATAAAGTTCCTCACCCTCCTACAGACTCATATAAAGTTCCTCACCCTCCTACAGACTCATATAAAGTTCCTCACCCTCCTACAGACTCATATAAAGTTCCTCACCCTCCTACAGACTCATATAAAGTTCCTCACCCTCCTACAGACTCAAATAAAGTTCCTCACCCTCCTACAGACTCAAATAAAGTTCCTCACCCTCCTACAGACTCATATAAAGTTCCTCACCCTCCTACAGACTCATATAAAGTTCCTCACCCTCCCTACAGACTCATATAAAGTTCCTCACCCTCCCTACAGACTCATATAAAGTTCCTCACCCTCCTACAGACTCATATAAAGTTCCTCACCCTCCCTACAGACTCATATAAAGTTCCTCACCCTCCTACAGACTCATATAAAGTTCCTCACCCTCCTACAGACTCAAATAAAGTTCCTCACCCTCCTACAGACTCAAATAAAGTTCCTCACCCTCCTACAGACTCATATAAAGTTCCTCACCCTCCTACAGACTCATATAAAGTTCCTCACCCTCCTACAGACTCATAAAGTTCCTCACCCTCCTACAGACTCATAAAGTTCCTCACCCTCCTACAGACTCATATAAAGTTCCTCACCCTCCTACAGACTCATATAAAGTTCCTCACCCTCCTACAGACTCATATAAAGTTCCTCACCCTCCTACAGACTCAAATAAAGTTCCTCACCCTCCTACAGACTCATATAAAGTTCCTCACCCTCCCTACAGACTCAAATAAAGTTCCTCACCCTCCTACAGACTCATATAAAGTTCCTCACCCTCCTACAGACTAAAGACTCATATAAAGTTCCTCACCCTCCTACAGACTCATAAAGTTCCTCACCCTCCTACAGACTCATATAAAGTTCCTCACCCTCCTACAGACTCATATAAAGTTCCTCACCCTCCTACAGACTCATATAAAGTTCCTCACCCTCCTACAGACTCATATAAAGTTCCTCACCCTCCTACAGACTCATAAAGTTCCTCACCCTCCTACAGACTCATATAAAGTTCCTCACCCTCCTACAGACTCATAAAGTTCCTCACCCTCCTACAGACTCATATAAAGTTCCTCACCCTCCTACAGACTCATATAAAGTTCCTCACCCTCCTACAGACTCAAATAAAGTTCCTCACCCTCCTACAGACTCATATAAAGTTCCTCACCCTCCTACAGACTCATATAAAGTTCCTCACCCTCCTACAGACTCATATAAAGTTCCTCACCCTCCTACAGACTCATATAAAGTTCCTCACCCTCCTACAGACTCATATAAAGTTCCTCACCCTCCTACAGACTCAATAAAGTTCCTCACCCTCCTACAGACTCAAATAAAGTTCCTCACCCTCCTACAGACTCATATAAAGTTCCTCACCCTCCTACAGACTCATATAAAGTTCCTCACCCTCCTACAGACTCATAAAGTTCCTCACCCTCCTACAGACTCATAAAGTTCCTCACCCTCCTACAGACTCATATAAAGTTCCTCACCCTCCTACAGACTCATAAAGTTCCTCACCCTCCTACAGACTCATATAAAGTTCCTCACCCTCCCTACAGACTCAAATAAAGTTCCTCACCCTCCTACAGACTCATATAAAGTTCCTCACCCTCCCTACAGACTCAAATAAAGTTCCTCACCCTCCTACAGACTCATATAAAGTTCCTCACCCTCCCTACAGACTCATTTAAAGACTCATATAAAGTTCCTCACCCTCCTACAGACTCATAAAGTTCCTCACCCTCCTACAAACTCATAAAGTTCCTCACCCTCCCTACAGACTCATTTAAAGACTTATATAAAGTTCCTCACCCTCCTACAGACTCATATAAAGTTCCTCACCCTCCTACAGACTCATAAAGTTCCTCACCCTCCTACAAACTCATATAAAGTTCCTCACCCTCCTACAGACTCATATAAAGTTCCTCACCCTTCTTGACGCACTTGTACAGCTTCTTGCTCAGCTTCCGGGAGGCCAGAGGCGTAGAGATCGCGTTCACGTTGGCGATCAGCTCCTGATAAGACTTCTCGTTTCCTCCGGCGGCTTCTTCTCCGTCCGCGGGGACCTGGTCCTTCTTCACTTTCGTCATGTCGGATCGAGGGTTTGATCGGAGCCGGTGGGATCGAGACTTGAGGAGCAGCGACGAGCCGGTGACAACACGCTGTAGTGTGTTCAGACGCCGCACGTGTTAAAACTATGTCACTTCCGTTTGTCTGAACGGAAACATAGCAGCGCCCAGCGGCCCGGAGGGAGAACGACAGCCTGGCCTTTCAAAATAAAACCCTTGATACGAAACAGACTTACAAATCAGACAATGTTTGGAAAATAGTGAATCGTTTATTTCTTATACATGTATCACGTGGTAATCCTCCTGAAGAGTACACTTCCGGTAAAAGCCAGAGCCCCGCCTGGTCTTCTGCAGTTTTACTTACACCTTTTTATTACAAAGATAACAGACACATTTTATAAGAATAAATATAAATATATACATATAAAAAACTGGCTCAAGTTTGATTATCAAATTATTATTATTATGCAATCACAGTTTCCTCCACCGACCAATCAGGCCGTGCTGAGGAGCAGTGATGGCACAGTGATGACGTCATCAGCGCTGGAAGATGTCACTCAGTACGGTGGGAATCGAGCTGCTCGTCATCTCTGTGGAGATCTGACCCCAGACACAGGAGGGGCAGAGGGTGGAGCACAGACAGTCTGTGCACAGGCTGCCCTGAAGGACACACACACACACACACACACACACACACACACACACACACACACACACACACACACACACACACACACACACACACACACACACACACACACACACACACACACACACACACACACCACACACACACACACACACACACACACACACACACACACACACACACACACACACACACACACACACACACACACACACACACACACACACACACACACACACACACACACACACACACACACACAAACACACAAATGAAGTGGAGCACAGACAGTTAGTGTTTGAACTTTGGACCCAGGACAACAGAACCAGTGTTTTGTCCTCACCTTGATGCCGTAGCGGTGGCGAGCAGATGTCCTCATGGCCATGGTGATGGGACGGAAGCAGCCGAAGACGTCCAGCAGGGGGAGACAGAAACACTGACCCATCTGTTTAGAGGTTTTACAGGCGAAGCAGGGACAACACCAGAACAGACAACAACCTGCACAACAAAACAACGCAACGTTAACACAACTTCAACATGAACACAGAAAACATTATAACGTAATGGCAAATGTGTGGTTGTGTACAGTTTGTGTTCTTTTTGTTGCGCTAATGTCACTTTTTTGTTTATGACATTTTTTGTTGATCTGAACAGATTCTCAACTTCCTGTGTTTATAACACAACAGTGAACAGTGAAGACTTCACTCGCTCATCCATCCTGGTGTGAGTGTGTGTGTGTGTGTGTGTGTGTGTGTGTGTGTGTGTGTGATATCTCTGTACACTGTTTGGTGTTATTCCAGCAGTCACAGATCCCAGACATCCAGTCAGTTTCATCTGAGGACGTGATCGGATCCTCAGGCCACATCCTCGTACCTGACACACAACTGTGTGAATAAACTACACATACCACCAATACACAAACACAAGGACAGAGCGAGGCAGACAGAGAGAGAAGGAGAGAGAGAGGGAGGTCTCAGTAGACAGGCTGATCAAATCTTTACAGATTAAAACCTGACAAACACCAGAGAAGAAGAAGTCAGAGATCTTACCTGTGTGAGCGTCGGGCTGAGACTGATTCAGATGCTCTGATTGGACGAGCTGTCAGGTAAACCTGACAAACTGGTTGGACTGGAGGGAAGATGTCCTGACAGGCACATTCCCATCGACTCACTCACTGTCCCTAAACAACTCATCATGTGTGATGTCACTGTGTCATTTAATAAACACTCATTAGAATGAAGCAGCTGCAGCTTTTATTTTGTAAGAAAAAATTGATTCAGCTCGTTGTAACCACTCATGTGTTTTGTTATTTGTTGCGATGTTGGAATCTTCTTCAGGTCCAGCCTCGTGTTGATCCGCTCACTTCCTCCTCCATGTTGCTCTGGACTCACTTCAGCCTCTTCTTCTCTTCCTTTAAGCTGCAGGGTTTTTATCACCAGTTTCAGCTCTTTCACTGGTCACTTTGTGTTTCCAGCTCCTGAACGGTGGAACCAGCTCCCCAATGACATCAGGACAGAAGGTCCACACATCTTCTGCTGCAAACTAAAACATCTATTCCGTCCCCCCCTTGAATAGAAGTTTAAACTAACTGTTTAGCAGCACTTAAATGTCTCTTACTTACAGCACTTTGTAATTTGGCTTTTTGAAGATATTCTACTTTCTTGATTCTTGTTGTTGTGTGTTTGTTCCCTCACGGTTGAAGCACTTATTGTGAGTCGCTGTGGTTTTAGTTTTTGCTGTGGTTTTAGTTTAACATGAAGTTGTGTCGTTGTGTGTTCAGTTGGTGAACGAGGCGTCTGTGGCAGCTTTAAATCACTGGTCACTGATTTATTAACGTTGAATCTGATTTAAGTCTGAAATGTTCTGTAACATTGTGAAGTTGATCAATTCTCACGGGTTAGGAAACTCTTTTATTGTCAAATGAAACTGTTTGGACACACAAACACAAAACAGTCGTGTTCACATGTTTAAGGTATAAAATGTGTATAAAATGTGACAGATCAGAGAAACGTAGCAGCAACAGCTGACGTATCTGCTTGTTTACAAACTGCTGCCCCACAAATCGAGGATGAATCTCTGGATCATTCGTTGATTGACCCAGAGAATAATAGAAATGATGATCAAGACGATAGCCAGAGAGGAATTGATGATGTTGAGTGTGCGGGCGGTGGAGCTGTGGTGTCGGGCACCAACCATATCTCCAACCATCTTCCGGTCTCTGGCCTGAAAGAACCAAAGCATTTTCATTTTCAAATTTGATTCATCATCAAACACAAAACTTACAAAAACTGACCTGAGCTCAATCTGATCCTCTTGTTTCAGTCAGTATTCATGTTGTTGGTGTGTTAGTGTGGACGGAGGAGGTTTTAATTTGAACTGTATCAGTGTGGGTGGAGCCTCAGTCTGTGTTTCAGGCTTTTCTCCTCTCACAGTAAAGTCTTTTCACACCAAGTCCTTATTTTCATTTATAAAACTCCTATAAAAATCCTCACACACTGAAACCTTGCACAGTGAGTCTGATGTGTTTCATCATTATTTTTGTCAGTATTTCAACGTGATCGACTCAACTTGAGGTTGTGTTTATTTTTTAACGTGTGGCAATTTTGCACGAAAAATACTTGGACCTGGTTTGTAAAGACAGTCGACCTGGACATGCGTGATGGAACACGTCACACATG
The DNA here is from genome assembly GCA_038501795.1 of Pseudopleuronectes americanus. Taxonomy (NCBI): domain Eukaryota; kingdom Metazoa; phylum Chordata; class Actinopteri; order Pleuronectiformes; family Pleuronectidae; genus Pseudopleuronectes; species Pseudopleuronectes americanus. The sequence goes on along the minus strand of CM076728.1, from coordinate 21,934,797 downwards.
AGCTCACCTTGACCGAGCAGATGAGAGCTGCCAGTCCGAGGCAACAAATGTTTGCATAGAAAAAACTGAGTATGGACCAGACGATGTGGTCCCGGGGGGGCTCAGTGGTGATCTGCACAGTGGTATGGTCAACCACTACAGGTCCAACAGGCTGTCCAGGCTGTCCGCCCTGTCCAGGAGGGCCGAACTGTCCAGGAGGGCCGCCCTGTCCAGGAGGGCCGAACTGTCCAGGAGGGCCGAACTGTCCAGGAGGGCCGCCCTGTCCAGGAGGGCCGAACTGTCCAGGAGGGCCGCCCTGTCCAGGAGGGCCGAACTGTCCAGGAGGACCGAACTGTCCAGGCTGTTCAGGGTAAGCATTATACTTCCCCTCATACAGTGGAACAGCCTCACCTCTCTTACCATCAGGATCCATTTCTGTCAGATAGAACAAACAGTACACAAGTAAAAAAATGTCCTGAAGAGTTTTCAGACTCACTTCATGTTGTGCATTCAACAAATCCTCCTTTCAATCCTCCTCCAGTGTCACATTTTAAACCTTTAAAACATGAGCAGCCTCAAGGAGAAACGTTCATGTCTGACCTGCTGTCGTCCGTTGATGAAGAGTCTCACACGTCTGGATGAAAGACCCTGAAACACCAGAGAGGAACGGACCATTACTTGATGGTGAGTGCTCTGTAATATAAAGATCTTTTCTAGTCTTAATGACACTCACAGCACTTTACAGTACAGGTTCTTTTCCATTCACCCATTCACACACACTCATACAGTGCCTCCATGGATATTACTTTTTCTATCAGGAACAAATTTGGGGGTTCAGTATCTTGCCCAAGGACACTACGGCAGAGAGATGGGGAAGACTTTGATCGAACCACCAACCTTCAGCCATCGCTTCTCATTTTGAACCCTAACTGAACTAAAGTCAGATAACCTAATTAACTAACTAACTAACTAACTGACTAAGTAACTAACTAAGTAACTAACTAAGTAACTAAGTAGGTAAGTAGCTAACTAACTAAAGACCCATGGACCTCCACTTGATCATCTCTCAGTACGTTAGTATTTCTATCTTACGGAGGACACTCGTTTACATAGAACATTCCTGAGCCCCTAACCTTAACCATCAAAACTTAATGTTTAAACCTAACTGTAAACTAAACCTAACCCTGATTCTAACCCTGAAACCAGGACCTAACCCTCAAACAGTCAAAATAAAGTGAGGACCGGTCAAAATGTCCTCACTCTGTAGGGTCTATGCTTAAAATGGTCCCCACAGAGATATGAGTACAGGAACATGCACGTGCACATCCACCAACTCACACGTGAACACACACCAAACTGAAAGACTCTTGTTATTGACTTTGTTCAATAAAAGTTCACAGTTCAAAGTAAACAGTTTGTTTGAGTTTCATTTTCAGACACGAAGAAGAAACACGAAGAACTAAGAGAATAAACAAGGTTTAAAGCACAGAAGAAGAGAGACGATCTTACCTCAGCCACCGACACAACACCCTGCTCTGCTGCTCTGATAGGACGAGGGGAGGGTGACATCATCATCCTAATTATCATTTCATCTTCATCATCAAGAAAAACAGGAAGAGAAACTGGGACCAGCAAATGGCTGCTCTATTTATACAGACTTAGAGACTCACTGTATATAAGACCATCAGTGACTGTATATAACAAGAATCACTACAAACCAACAGGTCTGTGTGGAGAGGAAACGTTGTTCTGTCCCAGTTGCTGTCATTGTTCAACACAAATCATCCGAGTCACATCTGATAAACTGTAACGTTTATTATTAATCTGATAAATACATGAAAAGCTGTGACATGTCGTCTCTCACTGAAAACAACTGACGCTCATTACCCATGAGCCTCGTAGGTTGTTACTATTCTTCTACTACATGTCCAGCAGTGTGACATCAGAGGTGTGTGACATCAGATCTGATCAAATCTTTACAGATTAAAACCTGACAAACACCAGAGAAGAAGAAGTCAGAGATCTTACCTGTGTGAGCGTCGGGCTGAGACTGATTCAGATGCTCTGATTGGACGAGCTGTCAGGTAAACCTGACAAACTGGTTGGACTGGAGGGAAGATGTCCTGACAGGCACATTCCCATCAACTCACTCACTGTCCCTAAACAACTCATCATGTGTGATGTCACTGTGTCATTTAATAAACACTCATTAGAATGAAGCAGCTGCAGCTTTTATTTTGTAAGAAAAAATTGATTCAGCTCGTTGTAACCACTCATGTGTTTTGTTATTTGTTGCGATGTTGGAATCTTCTTCAGGTCCAGCCTCGTGTTGATCCGCTCACTTCCTCCTCCATGTTGCTCTGGACTCACTTCAGCCTCTTCTTCTCTTCCTTTAAGCTGCAGGGTTTTTATCACCAGTTTCAGCTCTTTCACTGGTCACTTTGTGTTTCCAGCTCCTGAACGGTGGAACCAGCTCCCCAATGACATCAGGACAGAAGGTCCACACATCTTCTGCTGCAAACTAAAACATCTATTCCGTCCCCCCCTTGAATAGAAGTTTAAACTAACTGTTTAGCAGCACTTAAATGTCTCTTACTTACAGCACTTTGTAATTTGGCTTTTTGAAGATATTCTACTTTCTTGATTCTTGTTGTTGTGTGTTTGTTCCCTCACGGTTGAAGCACTTATTGTGAGTCGCTGTGGTTTTAGTTTTTGCTGTGGTTTTAGTTTAACATGAAGTTGTGTCGTTGTGTGTTCAGTTGGTGAACGAGGCGTCTGTGGCAGCTTTAAATCACTGGTCACTGATTTATTAACGTTGAATCTGATTTAAGTCTGAAATGTTCTGTAACATTGTGAAGTTGATCAATTCTCACGGGTTAGGAAACTCTTTTATTGTCAAATGAAACTGTTTGGACACACAAACACAAAACAGTCGTGTTCACATGTTTAAGGTATAAAATGTGTATAAAATGTGACAGATCAGAGAAACGTAGCAGCAACAGCTGACGTATCTGCTTGTTTACAAACTGCTGCCCCAAAAATCGAGGATGAATTCCTGGAATATTGGTTGATTGATCCAGAGAATAATATAAATGATGATCAAGACGATAGCCAGAGAGGAATTGATGATGTTGAGTGTGCGGGCGGTGGAGCTGTGGTGTCGGGCACCAACCATATCTCCAACCATCTTCCGGTCTCTGGCCTGAAAGAACCAAAGCATTTTCATTTTCAAATTTGATTCATCATCAAACACAAAACTTACAAAAACTGACCTGAGCTCAATCTGATCCTCTTGTTTCAGTCAGTATTCATGTTGTTGGTGTGTTAGTGTGGACGGAGGAGGTTTTAATTTGAACTGTATCAGTGTGGGTGGAGCCTCAGTCTGTGTTTCAGGCTTTTCTCCTCTCACAGTAAAGTCTTTTCACACCAAGTCCTTATTTTCATTTATAAAACTCCTATAAAAATCCTCACACACTGAAACCTTGCACAGTGAGTCTGATGTGTTTTATCATTATTTTTGTCAGTATTTCAATGTGATCGACTCAACTTGAGGTTGTGTTTATTTTTTAACGTGTGACAATTTTGCACGAAAAATACTTGGACCTGGTTTGTAAAGACAGTCGACCTGGACATGCGTGATGGAACACGTCACACATGAGCTCACCTTGACCGAGCAGATGAGAGCTGCCAGTCCGAGGCAACAAATGTTTGCGTAGAAAAGACTGAGTATGGACCAGACGATGTGGTCCCGGGGGGGCTCAGCGGTGATCTGCACAGTGGTATGGTCAACCACTACAGGTCCAACAGGCTGTCCAGGCTGTCCGCCCTGTCCAGGAGGGCCGAACTGTCCAGGAGGGCCGCCCTGTCCAGGAGGGCCGAACTGTCCAGGAGGGCCGAACTGTCCAGGAGGGCCGCCCTGTCCAGGAGGGCCGAACTGTCCAGGAGGGCCGCCCTGTCCAGGAGGGCCGAACTGTCCAGGAGGGCCGAACTGTCCAGGAGGACCGAACTGTCCAGGAGGGCCGCCCTGTCCAGGAGGGCCGAACTGTCCAGGAGGACCGAACTGTCCAGGCTGTTCAGGGTAAGCATTATACTTCCCCTCATACAGTGGAACAGCCTCACCTCTCTTACCATCAGGATCCATTTCTGTCAGATAGAACAAACAGTACACAAGTAAAAAAATGTCCTGAAGAGTTTTCAGACTCACTTCATGTTGTGCATTCAACAAATCCTCCTTTCAATCCTCCTCCAGTGTCACATTTTAAACCTTTAAAACATGAGCAGCCTCAAGGAGAAACGTTCATGTCTGACCTGCTGTCGTCCGTTGATGAAGAGTCTCACACGTCTGGATGAAAGACCCTGAAACACCAGAGAGGAACGGACCATTACTTGATGGTGAGTGCTCTGTAATATAAAGATCTTTTCTAGTCTTAATGACACTCACAGCACTTTACAGTACAGGTTCTTTTCCATTCACCCATTCACACACACTCATACAGTGCCTCCATGGATATTACTTTTTCTATCAGGAACAAATTTGGGGGTTCAGTATCTTGCCCAAGGACACTACGGCAGAGAGATGGGGAAGACTTTGATCGAACCACCAACCTTCAGCCATCGCTTCTCATTTTGAACCCTAACTGAACTAAAGTCAGATAACCTAATTAACTAACTAACTAACTAACTGACTAAGTAACTAACTAAGTAACTAACTAAGTAACTAAGTAGGTAAGTAGCTAACTAACTAAAGACCCATGGACCTCCACTTGATCATCTCTCAGTACGTTAGTATTTCTATCTTACGGAGGACACTCGTTTACATAGAACATTCCTGAGCCCCTAACCTTAACCATCAAAACTTAATGTTTAAACCTAACTGTAAACTAAACCTAACCCTGATTCTAACCCTGAAACCAGGACCTAACCCTCAAACAGTCAAAATAAAGTGAGGACCGGTCAAAATGTCCTCACTCTGTAGGGTCTATGCTTAAAATGGTCCCCACAGAGATATGAGTACAGGAACATGCACGTGCACATCCACCAACTCACACGTGAACACACACCAAACTGAAAGACTCTTGTTATTGACTTTGTTCAATAAAAGTTCACAGTTCAAAGTAAACAGTTTGTTTGAGTTTCATTTTCAGACACGAAGAAGAAACACGAAGAACTAAGAGAATAAACAAGGTTTAAAGCACAGAAGAAGAGAGACGATCTTACCTCAGCCACCGACACAACACCCTGCTCTGCTGCTCTGATAGGACGAGGGGAGGGTGACATCATCATCCTAATTATCATTTCATCTTCATCATCAAGAAAAACAGGAAGAGAAACTGGGACCAGCAAATGGCTGCTCTATTTATACAGACTTAGAGACTCACTGTATATAAGACCATCAGTGACTGTATATAACAAGAATCACTACAAACCAACAGGTCTGTGTGGAGAGGAAACGTTGTTCTGTCCCAGTTGCTGTCATTGTTCAACACAAATCATCCGAGTCACATCTGATAAACTGTAACGTTTATTATTAATCTGATAAATACATGAAAAGCTGTGACATGTCGTCTCTCACTGAAAACAACTGACGCTCATTACCCATGAGCCTCGTAGGTTGTTACTATTCTTCTACTACATGTCCAGCAGTGTGACATCAGAGGTCTGGATTGTCCATGTCCTCTCTGATGCTGGGAGGGACGGACCTGACCCCAGGCAGGTCAGTGGGCGGAGCTTCACGCTTCAGGGGAGGTACTCGTACACACCTCTGGCGACGCCTTCTTCGATCTGATAAATGTTCTCCACTGCAGAATCCCGACTTTGGAGCTGCAGCGTGGAACTGAACTGGATGGAACTGTTGAGCTGCTGCTGACGGCTGGAAAGAGAGAGGAACTAGCTTCACACGCGTTACACTACTTCACCACAATTACAAATCATTTGATCAAATAGTGCTGGGACCAGCCACAGTGAGCTAACAGCTAACAGGGAGCTAACAGCCAAGAGTGAGCTAACAGCCACAGTGAGCTAACAGCTAACAGGGAGCTAACAGCCAAGAGTGAGCTAACAGCCACAGACTGTGGCTGTTAGCTCCCTGTGGCCCACAGTGAGCTAACAGCCAAAGTGAGCTAACAGCTAACAGGGGGCTAACAGCCAAGAGTGAGCTAACAGCTAACAGTGAGCTAACAGCCACAGTGAGCTAACAGCTAACAGGGAGCTAACAGCCAAGAGTGAGCTAACAGCTAACAGGGAGCTAATTGCCAGAGTGAGCTAACAGCTAACAGGGAGCTAACAGCCAAGAGTGAGCTAACAGCCACAGTGAGCTAACAGCCACAGTGGGCTAACAGCCAAAGTGAGCTAACAGCTAACAGGGAGCTAACAGCCAAGAGTGAGCTAACAGCTAACAGTGAGCTAACAGCCACAGTGAGCTAACAGTGAGCTAACAGCCACAGTGAGCTAACAGCTAACAGGGAGCTAACAGCCAAGAGTGAGCTAACAGGGAGCTAACAGCGAGCTAACTGCCAGAGTGAGCTAACAGCTAACATTGAGCTAACAGCTAACAGCCACAGTGAGCTAACAGCTAACAGGGAGCTAACAGGGAGCTAACAGCCACAGGGAGCTAACAGCTAACAGGGAGCTAACAGCTAACAGTGAGCTAACAGCCAGAGTGAGCTATCAGCCACAGTGAGCTAACAGCCACAGTGAGCTAACAACTAACATTGAGCTAACAGCTAACAGTGAGCTAACAGCCAATAGTGAGCTAACAGCTAACAGGGAGCTAACAGCCAGAGTGAGCTAACAGCTAACAGTGAGCTAACAGCCAATAGTGAGCTAACAGCTAACAGCCACAGTGAGCTAACAGCCACAGTGAGCTAACAGCCAGAGTGAGCTAAAAGCCAGAGTGAGCTAACAGCTACAGTGAAGTAACAGCTAACGGTGAGCTAACAGCCACAGTGAGCTAACAGCCAGAGTGAGCTAACAGCCACAATGAGCTAACAGCCACAATGAGCTAACAGCTAACAATGAGCTAACAGCCAATAGTGAGCTAATAGCTCACAGCCACAGTGAGCTAACAGCCACAGTGAGCTAACAGCCACAATGAGCTAACAGCCACAATGAGCTAACAGCTAACAATGAGCTAACAGCCAATAGTGAGCTAATAGCTCACAGCCACAGTGAGCTAACAGCCACAGTGAGCTAACAGCCACAATGAGCTAACAGCTCAGCTAAATCGGCCATTTCAATGATAAATTCCTTTTACATGTGTTGAATTAAAATCATCATGATTCTGCCAAATCAAGAGAATAAATAATCTCTGTGTTTCTTCATCATTAATGTGCCTCATGGTTTCCTCTCATGTCTGAGTTTCACTCTGACAAACGGAATCTTCTGATTGGTGTGAAGACGGCGCTGAGCGGACCGGAGCAGTGGTCACATGTGGTGATGACACATGAGGTGTTTCCCACCTTGAGGTCCAACTGCTGATTAATGAAGTCTCTGCTGAGTCATCATTTTACAACAGAGAGAAGCAAGCACCGCTCTTATAACAACACAACCTCCAGGACCGGAAAAGAAAAGTTCACATGTGGTTCTCACTTTGAGTGTCGGGATGAAACTTACACTTTGTGGAGTCGCATCCATTTTCTCACTAGGGAAACAAAACAGGCAGAAACAACAGGAAGTGTTTACTACATAACCATGAAGAAGAAACTCATAGTTCTAGCAATACTTAAATCTGAGTACCAGACACAAATCTATTAACATCCATGTTGATTATTTATTTATTTTTCTTTATCTATCTTAAACTGATAATGTGGAGATTATTTTATGTAATAAATCATCTGACTGAATATAAAATTTTCACTGGATGAAAGTGTTTTTTATTAAATTGTAACTGTTTAGTGACTCTGTGACGTCCTCATTGTCAACTGTCACTGAGCCAATCACCATGAAGGACTGAACTTACAGAGGACGACGACTCCGCCCACTGTGACCAACACTATCAACCCGAACATGACACACACCAGAGCCACGGTCACACTGCTGCTCTCCTGCTGCTGTAACACACACACACACACACTGAATTTCTTGTGCAATAGTTATTGTTAGCCTTAGCAGTGACAGTGAATCTTCATTCCTCACTGTGATGACGCTGCTAAAGGAGGAAGTCGGGACGGTTTCTGTGGCGTTCATGTGACCTGCAGGACGAAGACATGAGGCAGACGATGAGGCTTCTCCATCATTTAGTGTGTGTCTGTGTGTGTGTGTGTGTGTGTGTGTGTTGGAGGACCTGCAGTGTGTGTGTCGGTTGTCTGCAGTGTGGACGTCTCTGAGGTCACTGATGTGGTCGTCTGTGGATCTGAAACATCAACACACAACATGAAGCGTCAGCACAGAACTACAGAAATCCTCTCCTGGTCTGAAACCCAGAAAGATCTTCATATGGAAGTATCATGTGACATCGGGATCAGTCGCTAGACGTGAATTATGCAAACTTTAGTCCCAGGAGCTTTTTTCAAGGAGCTTAAAGGTTCCTTCAGACCCAAACACCACTGTGGAATCACCTAGCTGATGGCTAAAACAAGCTGTTCCACTCCAGTCCTCCAGGAGGCATAATGTAGAACACCTTAGTAAACATGGAGATTCACATCGAGCTGCCGTCGATCAGAAAAGATCTAAAAACCTGAAATAAAACAATGATGTGTTTGACCAATGAGAAATCTTCAACGCTGCAAGCCCCACCCCTGAGGTTCCTGTCTCACCTGAGTCAACAGTCAGGTCAAAGTGGTGTTTCTCATCATTGAACCATCCGGGGACGTCCACCCTGCAGCCGTATCGTCCAGCGTCCGACTCGGTGACGTTCAGGATGGTGAGGGACACGTCCCCCTGGTCCAGTCGTCCCAGCAGCTGATACCTGCTGGACCCTCTGCTGTCCTTTCTCACGCTCAGCTCGTCTGTGGCGATGAGCTCATTGTCGCATTTACGCGATGGTATGTCTCCTCGATTCCAGCAAACCGACAGCGGCTGGTGATCCGTCATGTCGTAGCGACACGGCAGAGTGACGCTCCCACCGGCTCGGCCTTTAACTGTCCCATGGCGGCCACCTGCACCAACTGGGGACACAGACACAGACACAATTCACTCTTTGTGGCAGTTTTCATTAGTTTCTTTCTGACATGAACTCAGTCAAACAGTATCTGGACATGTTGTGTAGTGAGTGTTTGTGAAGCAGCAGCAGGTTGTTGGGTCCGACTCGTTCAAACAGGAACATGTGGGAACCATAGATATATATATATAAAGGCTAGATGTCTCGGCCAATGGAGTCGAACGTCCGCACTCGGCGGCCATCTTGCCACAGGCAGCTCGCTCACCCATAACATTGTGTTGTAGTGGTACGTACTTTTTAAATAACCATAACTTGCTAAATTCTCAACCGATTTTTAAACGGTTCGGTTTGTTACAAACGTCAGAGATGTAGTTATGACACTGCATACTTATGAATAATTATTATTTTCTAAAAAAAATAGAATAATGTTTTATGTAGGTACAATATTTCCCTTTACAAATATACATCAAGAACCCTTTTTAACCCTAACCCTAAAAGTACATGTACCATCACAATGTTATGGGTGGGCAAGCTGCCTGTGGCAAGATGGACGCCATGTGCGGACGTTCGACTCCATTGGACGAGACATCTAATGTCTAGCCTTTATATATATCTATGGTGGGAACATCCAGGCAAGGGGCGGAGCCTGTAGAGCAGCAGGGGCGGAGCCTGTAGAGCAGCAGGGGCGGAGCCTGTAGAGCAGCAGGGGCGGAGCCTGTAGAGCAGCAGGAGGCGGGACATGACGTATAAACTCTGCTGTGGACAGATCAGTGTTGTTTACAGCTCCTCCACACCGGGGTCGGCCCTCATCACCAGAAGATCTGGAATTTCCTAGTGTTTCCAAGTGGACGTCTCCATCTTCTACGTGTTCGGCTCCTCTTCTTCATCCTGAGATGTTTGTGTTCTTCCAGTTTCACGTCACGTGTTAGAAACCTCATCAACACGTCCACTCGCTCTCTGGGAAGCTTCAGGAGATTTTGCAGGAAAATGTGCAGAGCGATACACAAACAGCTCCTTCAGAACCTTCAGGAACTGAGAGAAACTTCTGTGTCTCTGTGTTTGTGATGAAGATAAAAATAAAACCTGCAGCTCTGTGGTTCATCGTCAGCTGATGTTGGATTTATCGAATTGAAATGTAACATCTCTAAGTTTCACTATGACATCATAATCATAAACATACACATAATAATGAAAACCAATATTAACATAATGCTATTAACTAATATTAATTAATAACTAACATTATGAAACTGACCCATATTAACATGAACAAGAAAACTGAGTCAAACTGAGAAAAGTCAGAGGAGAAAATCTTTTACAAATAAATGACATGAACTAATACCAGTGTCTACTGGTCAGTCCCTTTATTAAAACCAGTCATCTGATGGACAGGAGATGTGAGATCACACGTACCTGAGAGCAGAGCGAGCAGCAGCAACAGCTTCATGGTGGAGAAGTGGAACCGCACACTGACACACATTTAAACACACAACTGCTGTGAGTCACCACAGCTGCACACACTGTAAAACGTTTCCTCTGATAGCTCACCACAGTCTCTGCAGGACAATAAACTAGAGAAGAAGAAACATTGTCTATTATGATGGAAATTTAACCTGGTGAGACTTCAGAAATAAATCGATTCAGGAATAATAGTCGTTCTGAAGACCTCTTGGTTGTGGGAGGAAACAGCCCAGTCAGATCTGTGGCTCTGATGTCATCCCACCAGTTTCACAAGGAGAAATAGTATGCATGAGCAGAGATAATACAAGTGTGGTATAATGTCATTATTCCATTACACTATCTATGTATGTATGACGATGTATGAAGACGTGGTGAATGAACGTCAGGAGCTTGAGACTGAAGAACAGACAGTTGAGGGATGTTCACTCTTCATCTCACTGCTTCCTGTTCTAATCGACATGTAGGACAGACGGCTGTGGTCCACCCCGGACTTCCTCCTGTCGACATGTATTACAGGCTGCTTCCTGATCCCCGAGCGGGGCGACCCTGCTGTGGCTGCAGATCAGACTCAGAGTTTCACTTCCAGGTACTGTCTTACCACTCAGGACATGAAGGATAGAGGGGGGACTACGGTGGTTTGCGTCTTAAGTCAGATTTAGGGAGTCAGATGGACGAGATCACGCGGCCAACGAGGTGGGATGTTCCTGTCATTTGTAATTGTAAAGGGCATTGATGATTCGAGGACTCTATATGCGACATGCAGATATACATCAGATAACAATGCAAACGTAAGGCGAAGCATGCTAGCTTTCACGCGGGGAGCGGAAAGAGGTGGAGCGAGAGGAAGGGGCAGCAACCGGGCGGACCAAGAGCGATGAGAAACGGAAGAAGATCAGTAGGGAAGGCAGAATGGGGGGAGCATAACATGTTTAATGGGTTAGAATAATCTGTGGAGATATTGGGGGGGAACAACTGAAGCTTATGAGAAAAGGGAACGAGGAGACTATATTAGGCAAGTGCACAGCAAAAAGATAACTCGAGCAGATTTAGAGATGAAATTTCAATAGGAACGAGATGAAAAAACCGAAGAGCATTACTAAAGACGGACCCCCGTAGTTACCTATTAGGTTTGGCGCTGGCGATATGTCTTTGGTTTAGCGCGCGACCAAACAGGCTAGGGACAGGGTCGGCAGAGGGCGGCCAAAGGAAGAGGGGACTAATAGCTGGCCCCAAGATGAGGGCTTTTTAACAAAAACACAGGTGAATTAGGAAGAGTTTATTCATGTAGGAGAGCGGTAGCACCAACGGCGCTGCTAGGACCACCGTCACCTGACAATCTGAATGGTTCTAGTGGTTAGGGTAATGGCCCCCATGTTCGACACACTCTAGCCATCACACGGTGGGAGATAATCCGTGAATGCCCAACATCCAGACCACGTTGCTAAGCACCAAGTCCTAGGAGAACCGAGGAAACCTTAAACGGGTAGGGGCCATTAGTTCTGGATTGGTGGGTTCTACATTGATTATTGGACCGATTTCGAGGTAGTCTAGCGCGGTTTTTTCTAAGTAGGTAATCGGTATAAGTTTGGTATGCGGGACCAAAGTATGGAGCACCACACGGTAAATGTGGGGGTGAGTGACGGGCGCTTGAAAGGAGAGGTAAGGGTGCGGAGTTTACACAGCTGGAACGGTAGGGAGGGGTTGGCCAGACCGGATAAACCTGTTGTTTATGAATGGGGGGGCACCAACGGAATGTAAAGAGCGAAGGAACCTAGTAAGGCAGTGGCAGCGCTCAGTTTGAAAGGAAGGGGAAGCTTCCGAAGGGCGGAATTATGGGGAACGACAGCCGGTAAGAAGATAGGGTGGAGGCTGGTGTTGCGGGTATGAGTAATTCAGGTCTATTGTGAGTAAAGGGACGCTCCCAGCAGCTACGATGGAAACTCGGCGGTAGAAACATAACTTTGTGCGTTACTATTTGGTACTTTTTTTCTGACCTCACCTGGGATAATATGATAATGGTGCCAATATAGAACAGGATTCATTTGGGAGGGGGATCGGTAAGGTCAGGGGAGTGCTCGGGGTGTTGTTTGCGGAGAAAGGCGAGCTGTGGACGGGTCATGGGAGGCGTTTTCCAATATGAGGGAAGTTAGGGAGGCCGAGTTTATAGGTCGTCGTGTCAGACCCGTCAAATTATTTATTGTGTAATTAGGCTATTGGTGTGGATGTATCGTAGCTTAGGATTACCTTGTTTGTTTAAAGCCCTTCAAAATAATATTTTTGAGATGGGGTGGGCGGTATACTAGCGAAATTCACAGTTTTTGGGCGGTCGACATTATTTAGAATGTAGTTAAGATAAGAGGAATGTTGAAGCTCGTGAAGAGTTTTACTTAAGCATAATCAGGGTCATATAATATCCTGGGTTAGATGAAGAGTTTCGATCAACCAAGGGTTCGATATAGTACGGGGCTTAGTTCATGGTTAGAATGAGGTTAGTGCGGTTTATATGGCGGTTAGAAGGTTTAGCACATGGCCCCCCTTAACCTCAGAGTAAACTCAGGTAACTCACGGGTGTTCGCCCCCCCCCCTTTTAAGTTAAAAAAAATAAAAAAAAAAACAAAGAAAAAAAAAAATAAAAAAAAAAAAAAACAAAAATAAACACCCACACAACACACCACACCCCCAAGGTAATCAGGTAAACTCAGGTAACTCCGGTAAAGGTAACAAGCAACAACACGGGTCGTGTCCAGGGGTTTCTCTCAAGAGGTGTTTGCACCTCCTCCTCCTCTCCCCCCCCCCCCGCTTCTGGCTGAGCCCCAGTCGCTTACTCCCCCCGGTACCCCTCCCCCGCCCGCCCCCCCCCCCCTAACCCCCATGTCAACCCCACACTCCCGATGTCTCTCACACATTTAACCCTGATTTACTTCATTGTCATACAAAACTTATGTTTGTGTGTGTGTGTGAGAGTGTGTGTGTGTATGTGTGTGTGTGTGTGTGTGTGTGTGTGTGTGAGAGAGTGAGTGTGTGTGTGAGAGAGAGTGAGTGTGTGTGTGAGAGAGAGTTAGTGTGTGTGTGTGTATGTTAGTGTGTGTGTCTGTTTGTGTGAGAGAGTGTGTGATTGTGTGTGTGTGTGTGCGTGTGTGTGTATGTGTGAGATAGTGTGTGTGTTTGAGAGTGCGTGTGTGAGTGTGTGTGACTGTGTGTTTGTGTGTGTGTGTGAGAGAGTGTGTGACTGTGTGTGTGTGTGTGTGAGTGTGTCTGTATGTGTGAGAAAGTGTGTGTGTGTGTGTGTGAGTGTGTGTGTGTGTGTGTGTGTGTGTGTGTGAGTGTGTGCGTGAGTGTGTGTGTGTGTGTGAGAGTGTGTGTGTGAGTGTGTGTGAGTGTGTGCATGAGTGTGTGTGTGTGAGAGTGTGTGTGTGAGTGTGTGTGTGCGTGAGTGTGTGTGTGTGTGAGAGTGTGTGTGTGAGTGTGTGTGTGCGTGTGTGAGATAGGGTGTGAGTGTGTGTGTGAGTGTGTGTGTGCGTGTGTGAGATATTATGAGTGTGTGCGTGTGTGTGAGTGTGTGTGTGCGTGTGTGAGATAGGATGTGAGTGTGTGTGTACTGACTGTAGGCAGCAGTCAGCAGCGACATGGGGATGAAGATGATGAAGGACAGTCTCAGTGTGTTTCCAATGAACGTCTGGAAACTGGTCACATGCTGCTGAACATGTGACTGTCAACAAACAAACACACAAACATGTTTACTCTTCTGAATGAAGAGTGAGTCACGCTTCAAAGACATTTGCTGTTTGTTCTTCTAAACAAATCAATGTAACTTTGTTATCTCGTTGATTAAAATGTTTATAGTTTCATGAGTTGAATCATATTATTCGTCTTTGACTGTATTTACTCTGTAGATTATTATCAGTGAAATATGGATCAACATGCTCAGTGAGCTTCTGGTTGGTCTGATGGTTAAAGAGAATCAAACTGGTCACGTCTGGCTCGTTTCTACCTGGACCAGCGCCACCATTGGCTCTGTTGGGTTGGTGACATCACTTCCTTGTTCCTCTGTCAGACTTTGTATTGCGTCACCTGGAAAAAGGTGAAAACAAACAAACAGTCAACAACATAATATGATGTTTCACGTGTGTATATTCAGATTCAGAAAAATGTTGATGATGTCAATGCAGCGTTTCTGCCCCAGTACTGACGTCAACCAGTAGAGGGCAGAGTGTGAAGACACTGAGCAAAGACAATGGATGAAGATGGACAACAATAAATTAAATCATCTGGACCGCCCCCTGGTGGCTGCAGATACCACTCCATGATCAGTACTGCACCCTGACCCCACAGACTCTGACTGTGTCTGAAATCACTCACTTTACTCACTGTAAAATAAACGTGTACTTTACTGTCAGGTTTTCTACTGTTCAACGCGGATGTTCTACGTTCTATCCTACGTGATGGTAGTTTAGACAAGATGGCAGCGTTTGTATGAAAGACATTTCATCTCCACGTACAGTGGGAGGACGTGGAGACCTTGTGTCCGCTCAGGGCTCCCGTAGCTTCACCAGCATCAGGGTCAGACCCGGACTCACCGGTGGCAGTGTGCGGTGCGTTCAGGTCCTCGGTGTCCTCGGCGTCTTCGGCCGGAGAGCGAGCTGCAGAACGACAGAGGAGCAGATTCTGGTTGTCATGGTGAAACTAACGGATGAACTGGTGGTGGATCAGTGAACATACGGCTGAGGATGATGAGGTGAACGGTGGAGGTCTGGTCGTTGAACAGACCGGGCAGCTGAACTCTGCAGTGATAGAACCCAGAGTCTGATGGACGAGAGGGGAAGATGGACAGAGAGGAGGTGGAGGATGGAGAGAACCTGCAGAGGAGAGGAGGAAACAGGAAATACACTGGGCTCCAGAATACTTCCTTGAAGAACTTCCTAATTAATACCCGGAGTAGGAATGAAGCATTGAATATTATTATATATTATATCACTATTGTAAACAAAGGTTTAGTGAAGTGTGAGTTATGTTCATGCCCCTGGTCACCTGTCAGACTTCCTGTATGAGACGTGGTCTCCGGCCATGTTGATCAGAATGTTGTGGCAGGTGAAGAGTGACGGCTCCCCCCTCCCCCAGCACACCTCCACACCGCTCCGCTGCACGGCCTCCGACCGACACGGCAGCGTCACCCTCCGCCCGGCTGTGCCCACCACCGTCTCCCTGGTGGCTCCTGACACACAGGCCAGCGCTGAAAGAAACTGCGTTTACTCCAAAGTCCACCAGGGGCTGCTGTGATCGAACTCAAGCTGTAAATCAACATGGTCGCCTGAGAAGCAGGTGAAAACAAAGACCAGTCAGGCTGAGACTCACCTGTGAGGACACAGAGGCAGGTGGAGATGTAGAGAAGCAGCATGTTGTTGTGTTTCAGACGGACGACAGACGGACGACAGACAACTCACTCATTTTACTTCCCTTTTTCCATTCGTCCTGATATTTATAGACTGAAGTTGTGAAACACGTCTGAAATAATTCTGTGAAACAAAGAACAGAGTTTGTTTCACATCACGTTGATACGTCACAAATGTTTGTTGGAGCATTTTTGTTGTTGTTTCCTGTGTTGAGTCTGAAGCTTTAGTGACATCACATCATAATAACAAAGTGCTTAAGCTAACTGCTAGCACCTGATACCATTGATCATAACATTCTGATCAATGGACAAACGAAAAGTATTTTCTAGAATCGAATCCAGTGTTTCTTTGTTTTCTGTGGTTTAAAGAAAAGACTCCTTCATGGAAGCTTCATGTGGAAACAGACCAGTGATGGTCTGATGGTCCCAGTCCCTTCTCTAACACTGGTGACCATGATTAAAGCTCAGGATCTGGAGATCATCATTTCAAGCAGCTACAAACTGCAGATTAGATTAAATCCTCAGATACTCAAAGACTAAGTGACTCTGGTTGCTCTAAAACACAAACATGTACAAACTATGATCCAGATTTCCCTGAACACACGTGTGTCCTGTTCCTGCAGCTCGGTCACGTCTTTGTTTGGATTCAGATTCAATCTGCAGAAAGTTCACATGGTGGAAGGTTCTTTGAGGACTTTGTCAAAATAATAAAACTATACACAAGCAGTTTAATTATTAACAAGCTGACCCGGGAACATGAGCTCAGTGAAACGTCTGCATGTTAGCATCAGATCAGCCTCACGGAGCCGAACAGGAGAAACCAGGTTGGTGAGTTGAACAAGCTTCATCACATCGGTGCCACAGAGTGGAACCTTCAACCTCACAGGTTCACAACAAAGAACAGAGACCAACTCCATGTTCCATCATTCTCTGTGAATGAACTTGTGTGAGAGAGAGAGAGAGAGAGAGAGAGAGAGAGAGAGAGAGAGAGTGTGTGAGAGAGAGAGAGTGTGTGAGAGAGAGAGAGTGGAACCTTCAACCTCACAGGTTCACAACAAAGAACAGAGACCAACTCCATGTTCCATCATTCTCTGTGAATGAACGTGTGTGTGTGAGAGAGAGAGAGAGAGAGTGAGAGAGAGAGAGAGAGAGAGAGTGTGTGAGAGAGAGAGGAGAGAGAGAGTGAGAGAGAGAGAGAGAACGTGTGAGAGAGAGAGTGAGAGAGAGAGAGTGGAACCTTCAACCTCACAGGTTCACAACAAAGAACAGAGACCAACTCCATGTTCCATCATTCTCTGTGAATGAACGTGTGTGTGTGAGAGAGAGAGAGAGAGTGAGAGTGTGAGAGAGAGAGAGAACGTGTGAGAGAGAGAGAGTGTGTGTGAGAGAGAGAGAGTGTGTGTGAGAGAGAGTGTGTGTGAGAGAGAGAGAGAGAGAGTGTGTGAGAGAGAGAGAACGTGTGAGAGGAGAGAGTGTGTGAGAGAGAGAGAGTGGAACCTTCAACCTCACAGGTTCACAACAAAGAACAGAGACCAACTCCATGTTCCATCATTCTCTGTGAATGAACGTGTGTGTGTGAGAGAGAGAGAGAGAGTGAGAGAGAGAGAGAGAGAGAGTGTGTGAGTGAGAGAGAGTGTGAGAGAGAGAGAGAGAGTGTGTGAGAGAGAGAGAGAGTGTGTGTGAGAGAGAGTGTGTGTGAGAGAGAGAGAGTGTGTGAGAGAGAGAGAGTGTGTGTGAGAGAGAGAGAGAGAGAGAGAGAGAGTGTGTTTGAGAGTGTGTTCGTGTGTGTGTGTGTGTGTGTGTGTGTGTGTGTGTGTGTGTGTGTGTGTGTGTGTGTGTGTGTGTGTGTGTGTGTGTGTGTGTGTGTGTGTGTGTGTGCAATACAGAGCGTGAATGAACCAGAGCTTCATCTGATGAAACACTGTGTTTCTGGAATCCATCTTTTTCTGACAGTAACCATGACAGCGAACGTCCTTTAATCTCATCAAGGCACTTTAACCGAAATCAACATCTTCTCCTGAACAGACAAACGCTCGGGTCAAAGTTCCCCCCCACATAAATACAATGAGATGTGTTTAAAATATAAATATTTAAATAAACCTGAAGCCATGGAAAGTATTGTAGAAGTAATATGTGCAAATCCTATTGAACTGGAGTCGTTTATTTAATGAATCACAAAAACATGAAAGATCCAAACTTTTCATTCAGTCTTGAATCTGATTTGTTTAAGTCTGATGAGCTGTTCCTGTGTTTCTGTGATTGAACTGTTTGGATGATGATGCATTCAACATATTGTAAATATATAGGGGCAGTGTGTCCTAGGGGGGTAGAGTGATCATTCCAAAACAAGAAAGTTGCCGGTTCGAAGCCCACTCTTCCACATCTGCATACCGTAGTGTCCCTGGCAAGATACGGAACCCCTAAAAATGACCCCTCATGAATGTTGAGTGTACTAATGGTAAGTCGCTTTGGACAAAAGTGTCAGCTAAATGACATGTAATGTAATATATAAATAAATAATATATATAATGTATATTAGAAATGTTCAGACGTATCTTGTTTCTTTTACATTCATTACATCAACTGACAAAAAGTTATTAGTGAAAAGAAACTTGTGTTTGTTCAGTTTGGACCCTGGAGGGGTTGACTGTGATTGTTTCTGTTGCATGCTGGGAGCTCTGGGGACGGCTCCGCCTCCTGACGGCCCGGCGTTTCATCACTGCGTGTCCAGTTACCACGGCAGCACTAATGAGTGTTAATATCTCTGAACACAGGGGAAGCTTAATGAGCCGTTACCAACAAAACACTTATCAACAGTTTCTGATGTAATTTGTCCTGAGGGAGAACAGACATGTCTATCAGAGCGGACACCAGGGGGCAGTAGTCTGCAGGGACTCATCTCCAACTGACAGGAAGAAGAACCAGAGACACGAATAACAACAACATGTTCAGAACTTCATCACTTTGGTAAATACACACATTTTATTCCAGAAAGAAAAGAAGGAACTGACCGCTGGTGGATTCATGCTCTTTGTGCTAAGCTAGGCTAACAACATTCTGGATGCACAGAGATGATGAAATATACAGAGGTGTAAAAAGTACTGAAATATTGTACTCAAGTAAAAGTAGCTTTACTTTGATTAAATTTTACTTGAGTACAAGTAAAAGTACCCATCTAAAATCTACCCAAGTAAAAGTAAAAAGTAGTTAATTTAAAATGTACTTTAAGTAAAAGTTACTTAGTTACTTCCAACAACTTGATGGGGGCCAATCCTATACAGTGCAAAAAAGGACAAGGGTCATAAATCCAATCCAAAAACAGTTATTTTTAAATTAAAGGAGAATCTTTACAAATATAAGTACAAAGACATTAAACATGTCAAACATTAAACATTGAACATGTCAACACAACATTTAAGAACTTTTGGGAGGATCATGTCAAGACATGAACCACATGACAGCTAAAATAAAAAGTTAAAATGCGGCTGTCCCACTGTATATTTAAACTTTGGTCCACCTTTAGAGCACTAGTCTACTAACTTCTTGTTGAGTTTGAGCAGCAGCTGCTTTTCAAGGTGAGTAGAGCTCATCCAGGCTCTTTGCAGTGAACAGCAGAGGTGTAAAAAGTACTGAAATATTGTACTCAAGTAAAAGTACCTTTACTGTGATGAAATTTTACTTAAGTACAAGTAAAAGTACCCATCTAAAAATCGACTCAAGTAAAAGTAAAAAGTAGTTCATTTAAAATGTACTTTAAGTAAAAGTTACTTAGTTACTTCCAACAACTTGATGGGGATGCTCCTATACAGTGCAAAAAAGGACAAGGGGTCATAAATCCAATCCAAAAACGATACGTTTGGGGGGGGATTTGGGGGGGGATACTACCAAACTAGCGTTTGGTTGTATCATAGGTCCGGCCTCAGCCGACAAAGGACACGAGAGCAGGTCATGCGCTCGGGACAGCACGACAGTTTATTCTCCGTTCATTTTACAACTTCACTCATTACAGAACCCAGGAGGAAACTCTCTCTTGTTCTCACTCACACATCAGACTCACTTCATCCAGCTGCTGCTTTCAGGTAGAAAAGTTTAGACGTGAACTCTGAAGTTGTTCAGGTTAATTCCCACAGGATCCGAGTTTGCTGCCCCTGGTGACGACTTCTCTATAAAAGTGAATCCAGCTCCCGGCTTCAGCAGAAGTTCGTTCTCTTGGTGTTTGATGACTTCACAGAAACTGAAGGTGACCTTCATCTGTTTTCATGTTGTCTCATTTTAATCCTCTGTCATTTCTCATGTGTTTCCTGATTTATGGTCTGCAGTTAGAACTCTGTTTATTTAAACTATGAGAGAACTGATCCGTGAGCTTCTGTTTGCAGGCTGATGGAAAACTTCACGTGGAACAGCGACACCCTGCAGCTGGAGGGGTTAAAGGTCACCCAGGTTTCTGTCTACCCCGTCTTCTTCTTCTTCTTCCTCTCCTACATCTTCATCAACTTAGCAAACATCGGTATCCTGGTGCTGGTTTTCATAGATAAGAACCTCCACCAGCCCATGTACCTGCTCTTCTGTAACCTGCCCTTCAATGACATCGTGGGAAACTCCATCATGTTGCCCCGGCTGCTGTCAGACATCCTGCGTCCGCCCTCCGAGCGCCTCATCAGCTACTACGAGTGTGTGCTGCAGGCCTTCACCACGCACATGTTCGCCACCACCTCTCACACGATACTGATGATCATGGCCTTTGACAGATACGTGGCCATCTGTAATCCTCTGCGTTACGCCACCATCATAACCAACAACATGGTGGTCAAGCTGACCGTGTCTGCCTGGGGCGTGGCCTTTGTTCTGGTGGGGATTCTGCTGGGTTTGACCATAAGACTGAACCGCTGCAGGACTCTGATCATGAATCCTTACTGTGACAACGCCTCGCTGTTCAAACTCTCCTGTGAGAGTGTGTTTATTAATAACATCTACGGCCTCACGTTCACCGTGGTCCTGCTCTCAGCTTCTATCGGCAGCATAGTTCTCACCTACGCTAAGATCACAGTGGTGTGTGTGACCAGTAAGAGCAAGTCTCTGAACAGTAAGGCCCTGAAGACCTGCAGCACGCACCTGATGTCCTACCTGATCATGTTCTTATGTGGTATGCTTATCGTTATTCTGCATCGCTTCCCTCAGTACTCCGACTACAGGAAGCTGGCGGCCATTCTGTTTCACGTCATCCCCGGCAGCTTGAACCCGCTCATCTACGGAGTCCAGTCCAAAGAGATACGGACGTTTCTGTCTAAATTGGTTCAGTCCAGAAAAGTCGCATAATTCTCATATTAACACAGTGAAGTTTAAA
The DNA here is from genome assembly GCA_038501795.1 of Pseudopleuronectes americanus. Taxonomy (NCBI): domain Eukaryota; kingdom Metazoa; phylum Chordata; class Actinopteri; order Pleuronectiformes; family Pleuronectidae; genus Pseudopleuronectes; species Pseudopleuronectes americanus. Next base: position 21,913,527 of record CM076728.1, on the reverse strand, counting down.
ATATATTATTTAGAAGAAACATGGGTCTTCTCTGTTTTTATGTTTTCATCAGTGAACCTTTTTTTTTAAAAATATTAATGAATCAGGAAAATAAATGATAAAGATTTTTAGTTTTTAATCAACAAAGTAAATATCATTTCCATTGTTTTACTGAGTAACTGCAGATTCAGTCTTTATGGATTTAAAGGTTTCAAAATGTACATGTTACATTACTTCAGTGATTTTCAACCAGTGTGCCATGAGAGATCTTCATGGCACACTGTCATTGTCATTGGCCGATGTTCATTGGTACGTGTGGTTAACAGCTGGGCACGTGCCGCGGCTGGGGGAGCAGTCGCCCTGTCGCCCTCCTCTCCCCGCCGCCGGAGGCTCTGTGTGCGGCCCGCCTCTAGGTCTTTGGGAGGGGGGGCTTTCTCTCTCTTGGACCGCGGGACGGTGTACGTCGCCGGTGCGGGAGGCGGGGACCGGTTGGAGGGGACCGGGTAAGGCGATCGGCGGCGGCGACTCTGGTCGCGTGTCTGTCCCTTCTCGCGGATCACCTCAGCTACGGCGCCCGCTGGGGGAACCCTCCGTTCGCGGGGGGGGGGCTCCGGCGGTGCGCCTCGGCTGGCGCCTAGCAGCTGACTGAGAACTGGTGCAGACCAGGGGAATCCGACTGTTTAAATAAAACAAAGCATCGTGAAGGCCCACGGTGGGTGTTGACGCGATGTGATATCTGCCCAGTGCTCTGAATGTCAAAGTGAAGAAATTCAATCAAGCAGGTAAACGGCTGGAGTAACTATTGGCTCTCAAAACAGGTCACTCAGAGTTTAAATGATCCTTTTGGTATTTTGACCAAAATATGTTAAAGACATTTCATTAAGACCCCAAGGAACCATATTAACTTGTGATAAAATGGGCACAATATGTCTCTGTTTAATAAAGTTTAGTTGAATCAAAGATTGTTTCATAAATCTGATTCAATTTGTGCTGATTAAAAGATAAGTGTAATAAAGGGCTGAAATAATTTAAAATAGTGCTTTTTAATACATTTAGAAAATACGTTACTAACTTTATGTATTATATGTACTGTGTTAGGCCATAGAGTTTCATTTTGTGTCATTTTGGTTGGTGGTCTGCCCCAAGGATTTTTTAAAATGTAATAAATGTGCCGCTGCTCAAAAAAGGTTGAAAATCACTGCATTACTTTGTACTTATATGATGTATAGACAAAACATATCTGAAACATTGGCATTCATTATTACTACTGTTATAATTATCAACAACTACCAGCAGTGTGATTGTGAAAGTGTAATATTAATATTGTCTTCTCACCTCGACTCTTATTAAACTTCTAATCATGTGTGTGTCTCCACATCGTCCATCTGATTTATTCAGTAAAAGTGTCAAAGTATAAAAGTGTAAAGTTTCCCTCTGAAGATCGTTTCTATCGACTGGATCTGACACTGATGTCACATCAGTGCATAAAGAATCTTAATAAAGATCATTTCACTTCAACGTTAAACTTTAAACAGGTGAAAGAAAAGATTTGAGACGTAAAATTCGACTTATTGATAAAATGTGCGTTATGTGAGGATTTCAATATTTACCTATAGTGTCTGTCTGACTGAACTCTTAACAATAAAGATAGAAGCAGTTTGGGCCAGATATAATGCCTTCTATACAAATGATTAATAATAACATTTTCTTTCCCTAGTGTTTAATCTTGAAATTAGAATGTATGTGGGTCACAGTTCTGTTCGATTGTTTGGGCTAAGGGGTTTTGAACGTCTGTACAAACAGAACTTTTCAGCCGATGTAGCAGGAACACAATAATAATTTTTCCCCAACAACAGTTTGGCCCTCATGGCATCAGCTGTGTCAAGGCCTTGGGAGTGTCTCCTGTTCACTTCCTTATTCCAATGCCAAGAAGAGGGACTATGCACGCGCACTTTCCAGGAGGAAGAACTATGACCTACTGTTATAAAAACTTACAGACGCCGGCTGTTGGATGTGTTCTGATGCAACTCGAGGCTTCCCCAGGGCTGCTAGAGTTCTGGGGTAGTGTGTTGGATGCCCATTGTTTTGCTGATTGATACCTTTCTTTGCTTTCTAAATAAATACTGGATTGAACAAACTGAGTTCGGCTCATCTTCTCATATTTAACTCCAACTGACAGGAAGAAGAACCAGAGACACGAATAACAACAACATGTTCAGAACTTCATCACTTTGGTAAATACACACATTTTATTCCAGAAAGAAAAGAAGGAACTGACCGCTGGTGGATTCATGCTCTTTGTGCTAAGCTAGGCTAACAACATTCTGGATGCACAGAGATGATGAAATATATAAATAGATATATCACTTCACCGTCATAAGATCATCACTGATAAACTGATAGTTCACACCTGGTTCACTCCTGGTTCACACCTGGTTCACACCTGGTTCACTCCTGGTTCACTCCTGGTTCACTCCTGGTTCCCACCTGGTTCCCACCTGGTTCACTCCTGGTTCACACCTGGTTCACTCCTGGTTCACACCTGGTTCACTCCTGGTTCACACCTGGTTCACTCCTGGTTCCCCTGCAGATGTGAAGGTGAAGAGAAGGTCGTCTCCAGTGAGCGACTTCCTGTCCGTCGGCCCCTGAACACTGCTTTGATTCTATTAACCTGCTGGTCACTGAGACTCCTGGGAAATTACACACACAGACACACACAGACACACACACACAAACACACACACACACACAAACACACACACACACACACACACACACACACACACACACACACACACACACACACACACACACACACTCTCTCTCTCTCTCTCTCTGATAAACTGACTCTTTCATGATTTCAATCATTTGTGTAAATGTCATAATGAATTAAAAATGAATCAGATCAGCTGTGTAATGATAATTAATAATAATTCATTAATAAAACATAAAACAAATCATCACTCTGTCACTATAACTGATGATCAGCGCCCCCTGCAGCCACACATGGTGAACTGTGCCGGCCTCTGTGTCTGATGAAGTGAATCCACAAAACTCTGTTCAGAGTTCTTCATGTTTCACAGTTTCCTGCTGAATATTGAGATAAACTCTGGTTTTAATAACTTCAGAGTGTTTTGAACTGATCTCAGTTCAGCTCAGTCTTCAGCTGCAGCTGGTTGTGTCTGTGACTCTCAGTCAGTTGTTCTCTCAGGAGATGGAACCCACTCAGCAGAGAGAACAGACGCTCAGGGAGAGAAGGAGGAAACTCTCTCTTGTTCTCACTCACACATCAGACTCACTTCATCCAGCTGCTGCTTTCAGGTAGAAAAGTTTAGACGTGAACTCTGAAGTTGTTCAGGTTAATTCCCAGAGGATCCGAGTTTGCTGCCCCTGGTGACGACTTCTCTATAAAAGTGAATCCAGCTCCCGGCTTCAGCAGAAGTTCGTTCTCTTGGTGTTTGATGACTTCACAGAAACTGAAGGTGACCTTCATCTGTTTTCATGTTGTCTCATTTTAATCCTCTGTCATTTCTCATGTGTTTCCTGATTTATGGTCTGCAGTTAGAACTCTGTTTATTTAAACTATGAGAGAACTGATCCGTGAGCTTCTGTTTGCAGGCTGATGGAAAACTTCACGTGGAACAGCGACACCCTGCAGCTGGAGGGGTTAAAGGTCACCCAGGCTTCTGTCTACCCCGTCTTCTTCTTCTTCTTCCTGTCCTACATCCTCATCATCTTAGCAAACATCGGTATCCTGGTGCTGGTTTTCATAGATAAGAACCTCCACCAGCCCATGTACCTGCTCTTCTGTAACCTGCCCGTCAATGACATCGTGGGAAACTCCATCATGTTGCCCCGGCTGCTGTCAGACATCCTGCGTCCGCCCTCCGAGCGCCTCATCAGCTACTACGAGTGTGTGCTGCAGGCCTTCACCTCGCACATGTTCGGCACCACCTCTCACACCGTGCTCATGATCATGGCCTTTGACAGATACGTGGCCATCTGTAATCCTCTGCGTTACGCCACCATCATGACCAACAACATGGTGGTCAAGCTGACCGTGTCTGCCTGGGGTGTGGCCTTTGTTCTGGTGGGGATTCTGCTGGGTTTGACCATAAGACTGAACCGCTGCAGGACTCTGATCATGAATCCTTACTGTGACAACGCCTCGCTGTTCAAACTCTCCTGTGAGAGTGTGTTTATTAATAACATCTACGGCCTCACGTTCACCGTGGTCCTGCTCTCAGCTTCTATCAGCAGCATAGTTCTCACCTACGCTAAGATCACAGTGGTGTGTGTGACCAGTAAGAGCAAGTCTCTGAACAGTAAGGCCCTGAAGACCTGCAGCACGCACCTATGTCTGTACCTGATCATGATCTTTAGCGGAATGTCTATAATTACTCTGCATCGCTTCCCTCAGTACTCCGACTACAGGAAGCTGGCGGCCATTCTGTTTCACGTCATCCCCGGCAGCTTGAACCCGCTCATCTACGGAGTCCAGTCCAAAGAGATACGGACGTTTCTGTCTAAATTGGTTCACTCCAGAAAAGTCGCATAATTCTCATATTAACACAGTGAAGTTTAAAATATATTATTTAGAAGAAACATGGGTCTTCTCTGTTTTTATGTTTTCATCAGTGAACCTTTTTTTTTAAATATGAATGAATCAGGAAAATAAATTATAAATTTAAATATCATTTCCATTGTTTTAATGAGTAACTGCAGATTCAGTCTTTATGGATTTAAAGGTTTCAAAATGTACATGTTACATTACTTCAGTGATGGGAATCCGACTGTTTAAATAAAACAAAGCATCGTGAAGGCCCACGGTGGGTGTTGACGCGATGTGATATCTGCCCAGTGCTCTGAATGTCAAAGTGAAGAAATTCAATCAAGCAGGTAAACGGCTGGAGTAACTATTGGCTCTCAAAACAGGTCACTCAGAGTTTAAATGATCCTTTTGGTATTTTGACCAAAATATGTTAAAGACATTTCATTAAGACCCCAAGGAACCATATTAACTAGTGATAAAATGGGCACAATATGTCTCTGTTTAATAAAGTTTAGTTGAATCAAAGATTGTTTCATAAATCTGATTCAATTTGTGCTGATTAAAAGATAAGTGTAATAAAGGGCTGAAATAATTTAAAATAGTGCTTTTTAATACATTTAGAAAATACGTTACTAACTTTATGTATTATATGTACTGTGTTAGGCCATAGAGTTTCATTTTGTGTCATTTTGGTTGGTGGTCTGCCCCAAGGATTTTTTAAATGTAATAAATGTGCCGCTGCTCAAAAAAGGTTGAAAATCACTGCATTACTTTGTACTTATATGATGTATAGACAAAACATATCTGAAACATTGGCATTCATTATTACTACTGTTATAATTATCAACAACTACCAGCAGTGTGATTGTGAAAGTGTAATATTAATATTGTCTTCTCACCTCGACTCTTATTAAACTTCTAATCATGTGTGTGTCTCCACATCGTCCATCTGATTTATTCAGTAAAAGTGTCAAAGTATAAAAGTGTAAAGTTTCCCTCTGAAGATCGTTTCTATCGACTGGATCTGACACTGATGTCACATCAGTGCATAAAGAATCTTAATAAAGATCATTTCACTTCAACGTTAAACTTTAAACAGGTGAAAGAAAAGATTTGAGACGTAAAATTCGACTTATTGATAAAATGTGCGTTATGTGAGGATTTCAATATTTACCTATAGTGTCTGTCTGACTGAACTCTTAACAATAAAGATAGAAGCAGTTTGGGCCAGATATAATGCCTTCTATACAAATGATTAATAATAAAATTTTCTTTCCCTAGTGTTTAATCTTGAAATTAGAATGTATGTGGGTCACAGTTCTGTTCGATTGTTTGGGCTAAGGGGTTTTGAACGTCTGTACAAACAGAACTTTTCAGCCGATGTAGCAGGAACACAATAAAAAATTTTCCCCAACAACAGTTTGGCCCTCATGGCATCAGCTGTGTCAAGGCCTTGGGAGTGTCTCCTGTTCACTTCCTTATTCCAATGCCAAGAAGAGGGACTATGCACGCGCACTTTCCAGGAGGAAGAACTATGACCTACTGTTATAAAAACTTACAGACGCCGGCTGTTGGATGTGTTCTGATGCAACTCGAGGCTTCCCCAGGGCTGCTAGAGTTCTGGGGTAGTGTGTTGGATGCCCATTGTTTTGCTGATTGATACCTTTCTTTGCTTTCTAAATAAATACTGGATTGAACAAACTGAGTTCGGCTCATCTTCTCATATTTAACTCCAACTGACAGGAAGAAGAACCAGAGACACGAATAACAACAACATGTTCAGAACTTCATCACTTTGGTAAATACACACATTTTATTCCAGAAAGAAAAGAAGGAACTGACCGCTGGTGGATTCATGCTCTTTGTGCTAAGCTAGGCTAACAACATTCTGGATGCACAGAGATGATGAAATATATTAAATAGATATATCACTTCACCGTCATAAGATCATCACTGATAAACTGATAGTTCACACCTGGTTCACTCCTGGTTCACTCCTGGTTCACACCTGGTTCACTCCTGTTTCACACCTGGTTCACTCCTGGTTCACTCCTGGTTCACTCCTGGTTCACATCCTGGTTCACTCCTGGTTCACACCTGGTTCACTCCTGGTTCACTCCTGGTTCACTCCTGGTTCACACCTGGTTCACTCCTGGTTCACACCTGGTTCACTCCTGGTTCACACCTGGTTCACACCTGGTTCACTCCTGGTTCACTCCTGGTTCACTCCTGTTCACCTGGTTCACTCCTGGTTCACACCTGGTTCACTCCTGGTTCACTCCTGGTTCACACCTGGTTCACTCCTGGTTCACACCTGGTTCACTCCTGGTTCCCCTGCAGATGTGAAGGTGAAGAGAAGGTCGTCTCCAGTGAGCGACTTCCTGTCCGTCGGCCCCTGAACACTGCTTTGATTCTATTAACCTGCTGGTCACTGAGACTCCTGGGAAATTACACACACAGACACACACAGACACACACACACAAACACACACACACACACACACACACACACACACACACACACACACACACACACACACTCTCTCTCTCTCTCTCTCTGATAAACTGACTCTTTCATGATTTCAATCATTTGTGTAAATGTCATAATGAATTAAAAATGAATCAGATCAGCTGTGTAATGATAATTAATAATAATTCATTAATAAAACATAAAACAAATCATCACTCTGTCATTATAACTGATGATCAGCGCCCCCTGCAGCCACACATGGTGAACTGTGCCGGCCTCTGTGTCTGATGAAGTGAATCCACAAAACTCTGTTCAGAGTTCTTCATGTTTCACAGTTTCCTGCTGAATATTGAGATAAACTCTGGTTTTAATAACTTCAGAGTGTTTTGAACTGATCTCAGTTCAGCTCAGTCTTCAGCTGCAGCTGGTTGTGTCTGTGACTCTCAGTCAGTTGTTCTCTCAGGAGATGGAACCCACTCAGCAGAGAGAACAGACGCTCAGGGAGAGAAGGAGGAAACTCTCTCTTGTTCTCACTCACACATCAGACTCACTTCATCCAGCTGCTGCTTTCAGGTAGAAAAGTTTAGACGTGAACTCTGAAGTTGTTCAGGTTAATTCCCAGAGGATCCGAGTTTGCTGCCCCTGGTGACGACTTCTCTATAAAAGTGAATCCAGCTCCCGGCTTCAGCAGAAGTTCGTTCTCTTGGTGTTTGATGACTTCACAGAAACTGAAGGTGACCTTCATCTGTTTTCATGTTGTCTCATTTTAATCCTCTGTCATTTCTCATGTGTTTCCTGATTTATGGTCTGCAGTTAGAACTCTGTTTATTTAAACTATGAGAGAACTGATCCGTGAGCTTCTGTTTGCAGGCTGATGGAAAACTTCACGTGGAACAGCGACACCCTGCAGCTGGAGGGGTTAAAGGTCACCCAGGCTTCTGTCTACCCCGTCTTCTTCTTCTTCTTCCTGTCCTACATCCTCATCATCTTAGCAAACATCGGTATCCTGGTGCTGGTTTTCATAGATAAGAACCTCCACCAGCCCATGTACCTGCTCTTCTGTAACCTGCCCTTCAATGACATCGTGGGAAACTCCATCATGTTGCCCCGGCTGCTGTCAGACATCCTGCGTCCGCCCTCCGAGCGCCTCATCAGCTACTACGAGTGTGTGCTGCAGGCCTTCACCACGCACATGTTCGGCACCACCTCTCACACCGTGCTCATGATCATGGCCTTTGACAGATACGTGGCCATCTGTAATCCTCTGCGTTACGCCACCATCATGACCAACAACATGGTGGTCAAGCTGACCGTGTCTGCCTGGGGTGTGGCCTTTGTTCTGGTGGGGATTCTGCTGGGTTTGACCATAAGACTGAACCGCTGCAGGACTCTGATCACGAACCCATTCTGTGACAACGCCTCGCTGTTCAAACTCTCCTGTGAGAGTGTGTTTATTAATAACATCTACGGCCTCACGTTCACCGTGGTCCTGCTCTCAGCTTCTATCAGCAGCATAGTTCTCACCTACGCTAAGATCACAGCAGCGTGTGTGACCAGTAAGAGCAAGTCTCTGAACAGTAAGGCCCTGAAGACCTGCAGCACGCACCTATGTCTGTACCTGATCATGTTGTGTAGTGGAATGATTGTCATTACTCTGCATCGCTTCCCTCAGTACTCCGACTACAGGAAGCTGGCGGCCATTCTGTTTCACGTCATCCCCGGCAGCTTGAACCCGCTCATCTACGGAGTCCAGTCCAAAGAGATACGGACGTTTCTGTCTAAATTGGTTCAGTCCAGAAAAGTCTCATAATTCTCATATTAACACAGTGAAGTTTAAAATATATTATTTAGAGGAAACATGGGTCTTCTCTGTTTTACTGAGTAACTGCAGATTCAGTCTTTATTGAAGTAAATGTTTCAAAATGTACATGTTACATTATGTTGTACTGATATATTGTATAGACAATAAATATCTAAAAACATTGACATGTATTATTATAATTGTTATAATTATCAGCAGTGTGAAAGTGTAATAATAATATTGTCATGTCTTAACACCTCGACGCTTATTAAACTTCTAATCATGTTTGTGTCTCCACATCGTCCATCTGATTTATTCAGTAAAAGTGTCAAAGTATAAAAGTGTAAAGTTTCCCTCTGAAGATCGTTTCTATCGACTGGATCTGACACTGATGTCACATCAGTGCATAAAGAATCTTAATAAAGATCATTTCACTTCAACATTAAACTTTAAACAGGTGAAAGAAAAGATTTGAGACGTAAAATTTGACTTATTGATAAAATGTGCGTTATGTGAGGATTTCAATATTTACCTATAGTGTCTGTCTGACTGAACTCTTAACAATAAAGATAGAAGCAGTTTGGGCCAGATATAATGCCTTTTATACAAATGATTAATAATAACATTTTCTTTCCCTAGTGTTTAATCTTGAAATTAGAATGTATGTGGGTCACAGTTCTGTTCGATTGTTTGGGCTAAGGGGTTTTGAACGTCTGTACAAACAGAACTTTTCAGCCGATGTAGCAGGAACACAATAAAAATTTTTCCCCAACAACAGTTTGGCCCTCATGGCATCAGCTGTGTCAAGGCCTTGGGAGTGTCTCCTGTTCACTTCCTTATTCCAATGCCAAGAAGAGGGACTATGCACGCGCACTTTCCAGGAGGAAGAACTATGACCTACTGTTATAAAAACTTACAGACGCCGGCTGTTGGATGTGTTCTGATGCAACTCGAGGCTTCCCCAGGGCTGCTAGAGTTCTGGGGTAGTGTGTTGGATGCCCATTGTTTTGCTGATTGATACCTTTCTTTGCTTTCTAAATAAATACTGGATTGAACAAACTGAGTTCGGCTCATCTTCTCATATTTAACTCCAACTGACAGGAAGAAGAACCAGAGACACGAATAACAACAACATGTTCAGAACTTCATCACTTTGGTAAATACACACATTTTATTCCAGAAAGAAAAGAAGGAACTGACCGCTGGTGGATTCATGCTCTTTGTGCTAAGCTAGGCTAACAACATTCTGGATGCACAGAGATGATGAAATATATTAATAGATATATCACTTCACCGTCATAAGATCATCACTGATAAACTGATAGTTCACACCTGGTTCACACCTGGTTCACTCCTGGTTCACTCCTGGTTCACACCTGGTTCACTCCTGTTTCACACCTGGTTCACTCCTGGTTCACTCCTGGTTCACACCTGGTTCACTCCTGGTTCACACCTGGTTCACTCCTGGTTCCCCTGCAGATGTGAAGGTGAAGAGAAGGTCGTCTCCAGTGAGCGACTTCCTGTCCGTCGGCCCCTGAACACTGCTTTGATTCTATTAACCTGCTGGTCACTGAGACTCCTGGGAAATTACACACACAGACACACACAAACACACACACACACACACACACACACACACACACACACACACACACACACACACACACACACACACACACTCTCTCTCTCTCTCTCTCTGATAAACTGACTCTTTCATGATTTCAATCATTTGTGTAAATGTCATAATGAATTAAAAATGAATCAGATCAGCTGTGTAATGATAATTAATAATAATTCATTAATAAAACATAAAACAAATCATCACTCTGTCACTATAACTGATGATCAGCGCCCCCTGCAGCCACACATGGTGAACTGTGCCGGCCTCTGTGTCTGATGAAGTGAATCCACAAAACTCTGTTCAGAGTTCTTCATGTTTCACAGTTTCCTGCTGAATATTGAGATAAACTCTGGTTTTAATAACTTCAGAGTGTTTTGAACTGATCTCAGTTCAGCTCAGTCTTCAGCTGCAGCTGGTTGTGTCTGTGACTCTCAGTCAGTTGTTCTCTCAGGAGATGGAACCCACTCAGCAGAGAGAACAGACGCTCAGGGAGAGAAGGAGGAAACTCTCTCTTGTTCTCACTCACACATCAGACTCACTTCATCCAGCTGCTGCTTTCAGGTAGAAAAGTTTAGACGTGAACTCTGAAGTTGTTCAGGTTAATTCCCAGAGGATCCGAGTTTGCTGCCCCTGGTGACGACTTCTCTATAAAAGTGAATCCAGCTCCCGGCTTCAGCAGAAGTTCGTTCTCTTGGTGTTTGATGACTTCACAGAAACTGAAGGTGACCTTCATCTGTTTTCATGTTGTCTCATTTTAATCCTCTGTCATTTCTCATGTGTTTCCTGATTTATGGTCTGCAGTTAGAACTCTGTTTATTTAAACTATGAGAGAACTGATCCGTGAGCTTCTGTTTGCAGGCTGATGGAAAACTTCACGTGGAACAGCGACACCCTGCAGCTGGAGGGGTTAAAGGTCACCCAGGCTTCTGTCTACCCCGTCTTCTTCTTCTTCTTCCTGTCCTACATCCTCATCATCTTAGCAAACATCGGTATCCTGGTGCTGGTTTTCATAGATAAGAACCTCCACCAGCCCATGTACCTGCTCTTCTGTAACCTGCCCGTCAATGACATCGTGGGAAACTCCATCATGTTGCCCCGGCTGCTGTCAGACATCCTGCGTCCGCCCTCCGAGCGCCTCATCAGCTACTACGAGTGTGTGCTGCAGGCCTTCACCACGCACATGTTCGGCACCACCTCTCACACCGTGCTCATGATCATGGCCTTTGACAGATACGTGGCCATCTGTAATCCTCTGCGTTACGCCACCATCATAACCAACAACATGGTGGTCAAGCTGACCGTGTCTGCCTGGGGCGTGGCCTTTGTTCTGGTGGGGATTCTGCTGGGTTTGACCATAAGACTGAACCGCTGCAGGACTCTGATCATGAATCCTTACTGTGACAACGCCTCGCTGTTCAAACTCTCCTGTGAGAGTGTGTTTATTAATAACATCTACGGCCTCACGTTCACCGTGGTCCTGCTCTCAGCTTCTATCGGCAGCATAGTTCTCACCTATGGTAAGATCACAGTGGTGTGTGTGACCAGTAAGAGCAAGTCTCTGAACAGTAAGGCCCTGAAGACCTGCAGCACGCACCTATGTCTGTACCTGATCATGATCTTTAGCGGAATGTCTATAATTACTCTGCATCGCTTCCCTCAGTACTCCGACTACAGGAAGCTGGCGGCCATTCTGTTTCACGTCATCCCCGGCAGCTTGAACCCGCTCATCTACGGAGTCCAGTCCAAAGAGATACGGACGTTTCTGTCTGAATTGGTTCAGTCCAGAAAAGTCTCATAATTCTCATATTAACACAGTGAAGTTTAAAATATATTATTTAGAAGAAACATGGGTCTTCTCTGTTTTTATGTTTTCATCAGTGAACCTTTTTTTTTAAATATTAATGAATCAGGAAAATAAATGATAAAGATTTTTAGTTTTTAATCAACAAAGTAAATATCATTTCCATTGTTTTACTGAGTAACTGCAGATTCAGTCTTTATGGATTTAAAGGTTTCAAAATGTACATGTTACATTACTTCAGTGATTTTCAACCAGTGTGCCATGAGAGATCTTCATGGCACACTGTCATTGTCATTGGCCGATGTTCATTGGTACGTGTGGTTAACAGCTGGGCACGTGCCGCGGCTGGGGGAGCAGTCGCCCTGTCGCCCTCCTCTCCCCGCCGCCGGAGGCTCTGTGTGCGGCCCGCCTCTAGGTCTTTGGGAGGGGGGGCTTTCTCTCTCTTGGACCGCGGGACGGTGTACGTCGCCGGTGCGGGAGGCGGGGACCGGTTGGAGGGGACCGGGTAAGGCGATCGGCGGCGGCGACTCTGGTCGCGTGTCTGTCCCTTCTCGCGGATCACCTCAGCTACGGCGCCCGCTGGGGGAACCCTCCGTTCGCGGGGGGGGGGCTCCGGCGGTGCGCCTCGGCTGGCGCCTAGCAGCTGACTGAGAACTGGTGCAGACCAGGGGAATCCGACTGTTTAAATAAAACAAAGCATCGTGAAGGCCCACGGTGGGTGTTGACGCGATGTGATATCTGCCCAGTGCTCTGAATGTCAAAGTGAAGAAATTCAATCAAGCAGGTAAACGGCTGGAGTAACTATTGGCTCTCAAAACAGGTCACTCAGAGTTTAAATGATCCTTTTGGTATTTTGACCAAAATATGTTAAAGACATTTCATTAAGACCCCAAGGAACCATATTAACTTGTGATAAAATGGGCACAATATGTCTCTGTTTAATAAAGTTTAGTTGAATCAAAGATTGTTTCATAAATCTGATTCAATTTGTGCTGATTAAAAGATAAGTGTAATAAAGGGCTGAAATAATTTAAAATAGTGCTTTTTAATACATTTAGAAAATACGTTACTAACTTTATGTATTATATGTACTGTGTTAGGCCATAGAGTTTCATTTTGTGTCATTTTGGTTGGTGGTCTGCCCCAAGGATTTTTAAAATGTAATAAATGTGCCGCTGCTCAAAAAAGGTTGAAAATCACTGCATTACTTTGTACTTATATGATGTATAGACAAAACATATCTGAAACATTGGCATTCATTATTACTACTGTTATAATTATCAACAACTACCAGCAGTGTGATTGTGAAAGTGTAATATTAATATTGTCTTCTCACCTCGACTCTTATTAAACTTCTAATCATGTGTGTGTCTCCACATCGTCCATCTGATTTATTCAGTAAAAGTGTCAAAGTATAAAAGTGTAAAGTTTCCCTCTGAAGATCGTTTCTATTGACTGGATCTGACACTGATGTCACATCAGTGCATAAAGAATCTTAATAAAGATCATTTCACTTCAACGTTAAACTTTAAACAGGTGAAAGAAAAGATTTGAGACGTAAAATTCGACTTATTGATAAAATGTGCGTTATGTGAGGATTTCAATATTTACCTATAGTGTCTGTCTGACTGAACTCTTAACAATAAAGATAGAAGCAGTTTGGGTCAGATATAATGCCTTCTATACAAATGATTAATAATAACACAACTGAGTTCGGCTCATCTTCTCATATTTAGAATAAACGAACACGCCTGACAATTTGGTGACCCCGACGTAATCCTGAGAGAAATTTTGACCAGAAAGACCGGGGACCCCAAGGCCCGAGGCTGATCTCATCGATTCTCCACATACTCAAACCAAAAGTTAAGCAGAAAACAAATTCTCTTTAGTTATGGATTCTGAGTGTGCGGGGAGGAGAAAGGAGGTAAAATAATATATGTAGTGTTTTTGGGAGGCAATGAAGGGGAAAGGCAAAGCAATGTTAATCAAGGGAATGAACAAAGGTTGTTTGTAACAGAAATAAGTCTAAACAGTGGAGAGTCTTGGCGCAACAGATAAGTCTGTGACGCACAAATCCTTAAAACTAATTTAAATTGGAGAAGAGACTCACCGGTGATCGGGCCTAAAAGAAGAAAGACGACTTGAGCAAATGTTGCATCTCTGTAAACTAAGTTAGTTAGTGTAGGATTCTGGAGGAAGTTGAGTAGCCTACACTGAAGTTAGGTGCTTGACTAGTGAGAACCACCGTTGCTTAAATCGGTCCTAAATTTATGACGGCGAGATCATAAAAATATGATTGTGATTCTGGAGGTAGGAGTTGGCCTGGACTAAAGAGACAGCAGCTTTACTAAAGGCCGGCGCATGCTTCTGCGTTTTCACGGGTCCGTAAGCGCAAGAGCCCTTCCGGGCCCCTTACGTGCTTATGTATCCCTTCTTACGTGCGTCGCCCAATTTTTTCTAACTATAGACAAAGCTCCGCAAGCCTACGCCAGCCCACAAGGCTGTGATTGGTCTGCTAACTACATCCTTTTTGGAGTCGCATTTCCGGTTTCATGCCCCATAACACCGGCAGAAACAACGGAAGATTTAGAAGAACGAATATGGACCAAATAGAAGTGCGGTTGGCAGAAGAGATCTGAAAGTATGACCACTTGTATAACCCGTCACTCAATTCGTGCAAATTAATGATGAGACATCTGTGCGCACCAAAGTTAACCATGGTGTTCCCCAGGGCTCTGTGCTCGGCCCAATTTTATTCTCATATATGCTTCCACTAGGAAACATTATCAGGACACACTCGGTAAATTTCCACTGCTATGCGGATGACACCCAGTTATACTTGTCAATAAAACCAGAACAAAGTAATCAATTAACTAAACTTCGAGCATGTCTCAAGGACATAAAAACCTGGATGACCCGCAATTTTCTCTTATTAAACTCAGACAAAACAGAGGTTATAATACTTGGCCCCAAACACCTTAGAGATAAATTATCTAATGATATAGCTGCGCTAGACGACATTGCCCTTGCTTCCAACGAAACAGTCAGGAACTTGGGAGTGATCTTCGATCCTGATTTATCTTTTAATAGTCACTTAAAACAAATTTCTCGGACTGCCTTTTTCCACTTGCATAATATCTCAAAAATCAGACATGTCCTTTCGCAAAAAGATGCAGAAAAACTAGTCCACGCCTTCGTTACATCGAGACTGGACTATTGTAACTCATTATTATCAGGCTCCAGCAGTAAGTCGCTAAAGACTCTACAGCTTGTCCAAAATGCCGCAGCACGTGTCCTGATGAGAACAAAGAAAAGAGAGCACATTTCTCCAGTATTAGCTTCGCTACACTGGCTTCCAGTTAAATCTAGAATAGAATTTAAAATTCTCCTCCTCACCTTCAAGGCCCTTAATAATATAGTGCCTTTCTACCTTAAAGAGCTGTTAGTACCTTATAAACCCGCTAGAGCACTCCGCTCCCAGAATTCAGGCTTACTTGTCGTCCCTAAAGTCTCTAAAAGTAGAGTAGGAGCTAGAGCTTTTAGCCATCAAGCCCCTCACTTGTGGAATAATCTACCAATTTCAGTTCGGGAGGCAGACACCATCTGTTTGTTTAAGAGTAGATTCAAAATCTAACTTATCCTATGTTCTAAAATAGGAAGTGTTTAGTCTAAACAGGCATAGAGGTATTGATGTCTGATCTACTGATTGGGCCACATGGTTTCATCGTTCTACAATCCAAACCAGTAACCAGTCAGATTTACCTTGAGCCTCAGTGTAGCCTCAGGTTCGGCCTGTATCATTGTATCATTGACTACAAGGTAAAAACCCCTGATGACGCTAAGACGCAAAGTGAGTTTATGACACATGACACACGGAGCTTCTCTTTCCAGCTTCTCCTTCCTCTTCTCCATCCCTATCCCCCTTCCCCGGAATCCCTTTGCTTCATCACCCGCAGATCCAGGGCCTCTGTGGATTTACGATTTGTGGATCGCGTGTCAGAGGTCGCGGTGGTGTATCGAGTATAGTGGATTCTATATCGTGTGGGCTGATGGTAGTGGTAATGGCGGATCCTGTGTCGCATTGGCATCAGATGATGGTGGTGGACCAGGACCGCGGCGGCGGCGGCTCATGATGGATCCTAATAAGCGGCAGTGGACAATGACTGTGGACTAAATAATATATATATATATATATATAAATAAATAATATATATAATGTATATTAGAAATGTTCAGACGTATCTTGTTTCTTTTACATTCATTACATCAACTGACAAAAAGTTATTAGTGAAAAGAAACTTGTGTTTGTTCTGTTTGGACCCTGGAGGGGTTGACTGTGATTGTTTCTGTTGCATGCTGGGAGCTCTGGGGACGGCTCCGCCTCCTGACGGCCCGGCGTTTCATCACTGCGTGTCCAGTTACCACGGCAGCACTAATGAGTGTTAATATCTCTGAACACAGGGGAAGCTTAATGAGCCGTTACCAACAAAACACTTATCAACAGTTTCTGATGTAATTTGTCCTGAGGGAGAACAGACATGTCTATCAGAGCGGACACCAGGGGGCAGTAGTCTGCAGGGACTCATCTCCAACTGACAGGAAGAAGAACCAGAGACACGAATAACAACAACATGTTCAGAACTTCATCACTTTGGTAAATACACACATTTTATTCCAGAAAGAAAAGAAGGAACTGACCGCTGGTGGATTCATGCTCTTTGTGCTAAGCTAGGCTAACAACATTCTGGATGCACAGAGATGATGAAATATATAAATAGATATATCACTTCACCGTCATAAGATCATCACTGATAAACTGATAGTTCACACCTGGTTCACACCTGGTTCACTCCTGGTTCACACCTGGTTCACACCTGGTTCACACCTGGTTCACACCTGGTTCACACCTGGTTCACTCCTGGTTCACACCTGGTTCACTCCTGGTTCACACCTGGTTCACTCCTGGTTCCCCTGCAGATGTGAAGGTGAAGAGAAGGTCGTCTCCAGTGAGCGACTTCCTGTCCGTCGGCCCCTGAACACTGCTTTGATTCTATTAACCTGCTGGTCACTGAGACTCCTGGGAAATTACACACACCGACACACACAGACACACACACCCACCCCCACACACACACACACCGACACACACAGACACACACACACACACACACACACACACACTCTCTCTCTCGCTCTCTGATAAACTGGCTCTTTCATGATTTCAATCATTTGTGTAAATGTCATAATGAATTAAAAATGAATCAGATCAGCTGTGTAATGATAATTAATAATAATTCGTTAATAAAACATAAAACAAATCATCACTCTGTCACTATAACTGATGATCAGCGCCCCCTGCAGCCACACATGGTGAACTGTGCCGGCCTCTGTGTCTGATGAAGTGAATCCACAAAACTCTGTTCAGAGTTCTTCATGTTTCACAGTTTCCTGCTGAATATTGGAGATAAACTCTGGTTTTAATAACTTCAGAGTGTTATAGCTGCCTCTGTGTAGCTTCAAGCTGTTGAATTAGCAACGCAGCTCGGAAACAAGACCGGGGAACCGCTGCGCTAAGACACCATCACATAAACATTATGATCCGCAGGGTGTCACTTTATTTTATTTAGTTACCATCGTACACTGTGTGTGTGAAAAGCCGGGAGCAGGTAAACAATGAATGTGGACTTCTTCTGAGAATTCATGAGGCAGGATTCTCTAAGCTCGCCTTCTGTTGCGCCCCCTACTGTTCTGGCACCCAATTGTTTTCAGCAACGGGGAACTATAAATCAAATAGTGTCCGTCCGATCCGTCCGTCCTCAACGGACTCGGAGAAGCAGACAGCGGCCTTCAGTCAGTGATGGAACCCACTCAGCAGAGTCACAGAGAACAGACGCTCAGGGAGAAGAAGAGGAAACTTTCTCTTGTTCACACTCACACATCAGACTCACTTCATCCAGTTGCTGCTTTCAGGTAGAAAAGTTTAGACGTTAGAATGGAAAATGTTGTATTTAGATATGTTTAATGGAAGAATAACAATTATATATAGGAATATTATTACTAGATGTGTTTCTGCAGGTTTGACTCTGGGATAGTTTGTGACTTCCTCTGCTAGGATGTTTATTTGCTTGCAGACATCAGCCTGTTGTTAGAACAGAGGTTTAACAGCAGGGGCCAATCGAACAGGCGTGCCAGAGTGACTATAGGTCTTATGACCAGAGACGGGGTCTCTGGGAAACAGGTTTTAGTCTCAAGAAGCCGTACTTGAGTCTGGGCAACATTCCATTGTGTTGTAATACTTCAAAGGAGATCTACTTTCTGCTGAGGCAGACCACATGTTTGGTCATCCTGGTCATGACATGAAGAGAGCTGATTGGACAACATTCTGCCTCCGTGTGAAGAGGAGCAATCTTGTATAAATGTATGGTGACTTCATTGTTCAGAGCTCTTGCTTGAATCTTTCAGTGGTTAAGCATTAGCCCCCAGCCGCAGCTGGGTACAAGAATTAAACTACCAGAATTGATAATTGTTTGTTGTGTCATGTTATGTAATTAAATCTCCCATTACAACGTGAACTCTGAAGTTGTTCAGGTTAATTCCCACAGGATCCGAGTTTGCTGCCCCTGGTGACGACTTCTCTATAAAAGTGAATCCAGCTCCCGGCTTCAGCAGAAGTTCGTTCTCTTGGTGTTTGATGACTTCACAGAAACTGAAGGTGACCTTCATCTGTTTTCATGTTGTCTCATTTTAATCCTCTGTCATTTCTCATGTGTTTCCTGATTTATGGTCTGCAGTTAGAACTCTGTTTATTTAAACTATGAGAGAACTGATCCGTGAGCTTCTGTTTGCAGGCTGATGGAAAACTTCACGTGGAACAGCGACACCCTGCAGCTGGAGGGGTTAAAGGTCACCCAGGCTTCTGTCTACCCCGTCTTCTTCTCCTTCTTCCTGTCCTACATCCTCATCATCTTAGCAAACATCGGTATCCTGGTGCTGGTTTTCATAGATAAGAACCTCCACCAGCCCATGTACCTGCTCTTCTGTAACCTGCCCTTCAATGACATCGTGGGAAACTCCATCATGTTGCCCCGGCTGCTGTCAGACATCCTGCGTCCGCCCTCCGAGCGCCTCATCAGCTACTACGAGTGTGTGCTGCAGGCCTTCACCACGCACATGTTCGGCACCACCTCTCACACCGTGCTCATGATCATGGCCTTTGACAGATACGTGGCCATCTGTAATCCTCTGCGTTACGCCACCATCATGACCAACAACATGGTGGTCAAGCTGACCGTGTCTGCCTGGGGCGTGGCCTTTGTTCTGGTGGGGATTCTGCTGGGTTTGACCATAAGACTGAACCGCTGCAGGACTCTGATCATGAATCCTTACTGTGACAACGCCTCGCTGTTCAAACTCTCCTGTGAGAGTGTGTTTATTAATAACATCTACGGCCTCACGTTCACCGTGGTCCTGCTCTCAGCTTCTATCGGCAGCATAGTTCTCACCTACGCTAAGATCACAGTGGTGTGTGTGACCAGTAAGAGCAAGTCTCTGAACAGTAAGGCCCTGAAGACCTGCAGCACGCACCTGATGTCGTATATGATCATGTTGTGTAGTGGAATGATTGTCATTACTCTGCATCGCTTCCCTCAGTACTCCGACTACAGGAAGCTGGCGGCCATTCTGTTTCACGTCATCCCCGGCAGCTTGAACCCGCTCATCTACGGAGTCCAGTCCAAAGAGATACGGACGTTTCTGTCTAAATTGGTTCAGTCCAGAAAAGTCTCATAATTCTCATATTAACACAGTGAAGTTTAAAATATATTATTTAGAGGAAACATGGGTCTTCTCTGTTTTACTGAGTAACTGCAGATTCAGTCTTTATTGAAGTAAATGTTTCAAAATGTACATGTTACATTATGTTGTACTGATATATTGTATAGACAATAAATATCTAAAAACATTGACATGTATTATTATAATTGTTATAATTATCAGCAGTGTGAAAGTGTAATAATAATATTGTCATGTCTTAACACCTCGACGCTTATTAAACTTCTAATCATGTTTGTGTCTCCACATCGTCCATCTGATTTATTTCATTCTGATTCTAAAGCAGCAGCTCGTGATCGTGTGTGTGTGTGTTTGTGTGTTTGTGTGTGTCTGCTCACTGATTCTGTAGAAACTGAACTCTCTTTTTAAATCTTCTTAATGATGCTGAAGTAAAAACACTTTAATGTGAGGCTGAGGTATAAGTACATACATTCTTTACTTCAGTACTTGAGTCAAAGTCAAAGTACTGATTCGAACTCTTTACCCCAGTAAAAGTGTCAAAGTATAAAAGTGTAAAGTTTCCCTCTGAAGATCGTTTCTACCCTAAAGATTTGAGACGTAAAATTTGACTTATTGATAAAATGAACAGTTTCATTGAATAAATCTTAAAGAGACAGGAGCACAAATCAAGAGATTGAGACGGAGGCTGAAAAGAGGAGCAGCAGCATCGGACTCTGAGGAAAGTGAATCTGAACATTATATCATGAAGATAGCATTTAGATAGTCGTGTGCTGGACCCAGTGCCTGGTGTTAGCTGGATGCTAATGAGAGCTGCAGTGGACTGGACACCAAGGTTTGAGAAATGGACAAATTAGACGGACGAGGAGACACAGAGAACATATCTGACGTTTCCATGACAACAGGCATGAAGCGACATGCTCAGCTTCATTCATATTGAATAAATGGATCTGATCAGTCGTCGGCTTTATAATCATCAGGAGCCGAGCAGAAACACGACTGACTGAGTTAAAAAGAGGACAAGAGGACACAGATGAATTGTCTCCTCGTCTCCTCGTCTCCTTCCCCAGTGTCCTTGTCTCTTCATCCTCATTTGCTCGTCCTTTTTTAAATGTTCTTGTTTCTCTTTATCCACGTCCTTGTCATTGTGTCTCCTTAACCATTTCTTCCCATGTTTTTGTCTCCTCCTCCTTTGAGTCCTCGTGTCCTTGTGTCCTCAGACTCAGACCAAACTGCAGCTGCTGAACCAGATGTTTTGTCGACAGCCGTGTGTTTAATCTTCTGAAATGGAAACTCTTGAAACACACTTTACAGTCATCGGAGCGACTCACTCGTGTTGATGTTCCTCCACTTGTTATAATGCAAAGTTTATTTTACGTCTATTTTTGTCTCTTTCCTGCCACAGTTACCGTGTTTATACACGTTGACTCTGACGTTTATATCACATTTAATCTCTGTTCATTAAACACGTTCAGAGAAAAGAGAGGAACTGAAGCTTGGAACCGGCTCAGACGTGTTCTCCTGACTAAAGGCCGCTGTATGCTTCTATGTTCTCGGGGGGTGGGGGGGGGGAGCAGATTAAATACAAACCTGACAGCTCCTGATTGGCTGAGTAATCCTTTGTTTTATTTCTTATAACTGTGGTTTCAGTTTTGCATTTATGGTTGGTATTATTGTTATTAATAATAATTAAAAATACACAAAATGTCGTCATAATCTCAAAATCAACAAATTTATTCGGCTGTTTCACTTGTTACAACCAGAAACTCAATGATAAAGTATCTTCATCAGTCTTCTACATTTTTAATGTCAAAGTAGTGAAGCAATAAACATCTGCGTCACTTCTCTGCAGGTGGATTTTTTTATTGTAATAAAGTGAAACTTATAACTTAAATCAGTCAATGATTGTTAATCATCTCCTCGTCATTGAGTGAACGCGGTTGTGAACCTGAACACTCGGTTGGTCGCTGAGCGTCGTCTCCTCCAATCACAGCTGTAATTCCAGGAATGTGAAATTTTTGCCATTTTTATCTCTGCAGTTCATAACTCACTCATAACTCTTATTCTGCTGTTTTTAGAGACTGCGGCTGAGGAGCAGAGACGTGTAAAGATAAATCACAACCCCGAAATAATCCCCGTCCACCAGAGAGGGAGCCACTCCTTCTATGGAAGCTGGTCTCTGCACAGAGGTCAAAGGTCAGAGTGGAAAATCAGAAGCTTCAGAGAGACACTGATCATCTTTAGATATGTGACTGTATCATGTGAAACCAGCGTCTCCTTGTTTCCTGTCATGACTTCACGTGATGGTTTGAAACCAGTCGTTCACTTTCATTTTCTATAACACTACAGTTTAAACTCTTTATACGAACATTCATAATGTTAAATTTATGATTTTGACTGAGTGATTACAGTGAAAATAAGATTTAATATCTGAAATGTTCGGTGTTGCAGTAGAAATATGAAGAATCTGAAGAATCTGAAGGTCAGAGTGTTAAATGACCTGCGATGGATCCGGCCTCTCTGATTGGTGGAAACATCTCATTTCATGACTTGTTTCACTTTTCAGCTGCGAAGACAAACTTCATCCAAGTTTCATCTGAACACAACGAAACAGACGAAGAAGAAACCATCGCTCCCACTTCACTGAATGACAGAGGAAATACTGAGCTGTGATTGGACAGACAGACGACTCATCAATCATGTTACTGAATATTTATCTGTGAATTAAAGATTGATTATTGAATAAGTTCCCACGTCTGCTTTTAAACAGATTGACTGTTTTGTAGTGGGTGGGGGGGATCCTCCAACCAGAAGGTCAGCAGCTCGAACCCCCGATGGCCCCTCATACATGTTGAATGCACTAATTGGAATTTGCTTTTGATAAATAACTTATCATGCTTAAGGATGTTAGTTCTTCCAGATACCTCTGACTCAGATCATAAAGTGAGACATGAATCAGCTGCTGAGAAACATTGGACAAGGAATTGTCAGTCGTTTCCTCCTGTTTGTCTCACACAGCAGTGTGTGTCTGTCTGTGTGTGTGTGTCTGAGACCAACATACACAAACAGATCTTCTTTAACCTGAAAGCTGATGTGTTGATCAGAGTCAGTAAATAATTAATCAACAAATACAGACTTTGTATTTCTTACATTGACCCCTTGTGCCCGAACATGTTGTTTATTGATTCTACTTTTTAGTTTCTTTCCATCTCTTCTCAGTGGAATCTTGTGCATTAAAATAAAAATCATCTTCAGGTTCCATGACTCAAGTGTTTTGGGTTAAATGTTCAATGTGTAATTGAACATTTAATTCAGCTTTGATTATTTGCACCAAAGATCTGTTTATTTCATCTTTTGGCAGAACGGAGCCTCCATACAAACAGACAGTAAACATTTTATTAATGAATGTTTTTATTTACACGTTGTTTCTGCTTCGCTGACCTTTGACCTTCACTTTGTTTTTGTTGTTTCGATGCAAACAAACGACCAGAGAGCATCAGCAGTGATAGCAACACCCACAATGCAGCTAACACACACACACAGACACACACACACATACACACACACAGCTAACACACAAAGTAACTCCCATCAGGAGGGGGATGCACATGCATGTGTGTGTTTATGTGTGCGACCCGACCCAGAGACGTCTGGAAGCCGGGGTCATGGGAAGCAGCAGAGACTCTGTTCATCACATGTATTTGTCTTTTGGATTAAAGGATAATTGAGATGATAAATATGGATCTTTGATGAATTCTTTATGTGAGGGTAAACACAGATGAGTGACAGGAGCTTGTTCACTGTAGAGTAACTGGGGGTGGACCTCCTCCCCCCAGAGTATCTGTGCTCTGATTGGCTCATGCTCTGTCCACACAACAACACAATGGCTCAAGGTTATAATTGTCCTGTCGTCTATCTATATTAATATCTATAAAAATAGATGAGACACTGACAGTCAGGACGTGAAGACCACAGCTCATCATCAACATGTGTCTGAGCTGATATTAACCTTTCTATCTATCTATCTGTCTGTCTGTCTGTCTGTCTATCTATCTGTCTGTCTGTCTGTCTATCTATCTATCTATCTGTCTGTCTGTCTGTCTGTCTGTCTGTCTATCTATCTATCTCTCCATCTCTCTCTCTCTCATCTCTCTCTCTCTCTCATCTCTCTCATCTCTCTCTCTCTCTCTCTCTCTCTCTCTCTCTCTCTCCATCTTCTATCCATCTATGACGCACTCATGTGTTTTCAGACTGAACTTTCCCACATTGGACACTTGGACCATAAAAGGACACGGTTCTCTGACCGGCTCCTCACTCACACTTGACCCGAGGAGGAGCTCTGTTTGCCGGCTGCGGAGCGTGTGTGAGTCCGGAGCCTCGGAACTCTCCCGGACCTTCACCTGCTGCTGACCCGGACAGGAGCGCTTATCTCCGGCCGAGCAGACGGACCTCACCGCGGACAGGACGCGGTTCTTCACACGTGCAGACGTCTTCGTTTATTATATTTTTTGTGGGTTCTTTGGAAAGTGTCAGATTTTAAATGTTTAAACGGTCACCATGAGTCTGTGGACTAACGGCTCCTCCTCCGAGGAGCTCCCCCCCGGGACGCTGCCCCCTCTGCCGGACTCCAACCTCACCTGGAACCGCAGCGACGGCTCCGAGCCCCGCGCCGCCCCGCTGGACCTGGGCCGGGCGGTGCCGGTGGGCATGGTGCTGGCCTCCTTCATCCTGTTCGCCATCGTCGGGAACGTGCTCGTGATCCTGTCGGTGGTTTGTAACCGACACCTGCGGATCCCCACCAACTACTTCATCATCAACCTGGCCATCGCGGACCTGCTGCTGGGGACCACCGTGCTGCCGGTGTCCGCCACCCTGGAGGTCAGGGGTCAGGGGGGTGAGGGGATCTGAAGAGAGACACAACACAGATAACTTTATTTTTAAGTTTTCTATTCGACAGATTCAGTTTGTTAAGAATCAGGAGAAAATAAATGATCGGTTATTTATTACAGCAGGGGTTTTCAACCAGGGGTCCGCAGCCCCCTGGTGGTCCGCGACGGCATTGCATGGGGTCCGCGAGATTCGTTTTGATATTTCAACACATTTCCAAAGTACCCTTGAATATCGTGAAAAATATCTCAAATAAGAAAAACATGTCTAAAATAATACAAAGGTGATGAGGGGAACCTTGAAACCGGCTTGGGGCTAGAAACTGCCAGTAGAATAAAACAAAAGAGCGAAAAACAAATACTTTGTAATAAGAAAATTAAATTGGCCAAAACAATTATTTGCTCAACTTTACCACGTTTGGTGTCAATTGTACACATGGTTCTGAGATGCAGTACAACTACAAACTGCATTTTAATTTTGTTTTCAAATCTTAAGCACTGAAACCCAACTGTTTTAATTGTTTTTCACAGATTTTTCTAGATTTGTTGGAGGTTTTTAAATAAAACCAAATGTGAAAATTTCCTTCTATCCACGTGCGCGCGCACACACACGCACGCACACGTCAGTGGGCTGCGGATTACCTTCTAGTCAGAATGGTGGTCCCTGGGACAAAACCAGTTGAAAACCCCTGTATTACAGGATCAATTACAAAAACACTTTTAACTGATAATATGATGAATCAATGATTAAAACAAGGAGAGGAAACATGACAAGAAAAAGAAAAGGACATGGACGGATCTTTAATGAACCAGTCCCGAGAGGTCAGGGGCCAATGGGGTTCCTCACTTCCTGTCAGACGTTCATGTGTGACAGGAAGTGCAGCAGTGACGTATCGTAGGAACAGGAAGTGTCTGGAGGTCTCAGCTGAGAAGCAGAACCTGAGAAGTCGGGTTCAGTCACCTGGTCGCTGGTCGACTGAGCAGGAAGTGACACGGGTTCTTCCTGTCTCCACAGGTTTTAGACTCCTGGGTGTTTGGTCGGATCTTCTGTGACATCTGGGCCGCGGTGGACGTCCTGTGCTGCACGGCGTCCATCATGTCCCTGTGCGCCATCTCCATCGATCGTTACATCGGGGTTCGATACCCGCTGCAGTACCCGATGATCGTCACAGAGGGGCGGGCGCTGCTCGCCATGCTGGGCGTCTGGATCCTCTCCATCGTCATCTCCATCGGGCCGCTGCTGGGCTGGAAGCAGCCGCCGTCACAGGTACGACACGCACTACACACACAACATGGCTGATGCGTAGTTAAAGGTTCCTCTGTTCAAACACATGATAAACAGTCAAATGTGATCAGATCCCGTGAACTCTCTCCAAACCTTCCTCTCCACAGGACGACTCAAAGTGTCAGATCACCGAGGAGCCGTTCTACACCCTCTTCTCCTCGCTCGGCTCCTTCTACATCCCCCTGGCTGTCATCCTCGCCATGTACTGCCGTGTCTACATCGTGGCCAAGCGCACCACCAAGAACCTGGAGGCCGGCGTGATGAAGGAGCGTCAGGAGGACTCCAACGAGCTCACGCTGAGGATCCACTGCAGGAACCAGCAGAACCACGAGCTCTGTCCTGGGGCCGGACGCAGCACGCTGTCCGTCAAACTGCTCAAGTTCTCCAGAGAGAAGAAAGCAGCCAAGACGCTGGGCGTTGTGGTCGGCATGTTCATCCTCTGCTGGCTGCCCTTCTTCCTCGTCCTGCCCATCGGTACGTCTTCACCTCCTTCACACCTCAGTTCACTGTCCAGTTCCCTCAAAGCTCAGGTTTCACTTGAACTGCAGAGAAAGAAGAATCAAAACCAAGATGCAACACCTAAAATCACAAAAACAATAATTCAACACACGTCTTATTGTGAAAGTTTAACTCAGATGCAGAATGGAGGGGGGGGGGCAGGGAAAGGAGATGCAATGATGATGTCATGATAACCACAGGAAGCTGTGATTGTAGTTTATTACCTGTGGTTTAATCATGACCTCATGATTTCTTCAGGAGTTGAACATGAAGATATCATAACCTGGATGAGTGAGAATCTTCAAACAAATCAATCACATAGTTTTCATCACCACCATCTTTAGGCTCCGCCCTCTGCTGAGCCAGATGAAGCACTACCCACAATCCCCGTCTGCACGGGACCTTTGGTTTAAGCTCTGTCTGGATCCACTGATCACAGGTCTGTTTCTCTGCAGGATCAAAAGATCTGTTCGCTCACGGTCGAGTTCAGAGCCGTTGATTCTCTCTTCTGGAATCAGCTGTGGTAGTGCTTCATCTGACTGGCATCAGGGTCTTACAATAAGATAAATGTTATTATGGCTCCGGCTAAATGGTGAGAGCTGATCTCAGACCAGATTGAAGACTCCAGGAATTTTCAAGGAACCTTTTTAGGAAATCAGGAACTCAGCTCCAGCGTCAGATTTTTCTGATGAGCACAAAACAAACTCAAAATTCTCCCTGTACTCGTCCTGACTCTTATGAGGTGACCTTTGACCCTGACCTCTACTCAGTTGATCTTTGAGTCTGAGGTCCGTCACCTCTCAACATATAGCGTATTCTGTATTTTGTAGTGTTGTCTGAATGTTTCGTGAATTTATTCATATCCTATATAGTGGACTAATTGTATCCTATAATGCATCAGGAGTAATGTACAATCAAGCAATACATACCATCATCCATGGACGAGAGGAGAGCACGTCTGAGTCTCTCTGATGAATCTGATGCTTCTTGTTCTAAAAATATCAGAAACATCCTGAGAACAAAGAGACCAGTTCCTGTTTGAGGGAACGTCTCTGATGGACAACATGAGATAAATCTGTGAGATGCGGCTGTAAAATATGTAATAAGAGCGAAACATGATGTTACAGAGATCAGACGCTCAGGAAGAGAAGGAGGAAACTTCCTGTTCACACTGAACATCAGACTCGACCGGCTGCAGGGTTCACTCGTTCTTCTCATGATGGACAGATGTCAGGTTTCACTGTGAAGTTCTTCATATATAGTCAGAGACAGCAGCCTGGGGAACAGGATGACCTTACAAGTCCATATGCAGGGAAACATAATCCTCCTACTCAGCAGCCTGTGTTATCTCAAGAGCATCAAAAACCTGATCCATCAAATCCTCTGAGATCCTCGGACACACTGCAGATCACCTGCTCGTCTGCAGGTCAGAGGGCGAGGAGAGAACCAGGGAGCCGACAGGATGAGAGGAGCCTGACGAAAACCAGGAGATCAATGAAGGAGAGAGGAAGAAAAACTCCAGGTCTGGTCTCAGAGTTTCCTTTTGATGATTTTCATCATATAACGAAAGATTTAACGTTTTTTAATCATGGAGGCAGCCTGACACGCTGCGGCCATGTTGGAAATACACTCGTAGTGGCCGTCTACAGGCTGTGAGCTACAAATAGGCTACAAGTCACAAGGTACAAACTACAAGGTGTTTGTTTACCTGTGTGTGTGTTTACCTGTGTGTTTGTTTCCCTGTGTGTTTGTTTGCCTGTGTGTTTGCTTACCTGTGTGTTTGTTTACCTGTGTGTTATTGTGTGTGTCTGCAGGCTCGTTCAACAGCAGCCTGCGTCCTTCTGAAACCTTCTTTAAAGTTATTTTCTGGTTGGGATACTTCAACAGCTGTTTGAACCCGATCATCTACCCCTGCTACAGCCGTGAGTTCAAACAGGTACTATTACTACTCTATTGTTACTACTACTACTACATACTCATACTACTGATAGTACTCATACTACTGACAGAGCGTCTAAGGTAGGAGCTTGACTAGCTGGAGGTCTGAGGTTCGGAGCCTGTATCTCAGGGCCTGGCAGTGGTTTCAGCAGTGACCATGTTGATCTCTAACTCGTGCTTCCTCCTCAGGCCTTCATCCGGATCCTTCGCTGCCGCTGGAAGAGGAAGCGTCAGGGCTGGCAGGCGTACTACAACTACCGCAGCAACCAGGGCTCCAGCACCTCGTCCTTTCTGAACGGCAGCCAGCAGACCCTGTCCTCCGTCAGCCCCAGTCCTCGCTGCGTCGCCTCCAGGCTCCTCCCACCGCGCTGGCCCTCCTCCCCCAGCCGAGACCGCCTCCCTGGGTCGGCGGGGGGGGGGACGGGCCGGCCCTGTGTCCCCGCTTGCTAAGGATGCTGGGAGGGCAGGGCAGAGGGTCAAGCTTTGACCCGACTCACCTGCTCCCTCAGGATCAAGTCACTGCTGACGTCATCAGGTGCGAGGACTGTTCCCGCCTCTGGATGACACGCCTGAGAGAGAGGGCGGAGCTTCTCTCCCTGTCACCACCTCCTGCAGGTTTCTGATGAGGTCATTGATGAAGTCATTGATACGTCCTCTGCTCCTCATGAAGCTTCCACCTGCACTGAGCTCACAGCAGTAGAATAACACTACAATACAAAGCACTTTTATCAAAACAACTTTGATTACAATAAATCATCAGCATGTTGAAATTGAAATCTGAGAGATAATTTTCAAAAAAATGTAATATTAGAAAAATATCAACTAGCTGAGTGAATATGGTACAACAATAAACCTCATCACATTAAAGATAAATGATCTTAAAGTTACTGTGAACATATTGGATTTATTTGCTTCTTGTAACATTATTTTCTGTCTTAATTATTAAACCCATCCTAAAATATGTTGCCAAAATTCAAAAGAATTAAAACGATTATTGAAAAACTTTCAACAGCAACGTGACTGAACTAGCGTTAGCTTGATGATTAGCTCAAAAGATAATCTTCTTTCCCTGGCTTTTCTGTTTTTATTTGTTCAAAGTGTTTAATGTTTATTTAAATGTTTAGTGATCATTATTATTATTATAATTAAAGCAACAGGCCAGTTTTTTTTAAGTTTGGTGAGTGTAAGAAATGTTGTATTAAGTGTTGAAAGTTATTTCATGTTTCATATTAAATATTATTGTGTGTTTATTTATTGTAATGTGTAGTTTGCGTTTTGATGGTGACTCTTATTGTGAAAGTCTCCTCAGGGATTGTAGCAGGACTCAAATTGTGTATTGTCACAGCAGCACCTGCTGGACGTTGGAGGAAGTGCAGAAAACCAGTTTCACATAAATGTGTTTCCTCTATATCCCATCATTTGTGCCAAGCTAGGCTAGCAGTTTCGTCATGACTCCAGTCTTTGTGCTAAGCTAGGCTTACAATGTTAGCTAGCCTCTTGAATGATACTCTCTGTGTTTATGTATTTAAATTATCCGCCAAAAAGAGTCCTGCTGGGAGATATGATGAATGACGTCACTATCTTGAGGCAACTGTGACAGGGCGGGGCACGGGAGAAGGTTGTCTTCTCTGATTGGTGGATTTGACTCACGCTGCTTGTGGCCAATGAGCGAGCAGCTGCAGTTGTATATATTCTCCAGTCGCGCTCTGTACGTCACTTCCTTTCTTCTCAGTGAATCTACTGAAGCTTGAAAATGTCTGGACGAGGAAAGACCGGCGGTAAAGCTCGTGCTAAGGCCAAGACCCGCTCCTCCCGGGCCGGGCTCCAGTTCCCGGTGGGCCGCGTCCACAGGCTGCTCCGCAAGGGGAACTACGCTCACCGGGTGGGAGCCGGAGCTCCGGTGTACCTGGCCGCTGTGCTCGAGTACCTGACCGCTGAGATCCTGGAGCTGGCCGGGAACGCGGCCCGCGACAACAAGAAGAGCCGCATCATCCCCCGCCACCTGCAGCTCGCGGTCCGCAACGACGAGGAGCTCAACAAGCTGCTGGGGGGAGTCACCATCGCTCAGGGCGGAGTGCTGCCCAACATCCAGGCGGTGCTGCTGCCCAAGAAGACGGAGAAGGCCGCCGGCAAGAAGTGAGCTGCGTCCCGCTCCTCACCACCACACAACGGCTCTTTTAAGAGCCACTCACCGGCCCTGAAGCGCTGATTGTCCCCGTTACAAACACCAGTTTACCGCTGCGGCACAGAGTCAAGATCCTGGATCGTCCAGTTCAAACCTGGATAAACAGCTGATCTTTAAATTAGGTTCAGTCTCTTAATAAAAACTGAAATGTACAGATTCCCCAGGAAATCAACAGATACTATTATGTTTAAAACAAAAAGAATGCAAATTTGACTGCTTCACGCCTCACACACCCACACTCGCGCCTGCAGTCATGTTGAAAAGAACGCAAGCGGTAAAACAAATTCATAACATTTAATTCATTAAAACAGCTGGTGTAAATCCACTGGAACCGACAGAGGAAGTAAAACCATCAGAACTGAATTCTACCAAACATGATTAATCTCTGCACTAAATCTCCAGAATCATCACATATAAGAAAACATCTACAGACAAGTTTCTCTGACGAAAGAAGAATACACAATATATGACGAAGAAAATAAATGAGTGGAAAACAACATGTGGGAGATCTGTCCCCAGACCATTTAAAGACACGGAGAATTTAGATCGGAGGAAAGCTCATTTGATTTAAATATGTATATATACTTTTGGGTTCCAACAAGCATACATAGGTTTAATTAAATTGTTATATATCTAATGAACAGTTCATATAATGTCAATGTTGTTTTAACAATCATTTCAACATCAAGTGAAACAAAACGCGATCGAACATCTCAGTTGTATGAAGAAGCTTCTGAGGCAAAACTGAACTACACAAGACAGAGGGAGTCTGGTTTGAAAGAAGGGAAACACAACCTGTGATCAACATACAAAACAAAATGACAATTCTATTAACATAAGTGTGACTGCTATGAAACAAATTGGGAAACCACAGAATACGTGATATAAGAAGGATTACAACAATGGGAAAATAAATCAATTTGATACAAAACCAGAATTTAAAAATGAAGACATTTGTCTCGTTTTTTTGACAATTTATCTTTATCAATCATGAATCTTCCACAGACAACAAGAAAGGCTAAATAATATTACAGTGACTTCATTTGGGGAACAAGCTGAGCTGGATGAAAAAGAAAGGACGAGTAAAAAAACTCCATACAAACTAGTTTACAGACGTTTTATAGATGATTTAATAGCCCTAAACATCGACTGGATGAGATGTAAACAAATCAACTCTGTGATGGCATCTTGTCCAATACACACTCTGATCCTTCTCAATATGAAAGTATTAAAACATTAAAGCAAAGGAGACGTTATAGTCTATATCTACACAAACTTCCCAACTGTTCGGATGAGAACCACACATCTGCTTTTACACGTATCAAATAGAGCAATTAATACTGGAGTCAAATTGTACTTATACTGTGTATTTACTCTGTATGTATACTGTGTATTGAAAGATTAGATTCAACTTTATTGTCATTGCACAGTAGTTCAAGTAGTTATACAACGAAATGCAGTTAAGCATCTAACCAGAAGTGCAAAACTGTGTATTTACTCTGTGTATTGATACTGTGTATTTACTCTGTGTATTGATACTGTGTACTTGTACTGTGAACTTGTACTGTTACTGGCTCAGAAATATAAAGAAAGACCAATTGAACAGTTTCTGAATCTTTGATCACGTGATTGTTATAATGTCATTGTTGAGGCCAAACCCCGCCAACGTCGATGATTGGTTTACTTTGAACTTTCAAATTCCTTTTGTCCAATTGTTGATCAGATAAAGCGCGCGCTTCCACCCGCCAGGACCAATCAGCGCAGAGCTGAGTGCGGCAGCTTGTATAAAGAGCGCCTCTCTCCGCCGCAGCGCCACAAACCGACTGAACAGGAAGATGGCTCGAACCAAGCAGACCGCCCGTAAGTCCACCGGAGGGAAGGCCCCCAGGAAGCAGCTGGCCACCAAGGCTGCCCGGAAGAGCGCCCCGGCCACCGGCGGAGTGAAGAAGCCTCACCGCTACCGGCCCGGGACCGTGGCTCTCAGAGAGATCCGCCGCTACCAGAAGTCCACCGAGCTGCTGATCCGCAAGCTGCCCTTCCAGCGCCTGGTCCGGGAGATCGCTCAGGACTTCAAGACCGACCTGCGCTTCCAGAGCTCCGCCGTCATGGCTCTGCAGGAGGCCAGCGAGGCCTACCTGGTCGGCCTGTTCGAGGACACCAACCTGTGCGCCATCCACGCCAAGAGGGTCACCATCATGCCCAAAGACATCCAGCTGGCCCGGCGCATCCGCGGGGAGAGAGCCTAACCTGCCCGCACTCCTCCACCACACAACGGCTCTTTTAAGAGCCACCAACCCGCAGTGAAGCAGCAAATCCTCCTTCAATAAGATCCGTGTTAGAGTGAGACTGATCCAGGCTCATCACATGAGTGCTCCCCCCCCCACTCATACTCACTACACATGTATTCATATTATGATTTAATATTCTTCACTCTATGAACTGATTCTGGTTCATTTAATCTTAAACATGAGCTACAGACAGGACGATCTGTCATGACGTCACATTCATACAGAATCTGACCTGCAACATCCTCCAGAACTCAGAAGATGACACTGGTGCTTCTGGACTTACAGTTGATGAGACATCTTTGAATATGAGTCTCCAGCATGGTACTCTGCTGGAGGTGTGACCTGGTGAGAGATCTGAAACAAAGATTAGAGAACAATATTATTTTTTTAATGGACTTTAATCTTTGATAGGAACGACAGACACTCCTCCAGCATGTGAGGAGCGTTCTGCAGGAACAGAAGCTGCTGCTCGGCCGCTTCTCATGCAGTGAAGAGAAGAAGTGTGTCCGTTCACGAGATGAAGCAGCGACGCTCCCATCACTACATCTACTCTACTGCGCCATCAAGTGGATAATACATGTACAACAGGCAGAGTGATAACGCCACACACCATGGCTTTAGTGGGAGGAGCTTTGAATGAATGAATGATGTTTCTGACGTCAATACATCAATTATGAACTTATTAATATGGTGTCTGTCTTTATGATACAATGGAGGGCTCAAGAGGGAAACTGGAAACGGTTTGTGCAGAGGGTTGTGATGTGAGTGTGCTTGTGTTACTTGGGACCCATGTTACACGTAAGATAGGAACATTTTATACATTTCAATTTAAAAATTACAACTCACAAGCCTTGGGCGAATCAAACCCAACAACTGAAAATGACTTCCTCTGTAACGTCTCTGCTGCTCAGAGAACAAAGTACAGATCTCAACATGAACAGAAACAACGCTGCAGTTTGAGAGGATGGAAACAGACTCGTTACAGCAACTCACACTGAAGACAGACTCACAAATAGCCTTTTGTTGCACATGTTTAAATTTGTTGTTATTGTTCTAAAAAATCTATTTTTGATAAAGCAAAAATCTGGCAAAGTATCTGGAGACAAAATATCACACTAACAGGGTTGCAATGTTGAAATGGAAGTTTTATTGTAAAAAGATTTTGAGCTGGACATATTTTCCCAATTTTTTTTTGATAGAATAATGCTCGGGCTGATCCTGAACCAAGGGTTACGATTCAATAAAAATATATTCTAATCCATTCTGACCAGTTTAAACAAATTATCTTATTTTCAGTTCTTCATGAAGACTTAAATATTTAATGTAAATCAAAGCTTACGTAGAAGATATTAAATCATCCCTAAACAATACTTTTACAAACGCCAATAAAAACTAAAAAAAGAAAACATTATGTATAAATATCATTGTTGTTATCAATATGTTCTGCATTATGAACTGCAATGATACAATATTCAGTGATTTATTGATTTCACCCTCGTTCAAATTTTCAGTGTAACTTCCGGTATTTCCGAACTTTACTTTGAAGTCTGAGCGCAAAGCGGAAACGCTCTCTGATTGGTGGATTTGACTCACGCTGCTTGTGGCCAATGAGCGAGCAGCTGCAGTTGTATATATTCTCCAGTCGCGCTCTGTACGTCACTTCCTTTCTTCTCAGTGAATCTACTGAAGCTTGAAAATGTCTGGACGAGGAAAGACCGGCGGTAAAGCTCGTGCTAAGGCCAAGACCCGCTCCTCCCGGGCCGGGCTCCAGTTCCCGGTGGGCCGCGTCCACAGGCTGCTCCGCAAGGGGAACTACGCTCACCGGGTGGGCGCCGGAGCTCCGGTGTACCTGGCCGCTGTGCTCGAGTACCTGACCGCTGAGATCCTGGAGCTGGCCGGGAACGCGGCCCGCGACAACAAGAAGAGCCGCATCATCCCCCGCCACCTGCAGCTCGCGGTCCGCAACGACGAGGAGCTCAACAAGCTGCTGGGGGGAGTCACCATCGCTCAGGGCGGAGTGCTGCCCAACATCCAGGCGGTGCTGCTGCCCAAGAAGACGGAGAAGGCCGCCGGCAAGAAGTGAGCTGCGTCCCGCTCCTCACCACCACACAACGGCTCTTTTAAGAGCCACTCACCGGCCCTGAAGAGCTGATTGTCCCCGTTACAAACACCAGTTTACCGCTGCGGCACAGAGTCAAGATCCTGGATCGACCAGTGATCATCAGGTCATTCACACAAAGTCACTTCAATAAATGATAATAAATATATGATAAAACAAGATGGAGAATGATGTGACCTCTGACCTTATGAGACGCTGTTAAACTCACAGTTAAGAACAAGTGGAGAACATGTCTGCCCCAGTAGATGAGATGTTCAGGTCCAGCTAACCTGAGGAACACGTCCCTTCAGGTGCTTCACTTTGCTCTGGAAGCCGGTGAAGCAGATGGTGATATTTCTTATGTTCAAGGTTCTAATGGAGACCAGAGGCTGAACCAGTCTGAAGATGTGTCCCACACTACCCAGTATATCACCCTCACCCACGTCACACATTGTAACGACACAGAGTTGATGTGACACCAAATTCATAAGTTCTCATACGTGTCATGATAGTTTGCATGCTGTTTCCAGTATGAGATTTAATCTCAACCTTAAAGATGTGTAAATGTCACTTTGTTTAAACTGGGGATTTGCACAGAGGTGTTAAACTTGAAAACCAGGTTGATATAAACTGTTCAGATAAGTTCTTTGATCACTTAGGTTTTTCATTAAATACATTTCATCATCACGTCTGCAGGTGTTTGGTTCTTATAAGTTATGACTGGAGATGTTTGGTGTAATCCGGGACCTGGTTCAGTTCGTCTCAGCTGCGGACGTAACAGAGGACCGAATGAGCGAACATGAGTGGGCGTGGTCTAACGCAGTTCTCTGTGGGGAAATGTAATTGGGTTTCACTTTACAGATATCTTTAAAATACGAATGACTAGCATAAATGTCATGTTTATTGGCTTTATGTCGTTTTAAAGAACGAATCACTGAACTGATCCCTCGGTCCTCTGTTACGTCCGCACCGGAGACGAATTAACCAAACATCTCCTTTCTCTTTACTGAAAAATCCTCTTAACAAGCTTTTATATCTGGTTTTGTTGTGTTAGTTTTCATAAAATTTTGACTTTTGCTGTAGTCTGGTGATCTTTGTTGTACATTTTCTCTGATAAATTAGATCCTTTAATAGTACCAGTGGGGAAATTTGAGGGTTTACACAGCAGCGCAGGTAATGCAACAAGAGCAAAAGAAAATGCAAAAACATAAGAAACAATTGCGTACGGTTAAAAATGTTTTACTTATAGACGGAGAATATCTCGCATTACATATGTTATAGCGCATTATGTTATTAAACAGTTTAAACAAAGTGACATTTACACATCTTTTAATGTTGAGATTAAATCTCATACTGGAAACAGCATGCAAACTATCATGACACGCATGAAAACTTATGAATTTGGTGTCACATCAACTCTGTGTCGTTACAATGTGTGACGTGGGTGAGGGTGATATACTGGGTAGTGTGGGACACATCTTCAGACTGGTTCAGCCTCTGGTCTCCATTAGAACCTTGAACATAAGAAATATCACCATCTGCTTCACCGGCTTCCAGAGCAAAGTGAAGCACCTGAAGGGAGGTGTTCCTCACGTCAGCTGGACCTGAACATCTCGTCTACTGGGGCAGACATGTTCTCCACTTGTTCTTAACTGTGAGTTTAACAGCGTCTCATAAGGTCAGAGGTCATATCATTCTCCATCTTGTTTTATCATATATTTATTATTATTTATTGAAGTGACTTTGTGTGAATGACCTGATGATCACTGGACGATCCAGGATCTTGACTCTGTGCCGCAGCGGTAAACTGGTGTTTGTAACGGGGACAATCAGCGCTTCAGGGCCGGTGAGTGGCTCTTAAAAGAGCCGTTGTGTGGTGGTGAGGAGCGGGACGCAGCTCACTTCTTGCCGGCGGCCTTCTCCGTCTTCTTGGGCAGCAGCACCGCCTGGATGTTGGGCAGCACTCCGCCCTGAGCGATGGTGACTCCCCCCAGCAGCTTGTTGAGCTCCTCGTCGTTGCGGACCGCGAGCTGCAGGTGGCGGGGGATGATGCGGCTCTTCTTGTTGTCGCGGGCCGCGTTCCCGGCCAGCTCCAGGATCTCAGCGGTCAGGTACTCGAGCACAGCGGCCAGGTACACCGGAGCTCCGGCTCCCACCCGGTGAGCGTAGTTCCCCTTGCGGAGCAGCCTGTGGACGCGGCCCACCGGGAACTGGAGCCCGGCCCGGGAGGAGCGGGTCTTGGCCTTAGCACGAGCTTTACCGCCGGTCTTTCCTCGTCCAGACATTTTCAAGCTTCTGTAGATTCACTGAGAAGAAAGGAAGTGACGTACAGAGCGCGACTGGAGAATATATACAACTGCAGCTGCTCGCTCATTGGCCACAAGCAGCGTGAGTCAAATCCACCAATCAAAGAGCGTTTCCGCTTTACGCTCAGACTTCAAAGTAAAGCTCGGTAATACCGGAAGTTATAGTGATATATTGAACGATATTCATTAAAGAGAGTGAAATCAAATAATCACACAATATTCAGTTCATTATACGGAATATTTGTGTTTATTGAAAATAAATAAATACTCCCTGGAATGTGTCAGGTACAAAACAACACTTTCATATTATAACTCCAGAGTTTATGAATTAAGTCCATCATCAGAAGTTTGAAGGCTAAGACTATTTCCTGACTAGTAGAGGAAGTAGTCTGAGCCTCACTGGGTTCGTCCAGTACCACAAAAACACACATTCCCATAAGAACACACTCACACAGTCAGGCTCTGTCACAATGATGATAGTGTACAATCACCAAGACAACGGTCACCAGGACAACGGTCACCAGGACAACGGTCACCAGGACAACGATCACCAGGACAACAATCATGTAACTCCTTTCAGAAGCACCAGACGTCGTGGACACAAACCCTAACTGTTGATATACATTATGATAATAATAATAATGACAGTGGGGGTCCCCATGAACCAGAATGAAGGGAAATATCTGTTTCACCTCTCATAATAATACTGCATTTCATTATACTTTGCATTGTCTTGTGTGGAAATCTAATCAAAGTGCTGTGACTGGCTTCACAAGCATCAGGGAGTTTAGAGGAGACATTTAAATGAGCAGAAACATACGGTGCCGGTGGAGATAAGTAACATACAACGTTAATAATATGATGGTTTTTATTTCAACGCTAAAATGAGATATACAAATTGTTTTTGGGACAATTCAGATTGAATCATTCGCTGTGATTCCCCCTCCGGAGCGCAAGGTGGCGTTGGTGCGCTGGACACTCAGTTCTCCCCACCGGTCAGGAAGCCAGCAGGAAGCCAGCAGGAAGGCGGAAGCTAAACAAACTGAAGTGTCAGTTTCTCCTGAAGCTTCAGAGATGCGATGTTTCCGCGTCACGTCGCCGCGGTGAGTGTCACCACACCTGGGTTCGTCCTGGGTTCGGTTCCGCCTCCTGTTCTGCGTGCGGAGGAAACAGGTTCGAGCTGATGTTAGCAACAAGCTAATGCTTCTTCACATGAAGGGGATTCGACCCGAGCTTCGTGAAGCGGATCCGGTTCTGTCTCAGGGACGTTTCCCACTCCATTCACAAGTCCTCTCGTTTAGACTCATCCTCCAGGTCACTGACAACTTGTCACCACCTGAATCCCACTGATCCCAGGTCCAGGTTCATGTTCCCCTGGTTCCTCGGACGGGTTCTCGGCCTCATCACAGAACCGAGGTTCCTCATAAAGCTTCTGAAACGAGGTTCTAGAGCAGGGACAGAGGAAGCTCACATGATGTAGTATTACAGAGTATTACATGTATATCCACATGGGGGGGGGACTCCAGCTTCCTGACTGATGGATCTCATCCTCTCTTCAGCTAGTGTTCACCTTTGGGCTCTGGGAGGCGCTATAGAGTCTGTCCATGATTTAAAGTCCTTGATTCCAGGAGCCGTGTTTCTATCTCCACAAAGTGTCATCGAACCCACAACCGGTTGTTTATTGTTGAGACAAAGACAACTTTTCTTATTCCATTGTGTGATTACAAATGTTTCAATATAACATGAGCTTTGCAGAACTCTCATTTGTTTCATATGAGTCAGATGTGAATCTACCCCCCCCCCTCTGTCTCTGCAGGCGGCGCTGGACGAGGTGAACGTGGTGGTAGCTGGAGTCTGGAGATGCGTGGACGTCTGCCTCCTCCTGCTCCACCTGCTCATCACCACGTCCGGCCGGCTGCTTCACTTCCTGTCCGGCGTCATGGTCGGCCGGAGCGGCTCCACTCTGGTTGAGTACTGGAACTTTGCTCTTTTCTCCTTCCTCACCGCCACCGAGGCCGTCTCCTGCGCCGCCCACGCAGCCCTGCACGCCATGGAGGACTGGCTGCAGATGCTGGGAGGAGTGTTGGAGAGTTTCAAGATGGTGGGACACCTCTTCTGTCACATGGCGTGGCGCATGAAGGACATGCTGCACCGCGGCTTCACGTTAGCGTGCTGCATCCTGCGACAGACCTGCGAGGGCGTCTTCATCGCCCTCAGCCTCATTCTGTACTTTGTCAACACGGTGGTGAACGTCATGCTCATCAGCACGCAGAACTGTCTGTCTGTGCTGGCGGGCGTCTGGGACACGGTGGCCGGCCCCGTCCACAAAGTGGTGGACCTGGCGCTGACCCTGCTGACCTTCCTGTACAGCTGCCTGGTCGGCGCCTCCGT
The DNA here is from genome assembly GCA_038501795.1 of Pseudopleuronectes americanus. Classification (NCBI taxonomy): domain Eukaryota; kingdom Metazoa; phylum Chordata; class Actinopteri; order Pleuronectiformes; family Pleuronectidae; genus Pseudopleuronectes; species Pseudopleuronectes americanus. The sequence goes on along the minus strand of CM076728.1, from coordinate 21,873,640 downwards.
GCTGCTGTGGACGCCGTGCCAGCTGCTGCTGGACTTCCTGGAGGCGCTGGGACGTGTCTTCATCACTGTCTTCGTGGCCGACTCCCACGGGCTGCTCACCACAGTTGCCATTATCTCACTGACTCTGCTGGTGTTGAACCCCAGACTTCCTGTGCTGGCTGGTCAGCTGAGCCTCCGCCTGGTCAACGCTCTGCCGGGAGCTCGTGGTGTTCAGGCGACCGTGCGCCGGCTGTACGCAGCGGTGGTGGAGCCCGCTCTGGCCCAGCGGGGGGCCCACACCAGGACAGCAGAGGAACGGACTAGAACCAGGCTCTTGAACACAGACCCAGGTTTAACCTCACAGGCCCCCCCGCCTCGAGGACACGCCCTGAGGCAGCCGGACGCGGCCCCGCCTTTCACTTGGCCGGACGGCGAGCCGGCGAGCAGCGGCAGGACGAGGACGTCTCAGTCCAGCTCGGCTGTGGAGGACGGGGAGCTGCTCCACCTGCTGAACGAGCAGGAGGAGAGGAAGAAGTGTGTCATCTGTCACGACTTCAACAAGACGGTGCTGCTGCTGCCCTGCCGACACCTCTGCCTCTGCCGCCACTGCGCCGACATCCTGACAGAGCGCCGCCCCGTGCCGCAGCGCTGCTGCCCGCTCTGCCGCCAGAGCATCACACAGACCTTAGACGTCTTCCTCTGACACGTCGCCCTGAACATGAAACTGCAGCAACTGACAGAACAGACCATTCATTGTTCATTCTTCTGAACTTCCTGTTTCTTTTCTCCTTGAAGGTGAATTTGAAACTTTTCTGTTTGAGACTAAATGAGAAACATGAATTTGTAAATTCTGAATTCATGAAACTGTGACCAACAGTTTTGAGATTCTCAGAAACAGTAGAATTCATGTTCAGTGATTTAATGAACATCTGTATTAATGCTCTATTTATCTTCAGCTGTTAGGAACCAGAAAGTGTTAAAGTTAATGTCGCTGCTCATTATTCACTCTGGATTCGATCAGACTTAACGTTTTCTGACTGGAGATCTGCTCAGAGAGTTCTTCCTCATTAGCAGGCAAACCTTTTTCCTTTAGCAGCAGATGAACAACTTTAATATTTGAGCCACTGAATCTGGACTTCATTTGTCTTTCTTCACTTGATGTGAAACATTCTAGTTTTTGATTTTGTTCTTATTCCTATATTCTACAAAATGCTCTCCAGGTGAGTTCTAAGCACAAGATGGAAGGAACAATAAATACATGAACCAAAAAGTCAAAATGCTGCTTTTCATTTGTGAAGATTGTGTGTGTATGTGTTTGTGTGACAGAGTGTGTGAGACAGTGTGTGTGTGTGTGTGTGTCAGACTGTGTGAGACGTTCTCAGAAATACTTTTTCCATCATGAAGACTTTTCCTGGTGACGGTTTTCACGGGTTGTTAGATTTCTGTTCTGTGACAAACAAGCTGCGCCAAGAGCTCAGTCAGCAGAACTATGGCACCCATTAACCCTGTGTGAGTCTGTGAGTGTGAGTCTGAGAGTGTGAGTGTGTGTCTGTGAGTGTGAGTCTGAGAGTGTGTGTCTGTGAGAGCTTTAAAAAAAACACATGGAAAATCTCAGTGAAATGTTTTTATCAGTTCTAATTCCAAACACCACACGGTCTCTTCAATTCAAACCAGCTCCGTCAAATCACGCAAACTCACAAATATCAGTTTTATCAGTATATATCAGTTATCAGTAATATCAGTATTCTATAAACATGTCTGATGTTTATTTATTAGCCGAATGATTTTCTGAGAAATCAGTGGAAATGTTTTAAATCGTTTTGTCTCAATGTCAAAGAAATAAATCCTGGATCTGCTCCTGATGCAGTTTAACAAGGATCAGTTCAGCTGCTGGAAATCAAACTAAGCAGGACAGAGATAAACAACCTGAAGATTATATATGTGTTCATAAACTAGATTAAAGTCACAAGAAGCAATTAAACCACATGTATGGATTTAGACTCGGATCTTCTCCTCGTCTGATGCATCAACTTCTCTAAAGGTTTTCAAAGACGTCACAGATTCACTGTTTATCCTGATTTTACATTTTTGCTCTTATGACATTATTCACACTGTGCACGGCTGCCCACTGATCTGTGTGTCCTCCTATGTTCAACAGATGGGTCATAGCAGAAAACAAATTCCCCCCCTTGCATGTCGTGTGTGTGTGTGTGAACAATTAATGTATCTTATCTTATCTGTGGAAAAGAGCTGATCTCAGCAGAGCAGCCGCTGATCATCAGAAGCTCAGAGGATCAGGTCGGGTCATTAACTCTGTTGGTTCTACTAAGTGTTGGAGTTTGTTCATCAGAAGGAAACAGTCACTTATTCAGCTAATGATCTGTGACACACACACACGGACACACACACAGACACACACACACACAGCGCTGGGCGTGTCCAGGTGGAGGTGATGGACTATAAAAGCAGAGGAGACCTTCAGGTCTTCCTCACATCTTCCTGATCTCAGCTTCCCTCCTCCTCCTCCTCCTCTTCATCACAGACTCACCTCCTCCAGCTCGACAGGTAAAGTCTCCTCTTCTTCTCTCCTCTTTACCTCCTTCTCCTCTTCCAGCTGTCGTTTCTCCTCCTTTTCCCCTTCTTTAAATGATCATATGTCTTCACCTCCTCTCCGGCTACTCCACTTCTCTGTCTCCTACAGTTTATCTTCTTCTCCTCTTCTCCTCTTCCTCTCCCGACTCTAAGTGACTTTTCACCTCTTCTTTCTCCCCTTTCTTCATCTTCATCTCCTCCTCCACCGTTCTTTTGTGCTTCTTGTTCTTTCCCTACGTTCTCACTCCATTTTCATCCTTTGCTTCTCCTCGTCTTGTTATTTTCAGATCCATCATCTCTTAAGGTAAAAGATATAAAACATCTTCACTGATGTATTCATGTCAAAACTGAAAGCTGATTTAGTTTAGAAAACTTATATGTATATGTTTTTTCCCAAGCTTTCATTTTGAAATGAAAAGTTAAAAGTGTGTTTTTCAGCTTTCCTCCAAGATGGCGGCGCTGTGGCTCCAGTCTGTGTCTCTGCTCGTCCTGATGCTCGTGTCCTGGTCGGGCTCCCAGGCCGTGGTCCCCCCCCAGCACCTCTGTGGTGCTCACCTGGTCGATGCCCTCTACCTGGTCTGTGGCGAGAGAGGCTTCTTCTACACCCCCAAGAGGGACGTGGACCCCCTGCTGGGTGAGAACACGAGCGCTTTAAACACAGAACCTTGAAATGAACCAGAAGCTCCTCAGCAGTCACTTGTCTTCGGTCTCATGAGGTTAAAGGAACTCGTGTCTCTCAGGTTTCCTTCCTCCGAAGTCGGGCGGAGCCGCGGCGGGTGGAGACAACGAGGTGCCCGAGTTCGCCTTCAAGGACCAGATGGAGATGATGGTGAAGCGAGGCATCGTGGAGCAGTGCTGCCACAAGCCCTGCAACATCTTCGACCTGCAGAACTACTGCAACTGAATGCCCCCCCACCCATCGCCCCCCGGCCCTTTGCATCAGAGGAGCGGCCCTGCTGTCGTGTCTCTGTCAAATGAAACGCTGAGAAATGGATGAAATTATTTTTCCTAGAAAATAAAGTTTTGTGAATTCAGAAAATATCTGCATCTGTCGTTATTAATGATTGAACATTTTGTATTACATAATATATTGTCATAGGTTCAATTAATTAACTAACTTCATTAGTTCTATAAATCACATTTCAATTAACAGTCTTGGTTACTATGGTAACTAAGACAAAACCAAGTGTGGTTAAGTAGGACAGTGAACAAAGTGGGAGGAGCAGCTGGTGTCTGATGTAAAGACGTCAATCATTAATATACATCTGCTGTCAAACTCCGAACTTCAGTTCAATGCAAATCTTCACAAACCTTTTGAGTCAATGAATCAATACATCAGACTTTATTCCACAAAACTATGTGATATCAAGTTTTACAGAATAAAATCAAGCAATAAAAACAAAGAGAAACAATAACAACAGGAAGTGAAGAAAAGTCTGATTAGAAGGAACAACAGAAGCATGAACACAAATATAAATTAAGTACTAAAAGATGAATAAATGATACACTTGGAATGAGGAAAGAACTGAGACATAAAGTTGAGTATTAAGAGACAAACATTCATAATTAATAAGTAAATATTTTAGATTGGATGACTCGGCAAAAACGTCTTCACAGGTTTCCTCCAGGGTTTAATATTTCCTTTAATGATTTTATTGTAGTAGTTCAAAAAAATGTTTTAAAATATGTATTTAAATTTAAAAATGAATTTTGTCGAAACTCTGTCAACATGTTAGGATCAAACTAACGTTCTTATTAATTTTATCTTATATTAAAAAACGAATAACTTTTTTGCCCTATTGCTTTAACACACAACACCCTGTGCTACCCCACATCTGCCACATGGGGGCAGCATTCCTCCTCTGGTGCAACATCAGGCACCACGAAGCAGAGGAGCTTTACTTTGATTCAGTTTTTTTTTCAAACGCGTTGTTTTGGGTTCAAAAGAAGAAATGTGTTCCACCCAGACATTTATTTTATTATATTATAATATTATGTCTATATTGTTTTTCCTCCCATTTGATTTCATTGTTATTATTTGATTGGGCGTTTCTCTCTACTTCCTGTGTTTGTTCAGGTGGGCGGGGCGGTGGCTCACCTGCAGTGGGCGGGGCCAGGGTCTCCACCTGCCGAGGACAAACATCGAGTTTCAGGATCGAACTTCTTCTTCTTCTTCTTCTGCTCGTTTGGTTTCCACAGGTTCCATCTGCTCGCGGGGACGTGACTTCCTGTTCCTCCACTGAAGCGCCACCATGCGAGATGTTCACCTGCAGAACGAGACGTGCACCAACGGTGAGAACCACCCGTCGTCTTCATCACTTCATCTTCATCACCTCATCAGCTCCAACGTAGAGAAGTTCAGACAAAGAGCAGGAAGTAGATTCACTCTGATGCTGAGCTTTATTCTCTTTCATTCAAAACACAATAATCAGCATTTCTGTAGATGTTCAAGTTTTAACCAGCTTCAAATATGTTCATCACGTTGTGTTTTGTTTCTAATGTTGTTTTATGTATAATTGTTTCTTATTGTTTGTTTTGTTTTAACCTGAAAAGAGCTTGTAACATATTTATATATATAGAAAGTTTTCATTATTACTCTTATGCATCTTTATGCAACCACTATATCTCAGAGAAAAATACATAAGTTGTCTGCCACACTCAGTTATTCACAAGAGATGATTATATGAAATACTTAAGAAAGATTTTCTCGTAAAGTAAAATGTAATTTAGATTTTTGATGAATCTGTTTTCAGACTTTAATATTTCTTTAATATTCACACACGTCTCGTCCTTCCACCAAGTTGACTGGAAATCTGTTTACTGGTTTTTGTGTGATGCTACACACACACACACAAACAAACAAACAAACAAACAAACAAACAGAAAAACTATAATAGTAACATTCCTGTCATTATTCAAGAGACTCTATAAAACAGTGTGTGTACATGTTGTGTAGTTAGTGTTTGTGAAGCAGCAGCAGCAGGTTGTCGGGTCCGACTCGTTCAAACAGGAACATGTGGGACCATCCAGGTGAGGGGCGGAGCCTGTAGAGCAGCAGGAGGCGGGACCTGACGTATAAACTCTGCTGTGGAAAGATCAGTGTTGTTGTTTACATCTCATCACCAGAAGATCTGGAATCTTCTCGTGTTTCCAGGTTGAATTTCCATCCCGGGACCACGTGAGGAGCATGTGTGTTGTTCAGTTCAGATTTAAAAAGAGCTCCTCAGCTCCTGAGTCTGATGCGACCTCTGACCTCTGCCCCGTCATCATTGCAGTTTCTCAGGTTTTTTTCCGCTTGTTTCCGGTGAAAGTCAAACATGAAGCTGCAGAGCTGAGCTGCTGCTCTGTGTTGATACTGAGGCGTCAGTGTTGACAGTGTCAATATTGAGTCTCTCTCTCGTCCTGTTGTTCTCAAGCAGCCGTGGTCAAACCCGTCTTTCACAAACCTGCAAGTCAAACAACAGATGAGGTCAGAGAAGCAGACGTTTACTGAGGCTTTGTTTCTCTTCAGTCACTCAGGAGTTGATTTCCGTTTACAATATAAATATCATGATACCTAGATAAATATTAATATTGGAGAATGAACAATTACCAATACAGAGCTACCACAGTGTGATTGACAGCTAGTACCGTCCTATGGGAACCAATGGCAGGTGTAGTTGGGCGTGTCCTCCAGCTCTCAGTCAGGCTCCACCCCCCACTCCTCCAAATATGGTAAATTCTGGTTTCAAAAACCAAGATGGCGCTGAACACAACGTGAAACCCAGGCTTCAGTTCACAGCCCAACGGCCGTCGTCACGGCGACGAGGCTGTTTACTCTGACTCTGTTGTGTTACTTTGTTAAAAGTTGTAACAAAGTAAAATGTTGACTCAGTCTGTTCTCATGTCTCTGCAGCGTCTGTACTGAGGCTGTGGTGCGGCTCCACTTCTACAGTGTGTTCCTTCAGTGGAGATCAAACAGGGTTACACACACACCTGAACATCAGCAGCCATGCAACAGGTAACACACACACACACCTGAACAACAGCAGCCATGCAACAGGTAACACACACACACACCTGAACAACAGCAGTCACACAACAGGTGGTGATGTATAAACTATAAAACCCTTTCATGTCTTCATGAAGGAGAAGGAGCCTCGTTGTGTTTGGTTTCCTGCAGATTGAATTTCACAGGAGCTTTAACACAAAAGTTCACAAACTAATCAAACCAGTTCAGATGAATCAGTGAACTTTTGTTTGGTGTCAGATTCATTTCTGTCGTTGTCATGAAAAGAAGAACATGAAGGTTTATGAGGAGGACTTTTTATTTTATTCACTCTGTCGAAGTCATAAGATTTATTTGTTAAAAGAGAGTTTCTGAAAATTTAAGTTAAATCAACAGATGATTTAAAATGTCTTTTATTCCATTTTATAAATTTTAACTGAGATCCCAAATAAATATTCAATATTGATTTTTCTTTTTCAATTTTAATATCTTTAAGATTTTTTAATAAATTGATCCTGTTTTATTGTTCACTTGGAAATATACATGTCTGCTTCTATTTAAAGCATCATATTGCATTTTCAGTATTATTATTATTGTTATTATTCACCCTGAATGTTAAAACATATGTGGGGTTGTTCTCATATTGTTGTTCCCATGTTCTAGAACAAACAAATAATTGATTAAGAAATTATCTGCAGATTAATCAATAATCAATAGAAAACCATAGTTTTTGCTAACATTTGTCAGAACATGACGATTTAAATCCAGGATTAATCCTCAGTCTGATTATTTATCTTTAAAACTCATGAGTTAAATTCTTTAGATTTTTCACGTCTGATAAAGTTGTTGAACACACACACTGCAGGTACACACCCTCACAGACACACACTGACTCACTGTTTGTCTGCAGACGTCAGTTCCTACAACCTGTGGCTCGGCCTCACGCTGGCTCTGATGTCCGCCCTCCTCATCGGCGCCAGCGTCATCCTCAAGAAGAAAGCTCTCCTCCGATTGGCCGACACCGGTCACACCAGAGCAGGTGAGCGGACGTGTGGTCGACTGGAACCAGAGATAAAGAAATCATCTCGATAATCACTGTGTGTGTGTCTGTGTGTGTGTGTGTGTGTGTGTGTGTGTGTGTAGGTGATGGAGGTCATGGCTACCTGAAGGACTGGCTCTGGTGGGGGGGCCTGCTAACTAGTAGGAATCTATTTATTCTATTTTCTGAATTCTAAACTGTTGTACCAGATTTGTGTTTGTTGAATCAGCTAAAATAGATTCCAAGTGTATAGACAAAAAGTTGTGTTGATTGTTACGTGATCCTTTGTGTCATGTGACCTGATGGTGTCTTCCTGTGTGTGTCCCTGCAGTGGGGGCGGGGGAGGCCTGTAACTTCGTGGCCTACATGTTCGCTCCGGCGACGCTGGTGACGCCACTGGGAGCGTTGAGTGTCCTCATCAGGTCGGTCCCCGTTCTGCCTCTGATACAAGACGTCCACCTGACAGCCAATAACAAGCTGTGTGTGTGTGGTGTGTGTGTGTGTGTGTGTTACAGTGCAGTGCTGTCCTCCTACCTGTTGGGGGAGGTGTTGAACGTACTGGGGAAGCTCGGTTGTCTGCTGTGTGTGTTGGGAAGCATCCTGCTGGTCATCCACGCCCCAGAGGAACAGGAAGTGACATCACTACAGGACATGACGGACAAGCTGCTCGACCCTGGTGAGAGAGAAACCATCTCTGTCGCCCCCTGGTGGCTGGCTGCAGGATAGCTCATAAATACTGTCTCCTCCATGTTAGCTGATTCACGTTTTAATTTGATTTAATGAAGCTGACGTGTGTGTCTGTTTGTGTGTGTGTGTGTCTGTCTGTGTGTGTGTGTGTCAGGTTTCTTGGTGTACATCTCAGCTGTGTTGCTGTTGTGTGCCGTGCTCGTCTTGTATGTGTCTCCTCGGTTCGGTCGATCCAACATCCTCGTGTACATCAGCATCTGCTCGCTGCTCGGAGCCTTCACGGTCTCCTCGGTGAAGGGCCTCGCCATCGCCATCAACACCGGTGAGACACGTCGCCATGGTTTCCAGACGTTTACACTTTCTTTCAAAGCGTAAATGTGTCTGTGTGAACTTCCTGCTTCACTGGAGGACAAAGTTTGATTCACAGATATAAATCAAACCAGTTAAAGTGTTAAATCTGTTCATTGTCTTTGTGTGTTTGTGTTGTTAGTGTTTGATGATGTTTCCGTTCTCACGAGTCCTCTCACCTGGATCCTGCTGCTCACGCTCATCGTCTCCGTGGTAACACAGGTGATGTCATATCCATGTTTCTTATCTTGCTGCTCATGGTTGTTCTTCAGAGTCAGTGGAGGCAGGAAGTTGTATCTGACCTGTGTCTGCATCGCCCCCTGCAGGTGAACTACCTGAACAAGTCTCTGGACACGTTCAACACGCTGCTGGTTTACCCCGTCTACTACGTCCTCTTCACCTCCGTCGTCCTGTCCACCTCCATCATCCTCTTCCAGGAGTGGACGAGCATGACGCCCGTGGACGTGGTCACGACGCTCGGAGCCTTCGTGGTCATCGTGGTGGGCGTGGCCATGCTCCACCTCTTCAAAGAGCTGCAGGTTGTGACCCCGCCCCCCTCCACATTCTTGTTCTTTGAAACTGATCAAATTCTTTTCAGCTTTTCAGAAAACATCCGAAGTGAAGCTGTGATCACAGATGAGATTAAACCTTGAATTATGTTCAATAATAATTATCATCATTTTACAAAGGAGTCAAACTACTCTTTTGTCTGATGACAGAAAGTTTTTAATATTATTTATTACCATAAAGACGCAGCAGGATTCTGATCTTAAATGTTTTGTATTTAAAATATTAGTGTTAATTCTTTGACGTCTTTTTTAAACGCAGGTGACGATGAGGCAGCTGACCAATCAGCTGTCTCAGCCGTTGGAGGGGGAGGGACTTGCAGAGGAGATTTCAGCCAGTGGTGGAGGAGGAGGAGGAAAAGAAGGAGGGCGGAGGGAAAAGCAGGATAAATACGGACTGATGGACAACATGGTGATTGAGAGTCTTCCTCCAATGAGAGAGGACGGACCCAGAGTCTTCATCATCAGCTGAAAGAGACACGAGGACGAAGGAGACGCAGGTTTCCTGGAGCGTGAGGTTCAGTCCTCACTCTGCCTGATGGTGTGAGTCTCGTGCACTTTATTCTGAAAGGGCCAGACGTCTGGGTTCACTTCAGTTGAACTGGACAGAAACACTTTGACACAGAGACGTCATGTCCCTGAGGACACGGAGGACTTTAAGGGACGCGATCAAAATCAAATAACACATTTTTTCTTTAGCAGCAGGAAATGAACATTACTGACCAAATTAACTTTATTTGAATAATAAGTAGATTTTTTTATTATCTCTGTTACAAACTGCGTTTATTATTGATCAAGTGTTTCTGAGCTGAGTCTGTTTTTATTGTGTATGTGATGATTATGACGCTCAGAATAAACAGTTTTTGTATCTGACTCAATGAAATGACCCTCGACTGCTTCATCATTTATTAACTTGATTTTATAGATTATTATTATGATTATAATGTTATTATTTAAAGGTACTAGTTGACAGACAATATAATAATTATAACTTATAATAATATAAGTAGAGTGTGTTGATCATTGTTATGTATTTGTCCACCAGGTGTCACTGTGAAACAGGTCATCAGTCAGTGCTTCTCATAGAAAACTTTATGATTATTCACATGTTTTACTGTGAAATGTTTGAAATGTTCTCAGGTCAAAGAAGATGAAATCAGAAAAGCATCAAGTTTACATCACGATAAAGGAGCTCTGAGCTCCACTGATACTAAACCCATGAATTTAATAATAAATCAATAATATTTATTCATGTGGAACAATAAACTACACAGACGTGTATAGAACCGTGATCCATGTTAGGAGATGGGACATGGACCAAACTAAAAAAGCTGTCTGTGAATGAAATGTTCAGATTACCAGGAATTTTCCTTTTACAGATTTTCATGGTGCCCAGAGGATGAACCCTCCGGATTTCAGGGATTCTCTGACTTTCCCTCTTGCGCCCTCTGCTGGTCGAAACTTGTATGATCATTTTAGGGAACAGCTACATCTTTTCTGTAAAGCAAACCATAGTTTTCTTTTTATATTGAACTCGAATTAAGGAAAATGAATAAAACGATGTAAACATGAATATTTTGTTCATTATTTGATCGGTAAATAACGAACCAGTAAACAAACACAGATTCTCACGTTTGTAAAACACTGATTATTACAGTGATTTCCCCGAAGTGCTGCATCACATGTAACATGACTTATGATGTGAACATAAATAAGAATCCTTTAAATAATACAAATTATAAATGTGGTTTCAAACACACAAAAATAAACCTGAGTCTTCTCAACACACTTAACGTCCTCAACGCTTAACGAGCACATTTGTACTTTTATTTCAAAACTCTAAATCTCTTTGGTCTGGTGTTTTGCCGGAAGCCCCCAGGGATCTAATCTTCCTCCTCCTCTTCGTCTTCCTCCTCCTCCTCCTCTCTGTTCTGGAGGTTTCCTGGAGGACGAGCAGGCGAAGCTAATGGGCCACAAACTCCTAATCAGGACCTTTCTGGGGCTAATTGTCGGCTTTGTTTTGGCCCCGTCTGTCTCCGTCCTCCTTCACAGCTCACAGAGTAATGAGGTGTTACGTTATATGATGCCCCCTCAGGACACCGAACCATTCGATGAAAGGTCCCTGGAGCTCAGAGAAGAGCCGCAGCTAATGGACAGAAGACGAAATAATAAGAGAAATAATGGTTTAGAAAGATAACGGTTCAAGACTGGAGAGAGAGAGAGAAGTGGAAAGGAAGACACTGCACCAGGAGGAGGATCGATAAAGATGCAGAGAAAGAAAAGGTGACGTTTGTTTTATTGAACGTTTCTGTAAGAACCAGATCATTAAAAAAACCTGTGTTTACTGCAAAGCTTCAAAAGTTCACAAAAATCAATATCGTCTCAAACTGAAGAAAGTTTCAACATTAAGGTTGAAATCAGCTTCTTCTGCTTCTCTCTCAGTTCAGTGTTAAAAACACACGAGATTGTTCAGTAAAACATTTTCTCAAATCGTGATTGAAAGATAAAAAGCACAAATTATATTAAGATAAAACGAGAGAAGAATTCTGAGCCCAGAGTAATGAATATTGAAAGTTTCCATCTAATTTTCCTTGATTAGAGAAAAGGTTCAATCATCTTTATGAATCAGTGTCAAAGTGTTTTTGATTAAACAACCTGCAGCAGAATAAAACGATAAAAACATCTGTAGTGTGATTTCAGAAATCAGTTTTCAGACGTCTCCTCCTCAGGTGAAGTGGCCGAGTGGTTTCTTCACTGATCTGGAAACCGGCAGCAGATCGAAACATTTCTCCTCGTTTCTCAGCTCAGCTGGATTTCATTCGATCTATTTACGCTGCTCAACAGAATCACGTTTTATTTATTATCATTTTAGAAGCGATCATAACTTTTCAAAGCTTAACAAACATTTAAACTCTGAAACGTAACTTCACAAGTGTCTGCAGATGTTTCTGTGGTCCTGAGTGAACTTCGATAGCGAGTCCTTCACTATAAATACTATTTGCACATATTTATACAGTATGTATAGTTTAAAAAAGCTTTAAACTCTATATATCCAGTGGTTGTCCTCAGGCTCCTGACGAGGAACCACGTTCAGCAGAGGAGCTGCACCGATCCACCTGAAACCTAAACTCAGGTCAAAGGTCAGACTCCTCACCCGGCTCAGCCCCAGTGGAGCTGACTCGCTTCCCACTGCAAACCGCCCCAGAGCTGGAGGTCCTGGTGGGAAGAAGCAGACCCAGCCACTCGTCTCCAAAGAGGAAACACTGAGCTCTAGTTTCTGTCCGTGAGGATCCAACAGTCCGTCCAGCTGTGGGACCTGGACACCGGGTGTTTGAGGCCCGGTCGCTCACTTTCACCACATGTGACACAGAAATATAATTTAAACCTTAATGATTCTCTACGAAGCAGAAAAACTACAAAGGCCCAGAGAGTGTTAGAGTTTTTATTAAACAGAGTAACTGAATGTTAACAAATCAAAAGGTTATAAACTCATGACTCAATTAAAAAGAACATTATTTACAGGTGTAGCTCGGCACATGCCAACATTTCATATTCCTGGTTTCTGTATAAAAAGCTCACTGACCTTTACTTTTTTTATTTCTGACAAGGAAAAAACTGCAACTGATGAAAAAACATGAACAGAAACAAAGTAGAATTGTGTGAATTTATCAGAGACCTGTGGTTGTGTCTTTTTTCTGGATGTGTGTTGTTGTGTGTTTCTTGTGTTTCCTTTAATTAGTTGTAGAATTTAATTTCTGGAAATGTGAAAAAAAGATGTAACACAGCAAAAGAATGTAAATAACTGATTCACTGATCTGTTTCATGGACGAGTGTGTTAGCAAGTTAGCGTGTTAGCATATCTGCAGAAGAAGTTGACGATCAAAAACAGGTGAGACAACATCATCTTCATCATCTTCATCATCTTCATCATCTATTAATGAGCTTGTTTTAACTGACTTGGTTGATGTTAGCTTAGCATTTTCACTAGCATTAGCCAACGCTTACAAGATGCTACTTAGCTAATGCTAACTTATAACATCTGAGATTTGTGAGCTTCCTGTTTCCATCCTCTTAGCATCATAACTGAAATCCATTAAACTCTAGAAAAAATCTACAAATTGACAATAACATTTATTCCGTGTTTAAAATGCTGAGTTTCTGAGTTTCTCACTCGTTCCACATCTGGTTCCCATTTCAATACCAGAAGGAACCAGTGAGCGTTTTATTGGGACCTGATTCAAACAAGTTATTTTCACTATCATTCACCGGCTGTATTTAATGTTTCATTCATTTAATAATCAGATCAGTTGATTGTCTATTAATTTGAATAATCATTTAAAAACCAAACTGACAGAAATGTGCACGTTCATCTAATGTGAATAATTTAATTTGATCATTTTTAAATCAACAATATGTAACTTTTATTACTTTGAATTAGCTGAAGCTGAACTGAGATCAGTGAAAAAGACTCTGAAGTTATTAAAAACCAGAGTTTATCTCCAATATTCAGCAGGAAACTTAGAAACATGATGAATTCTGAACAGTTTGGTGGATCAGCAGCTCTTCAGGGTCAGGAAGCAGAGGATCATGGGTAATATTTCAGTTCAGGGACACAGAGACCAGCAGAGTTCATGGTGTGAGGCAGCAGGGGGCGCTGTTCATCAGTAACTGTGATATAAAGTGTTGATCGAAACAAAACATTTGAACTTCGGACTCCGACCTTTAACCTCAACATCACATCAGTGTTTATTCGCCACAAAATAAAGTTTTAGAAGATTTTTCAGGACAAAATAAAACATGTGACAAATACACGTTTCCCTCGTGTTCATCAGCACACGCGTGTTCGTCTGTGTTTCAAAGTCTAAAGGACGTAAACATGCTCATATCTCTTTTGTGTGAACGTGACTGAACGAGGAGGAGGAGGAGAGACGGGTAGAATAAGAAAAGGAGGAAGAGGAAGTCCTCAGTTGAGTCTTTAAGAAGTTTCCTCAGTTTCTCTTATTGCAGAAGAGGAGGAGCTTATAGAAAAGTGGAGCCTCTGGTTGTGAAGCCCAATCGCTCGTCTTGCAGGAGCGGAGCCGGTTTCCTCCTCCTGTCGGCCCGTCACATGACCCCTTCGTCTTCTTCTTCTTCTTCTTCTTCTTCTTCTTCTTCTTCTTCTTCTTCTTCTTCTTTCCCCACAAATTCTTCTCTTCCCCTTGCTGCTCTTTTCTTTTCTCCCCTTGTCTTTTCCTTTATTATTCTATCTTTCCTCAAATCTCATCACTGTTCCACTCGTCTTCCTCCCTCCATCCTCTCACTTCTTTAACTTCTGCTGCGTCCATCCTTCATCATTCCTTCTTCATACTCCCTCCACCTTTTTCTCTCATCACCTCCGATCTCCTTTCTTTGTTCATCTGTCCAACTTCTCGTTTCTTTACTTTCTTCACAATTTTTCTTTTCCTGGATTGTCTTCTTTCATTTCTTTTCCTCCTTAATCCTTCTTTTAAATTTCTCTGTCTCTGTTTTATTCTTTCTCTTCTTCCCTCATCTCTCCGTCTCTTCCTTCTCCTCATGTTTGATCTTTACCTCCCTACAACCTCCATCTTAGTCTTCTTCTCTCGGTTTTCACTCCTTCTCCTCCTCTTATTTTTACCTCCAACTCTCATCAGTCCTTCCCTTCTTTCCTTCCCCTCGTCTCCTTCCCTCTCTCGTCACCGACAGACAGACAGGAGCAATCCGTCCAATCAGGAGTCAGGGTTCTGGTCACATGCCGGTGGACAGGCCCATGCCGGCAGCCTTGCTCATGCAGGGTAAACCTTGAGCTCCAGCTTTTGGGAAGTCGTGCGTCATCAAGCGGCCGTTCTCGCCTCCTCCTCCTGAAGCTCCTCCTCCATAACCGCCCACTGCCGCCACGCCTCCTCCTCCTCCTCCTCCTCCCGCCATCCCACCGAGTCTGGTGCTCATCATGGCGGCGTCGATGAGCTCCTGTGAGACAGAGACAAAAGGAGCTGCTTTGAAAAATCTGATTTGATTTGATTAAAATAAGAAACTTGTTGTAAACTGAGTGAAACAGAATCCAGATGTTAGAAGCTTGAATGCTAACATTAGCGTGCTAACAATGCTTGGCAGGTACAATGTTTATCATGTTTAAGCATAGCACGTTAGCATGCTAACATTTGCTTATTTGCACTAAAGAGAGGTTTGGACGTTTGAACGCTTTCAAATGTTGTTCACAATAAACTCATTCAAGTTATAATATCATTGTAAATATTGATTCTATGACAGTGATTGACCTCGAGACTGTGACACATCTACCAAGATTAAAAACGTCTAATATTAATTAAGAAATATAAAGAATTTGATTAATAAATGTAGCTCCAGCCAGCAGCTTGGTTATTAATGCTTTGGGGGACGTAGACAGGAAGAATTCTATTTCTCACGATTCAGAAACTTGAGCCTCGTCTTTCAGCTTGAACAAACATCGAGTTCAGGAGTTTCAGGTTCTTCTTTTCGATCAAACTGGATTTGAAGATATTTATTGACATTTAAGTATGACTGTGTTCAGAGTTATGAATTTAAAAACCTTAATTAATGACAAAACTATCAACCATCACGATGAACCACGATGAACCTGTGAGGTATGAACTCACTGTCTGTCAGCTCAACATGAACATGCAGGTTGGCGTCTCTGACAGTAATAACAGTGAAAGTTGTTTCCCTCCTCCTCAGAGGAACTAATGATGTGGATCCAGAGTTAATATCCTGTCTCGTGCTCCCTCGCTGCTCGCCGCCTGGCAGCAGCGGTCGTCAGGCAGATTGGAACAAACAGATCCCGGGTTTATTCATTTACAGGAGCAGCTCTGAGCGTCCATCACTCATCTCCCTGCTGCCTCCACCTCGACGGCAGGAAGTCTCCAGCTCACTGTCCACAGCAGGGGCTCTCTCTCTCTCTCCTCCTGGTCTCTCGCCCTCATCACTGACTGTCACTGAGCGTTTGATTCTCAGAGCGACAGCAGCATCTGTCTCAGTGCTGCCGCCTGCAGGCCACAACACACACCTGCGACAACGCTGCAGATCTCAGGTCAAAATAAAAAAAATATTCTTTCACTAAATCGCAGCGGGAAAAAATCTGCTAATTAACTTTTTTATTGAGAATCAATTTGGCAAAGCTGTCACGTCTTTTTATGCTTTTTCCTGGAAACAAAATTTGAAACAATCACAATTTATCGTCTGGCCCAAAGCGGTGAACTCGTACGTCACAAGCATGAAGGAAAATGAAGGATTTGACGGCAGAATTACCGTTTAGCAAACATTCATACGTCAGCTGGAAGAACATGAGCAGCTCGATTCCTACGAACTTTTCTTAGTTCTGGACTCAGAGGTGAAGCAGACGCTCATGATTCCCAGAGGATGAATCCTTCAGTTTCCCCTGAGCTCGGTCATCACAGTTTGTGTTGAGGTTTGGTTCAGATGTTCATGTCACCTCAGGATGAACTGTGACGTTCACACTGCATCTCAATCATCACGTTCATGACTTCATTTCAAAACCTGTGGAAGTATCGGCAGAGGGAGGAAGATCCTGTAGAAACAAATGCACTAGATGCTGGAATAATCAGTGTACTTTGTGTACATGTACTTTGTGTACTACATGTACTTTGTGTACTACAGAAGTATCTGGTGTGCTCCACCCTGCATCACCTCTACGTCAGTGTCACCATCAGACCTCATGTATCTGAGGAGGACGTGTGGTCTGTAGTGATTCCTCCTCCTGTTTGCTGCAGCTCCACCTCCACCTCCACCCACCTCCACCTCACCTCCACCTCCACCTCCACCTCTGTAGCAGTCACCGGCTCCATCTGCTCTGCCTGATGAAACCTCCACACGTGACGTGTGAGGGCTTGTGTGAGTCCTCGCTGTGTGTGAAGAGAATAACACAAGTCCAGCAGAGCAGCAGACGGTGCAGCTGCTGTGGAGACCACGGCTCTAATGACTTGTTTGTTCCTTCTGAGCAGCTCATCAAAGTCTCAGCATCAACCAGCGCCGCCTGTAATGAGGCGGTTTCATCAGACGCAGACGCCGGCGAGGAAGAGGAGCTCCAGATCAGTGTCAGACAAACAGAGTTCAGCTGATGCTCGTAGGAGAGTCACTGGATGAAGAGTTTAATCCCGAGCTGCTGCAGAGACAAAGCTCCTGATGATCCACGAGTCACAGAGACGTCTTCACTGAGTCCAGAGCTACAGACACAAAGTCTGGTCGTCTCCATCGAGGACGTCTCGTTTCCTCTCTGGAGTGAATCGTCTGGTCGTTGTGTTGATGAAGAGACCATGAACATCTTTGTCATTTTGTGTCTGTGTGTAGAATCGTGTACGTTCGTTTTGTGTTAAATAATCAGTTGACAGTGAGCACTGGATCCTGAAACCAGACGTTCATGTTCTCCAGAGGATGAATCTTAACGACTCTCAGGATCCGTTGACTCACATTGTGGTTTGGACTGAATCTCTCAGACGGCTGGATTCTAACGTGGGTCAGAGATTCATGATGAACTGAAATAACTTCTGCTAGCACGACTGGGTCTACTCATATACAAGACCAGCTGTTGTGAGCGAGCCTGTAGACGTCCTGAAGCTGATTCTCACGACTCCATCGAACTCACCTTCATCCTCCTGGACTCGATCCGGGACTTGTAGCAGAACTCGACCAGGGCCACGAGCATGGCGAGCCCCAAGCCGCCAATCAGGATGTAGAACACTCCGGCCACGTTGCTCAGACTGAGCGCGCTGGTCTTGTCCTATCAGCACAGAGGGGAGGGGTCAGGGACAACCAATCAGGGCGCAGGCAGTCGTCACATCACCAGAGTTTTGTCACTGACAAAAGCCCCAAAACTAAAATAAAATATCTGTCAAACTAAGACACTTTTTCAGATTTCAAAGGCTGTGACGCGGAGCAACAGCTTTTCTTTGTTCAGGAGCGTTGAGGATAATAAAGTAAATATGTGAGTGTTTCCAAACTTTCAAAACTCAGAATTTCTTTATCAAAAAACCCAAATTTAATGGAAGTAAAGAACCAAACTTAAAAAGAAACCCTTTGATTTAACCCTTCTTATTCTCTGTTGCCTCAGATCAAAGCCTTTGACTGAACATATTTATCTGTCTCATGCAAATTCATGCAACTCAAACAAAATCAGGGAAAATAAAATAATCTCTAACAGAAAGCGTAATTTAAGAACTAACTGTCCTGCACTGGAGTTTAATGGTGTCTCAGTCTCTGCAGAACAAGTTTATACTGGAATGAAGAAGTGATATTTTACTGTGAAGAACAGTAAAATATCACTTCTTCATTCCAGTCTCATTCACATCTCTCGTCTCAACTTTAAATCCTTTCAAAGAACATTATTCTAAAGACATGAGATTTATTGAGCTCTGGTTTTGTTCGTCTGACACATGCATCACTTGGTGTCGGTGGGCGTGTCCTGAAGCACAGCGTGGAGCTGGGAGGAGCCTATCAGAGGGCTTTCCTCTCCAAACTGTCACTTCAACCTCAGCTTCAGAGAAATGTGAGAAAAGACGATTCAAAGTCAGACTGAAACAGGTAAAGTCATATTTATTTTACTGGGACACTTTTTCAACTTTAATGGTTTAACTTTATCAGATTAAGTAATAAATATTAGTTGAGTAACAATACAAATCGTTTTATTTTACAGGAAAATTTCACAAAATGTTTGTGCTCATTCTGTCGCATTCATTTCTCAATATTTGTTAAACTATTGTTGTATTATTATCAGACACAGACATTCTCTGCTTATCTTCTATCTAAGTTTGAAGTCGAACATGTAAAATGTAAAGATTTATGAGTTTATCTTTAACTTAATTTAAGAGTGATAAATAAATATTATATTTATTTTGCAATATGTAATATTATATACGATCTGAAATGTTGTTTTTGTATATCAAATTGTGAAAAGGTCTCTGGTTCGACTCTGGTTCGACTCCACGGAGAGACAACAAAAAGACGAACCTGGATTGATCTGCCCAAAAATCCAAGAGTCTCTCTAGACCCTGTCTAGTGCCCCTGAGCAAGGCACCTTACCCCCCCAACATCTGCTCCCCGAGCGCTGTACATAGTCGCTCACTGCTCTGTGTGTCCTGCACCAGATGGGTCTAAGGCAGAGGTTACATTTCCTAAAACTGCATGAGTGTGTCTGTGCATGTCTGTGTGTGTGTTTGGGACAAATAAATGTATCTTAATCTTAATCTTAAAACATATTTGCATCCTGTTGTTTTCATTCACCAGAGTTTCAGTCTGAAGTTTAAATCGTCTTTTTCTCTTTGTCAACGTCGGACTGAACGTTTCCGTCAGTGAGGGTTTGTTACACAGAGCGAACAGGAGGCACATGACAGATTGGAGACAAAAACATCATCACTGTGAGTGTGGAGGGGCTGTGGCTTGGAATTCATTTGGTCAGCAGCCAGAGACAGAGAGAGAGAGAAAGAGAGCGAGAGAGAGAGAGAGAGAGAGAGAGAGAGAGAGAGAGAGAGAGAGAGAGAGAGAGAGAGAGAGAGAGAGAAAGAGACCGAAAAATCTGACTTTTTACATGTGACGTGTTTGATTCAAATTAAAACAATAATCTGACTTTTTACTCTAGAGTTTGTTTTTCACGACAGATTTTATCACATTGACGCAGAATAGAAAAGAAAAAAACATTTTTTCTTTTCTAAAACTTGAGAACAAACTCAAATTATGTGTAAATGTTCAAGCTACATCGATCGTGGATTTTAGATTTTAAAAGTAAGAGGACGTAAGAAGTCAGATTTGTGTCCCGTCTGCCTGCGGCTGCTTCAGGGTCGGAGCCGACCGGAGGATTTTCTGGAGAACAGAAGGAAAGCTGAGCAGAGAAAAGCCTCGAATAGATTTCTACTGACCTGAAGTCCGGCTCAATCTCTCACTTTTGTGGAAACTAAGTTCATAAAATAAAGTCTGAATGTAAAACGCTGAGTCAGAGGACGTTAACGTCCCGTCAGAATATTTAAACACAATCATATTTTCCTTCAGCTCTTCAGAAAGATCAGCTGAGCAGCAGCGTTTCACTCTAAAAACAAAAAGGTTTTTCAAAATATATTTAAAATAAATTCTCTGTAAATATAAAACTAGATTTTTAAGCTCCTAATCTGAATTTCAAAGTTGGATATGTACATTTAGTTTTTAAAGGAATAGAAATAAAAGAAGATTTCTAGCACAAGCAGTTCTACGTTATACAGTAAACATAAAACCTCAATGATGTTTTATCTACAAACAAATAAATAACATCCTAATCAATAGATGTTAATTAAGATTATATTGATTCATCAAAGTTATATGATAGGACACAATTTGTGTTGATTATAGGTTCTGATCAAAGTCTTTTTACGTGTGAGGCCTACACTCATAGACACAGAGTTACATCCAGGTAACTACCTTGTTACCTTGTTATTCAATGTGAAAGATTAGAGATTAAATAAATATAAAGAAAATAAAGAACTCAATCAGACTTTAAAAAAATTCCAAAACGGGTTCTTTGCCAAAAATAGAAACATATACTGCTACGAAACTTGAAAAAACCTTTTTCTTTTCAGAGGGAAGCCGCTGAGTTCTGGGGCTTTGGGTTTGTGTGTCTGTCGGGGTAAACCAACACATGTGGGACCAGGCCAGAGAGCGACCTCAACAACTGACCTTTCTGCCGGAGTCCTTGTGTCCACACTCCCCCTTGTCATACCACCACTTGTTTTTCAACTTGTCTAAGATGGCTTGTTCATTGAGCTTCAGTACTGCTAGGTTTACTGGGATTCTTCAAAGAGCCATGGGAGGCAGGGAGGGGGTGGGGGGGAATAACATAAATAACATTATGCACCTCCATGTTATCTTATGTTATTGTTCAGCTGCACAGTAACAGCTGCAGCGGCAGCAGCAACCATATTAGCGACAGTAGCATTAGCTGTACAGAAGCTGTGATAGGCTACAGAGAACATCTCAATAACATCAACAGAAAAGAAAAGAAACAGAAGCAACAGACACAGTCTCACAGATACAACTGCTTTAGAAAATGTCAGCATCAAAGTGATATGCGTTAATACTCCATCTAGCTTGTGTAGCCTGACTCCCTGTGTGCGAGATGTGTATTACTATATCACTTTGGGTAACCGGCAAGAGCTGAGCACACTCCGGCCTCTTCAGGGGGTTCATGCAGAAGAAAGAGGAGGAGTTAACTTCAGAGGTCACGTGACCCGGGGATCATCTGCAGGTACCACGTCCACCAGGGAGGTTTTGTTTTCACCCCCGTTGGTTTAACATTTCTTTAACATTGTGAGATAGAAGATATTTTTGTAAACTCCCTCTACTACAAATACTTGATGGATCCATCCCCTTCTACTAGAGAGGTAGAAGTAATGTGAGTGTAGCTGTGAAGGACACCAGGGCTCTAGTCTCCCTCTCCGTGGTGTCCTCCGGAGTGTCACTAGGGGGAGCTGTTGCCGGTTACCCTGGTGTGCCATTGCCTGTCGTTACCCGTTGGGGTTACGGTGATCTGACCTTGGAGTCCCCTCCCCCGGTGCCGCACTCTCCCTTGTCATACCACCATCTGTTTTTCAATTTGTCCAACAGGCCCTGCTCGTTCAGTTTTAACACTGCCAAGTTAACAGGGTTTCTACGAGGATGATAGTCACAATGAGGGATAGAAGGGAACTGAGTGTTAATGAGCAGAGGACTCGTCATGGAAGAGAGCAACATCATCACATGTGTCATGACAGGCAGGTTATTATTGGTGAAACACTGAAGGAAAGATTTACTGCTCCTCAACACAGACCTTTTCAAAATGTTGTTTTCCGTCACTTAAAGGTTTGTGTAACATTTCCACAGAGCTTTTATTCTGAAGGACTCTTCACTGGGCTTCACTTCCGACTTTGCTCCTGTCATTATTCCCTCAGCCACTAGAGGGTGATCATCAGAAATGTAACCAGAGGTTGTAATTAGCTGGGACCGTTGCTTGAGCCCAGTGAGGAGCTCCAGTGGAAAGTTGGATTATTATAAGTTAAGACGTCATGAAGGAAGAAAACATTTCAGAAATGCCCGGATTGAAAAACTGTGAATAAATCCAAGAACTGACGACTGTGCACAAAACCTCGTCATCGCATTCATGTCCGTTTCCTCCCTGATAAATAAAGGAGAAGCAACATTCATGCATTTAGATTTTCACGATGTGAAATATCACATCACTCAGGATCAAAAGAATGATGACGGACAACAAATGTGAATTTTGTGCCGTCCTGTATTTGAGAAGTTGTTCTCCTTCAGGAACCAGTGAGGATCAGAGCAGCACAGAGGAAGCAGTGATGAGTTCATGGTGATGAAAAGAACTGGGATCATTGAAATGACTCAGTGTTGGTTCTAAACTGCATTTTATATCAAAACAGACACGACACAGACAAATATCAAGGTGAGGAGAATAAAAACAATCTAATTAAAATATGCACAAACTAAAAATGTAAAAAATGTGAATCCAACTAATCTGTTTGAATAAATATCAATTTGTAGCTGAGCATGAAAGACGATTGTTGTTTTGTGGAATAACTTGAGAGGATATGATATTAGGTGATATGAATAAAAAGCAGAAGTTATAATTTCCACCAGAGTTTTAAAACATACCTGTTTTAAAACGGGACATTTTGAAAACACATGAATTGTAACATTTTGGAACGAGACTCGAACAGAAGCACAGTCACGTACGTTTGACCACAGGGACACGAGGACGAGCAGCTGCCGGGGGGACGAGGACGTGAGGACAGACGCTCGACCCAGAGACTCAGTGAAGACTCAAGTGATTAAGTGTCTGAAAAACTGTGAATAACGTCTGTGGCTCTGCTTTTTACAATAGTATCAGTGTAGGTCACAGTTCATTCATTTGATTTACTTTTAAACCATTTAACTGTGAATGTGGAAACTCAGTTTGCTCGGCTGTAATCTGCCGTCTCAGCAACACGTTTCTCCACAGATGAAATAAAGTTAAAACACGGAGGATCATAGGTTCTCATCTCGTCTCTGAACTCATTTCCTCTCTGAGTGGAGGTCGGCTGCAGGAAGCTGATGTTCAGCAGAAAGAATGAGACAAAAAGTTCTCTGATACAAACTGAGGAGAAGTGATGCTGCTGTCAGGTGAACGAGCTGGTTTCACGTTTCAGCTGAATTAAGACCAACCTACAATAACTATATATATATATATGTATTTATATATAAACCAGTTAACTGTCCAGTGATCTTTGGATGTTAAGTTTACTATAAATACAGTTTGTTAACAAAGTCTGAAGCTTCATGTTAGTTTCATCTGATCTGTTAAACAAACGTACTTCCTGTGATCATCATCTACGTGGGCGGAGTCTACCTACACTTGACTCTGATTGGTTTGTAGACGGCGTCCGACTGGAACATAAAAATAAACTGATGTGTTTGTTTTCCTGTTGAAACTTTAACGTTGCAGTTGGAAGACGAACCGGCTGATTTCATTACTGCTCAGAGACGGTTTATAGTTTTGCTGAGTAATTATCATTTTTCATATGGGAACCAAATTGCTTTTCCATGAAATAAAAATGAACCAACATGGTGATGAGGCTCGTTCCATCTTGTTTTTTGGTTTCACCAGACATCAGCATGGTTCCTATGGACCGGTGGGTTTGTGTGTTTTCAGAGTTGTGGCGATGTCGAGGCAGACAGACAGGCAGCAACAGACAGGCAGCAACAGACAGGCAGCAACAGACAGGCAGCAACAGACAGGCAGCAACAGACAGGCAGCAACAGACAGGCAGCAACAGACAGGTCAACAGGCCGACAGGGCAGGAACAGGCAGACAGACACATACTGACAAGGACAAACACAAGAGAGAGATAGACAAGACAGACAGAGAGACAGATTAAGAGACTGACAGTCAGACAGACAGAGACACACACACACTAACACACAGACAGGTAACAGGTCTATCAAACCCATGGTGGGTCAGTGTTTCATCAGGTGAACAGATTAGAGGAGCTCAGAGGACTGAAGTCCACCTGGACGATAACTTTACTCTGATATTCTGCAGTTTCCATGTTTTCATAGACTGTGAATAAAGACGACTCTTCAGTCCGAGTCTGTGTGGTAGAGATCGTGGGGTGGAGCCTTGGTATTGACGTCCCGCCCACACATGTGCTCGACCAATCCTGAGTGAGTCTCAGCTGTCAATCATGACGTCTAAACTGTTTTTATATCATCAAATAACTGATTCAAACCAAACTGATCAGAAACTTGAACAAACACCAGAGAGATAAGAACGAGCTGAAAAGACAGAATCATCTTTACAAACTTTTATTTAACGTCTACTCTGATGTTTTAGTTTGTCCGTGTCCCATCTGCTAACATGGAGGAGGTTCATGAGCTGAACTGGAGCCAGCCACTAGGGGGTGATAGAGAGGACTGCACTTGGCTGTAGATGTTCATCTTTATTCACAGTCTCTGGTTCTGTCGTGTTTGCAGCAGCTGCAGAGATTTAACTCTCAGCTCCTGACGTGTGACTGGTGACGACTGGTCAGGGATCAGATTCCCAGTAGGTTCCAGTTTAGAGTTCAATAAATGAACATGTGCGATGTGCTGATAACGTGGATCAGTATAAATGCACATTTCCTATTCTTGTAATTTCCCACAGAAGGAGACAGAAGGAGACACAGACTGTCCAGAGAGTACCTGAGGGCCGATCCTTTGGGCGTGGCCACTCCGTAGCCTTTGGAGTCCAGGTTGCCTCCGACCTTCATGGTGTCGCAGGGCTTCCTCTGCTCGATGTACTCGTTCATGGACGACTCCAGCAGGTAGGCGTACTTCCCCTTCGACTTCCGGACCCGCACCACACCTTCGTCCGTGTTCCTGACGAACACCGACGGGTCTGTGCTCCGCATGTACGACCACATCTTCTCAAAAACTGCGATCTTGGACCTCTAAGGGTTAGAAGAAGAGAAGAGGATGAGTTTAGAACCCGTTGCTTGATGAGCGACGCTCGGTAGCTGGAGCTTGTTGAAGCTCTTCTCCTCGACGGTTTCACACGTTAGATAACTTGTTGTGTACTTGTTGTTCAGATGTTTTGTTGATTTTCCACATTGGAGCTCGTCTTTGAACAGTTGAAAACGAGCTCCGGGCTTCAGCCCTTCTTGTGAGTTTAGTCTGAGGAGATGTCCTCACCATAAAGAACTCTTTGGTGGAGCCTCCATCCAGGGTCCCATAGGAGATCTCTGTCTGCTTGGCCAGGTCCTCTGAGCCCTCGATGGGGGAGACCATCCTCTCCACGGTGAGGAAGGCTGCCAGGTTGGCCGTGTAAGAGGAGATGATGATGAGGGTGAAGAACCACCAGACGCCTCCAACGATCCGACCGGAGAGAGACCTGCAGAGAACAAGTTCAACCTGTAAGAGTCAGATCTGTGGGCGACTCCACGGAGGAGATCAAACAGGACGAGGGTTGGAGAGCAGGAAGTCAACGTGGTTCATGTTTGATCCTTCATGAGATGGACGAGGACTTTCTCCTGCTCCAGATAAAAACTGTGTCCTGCGTCTGCCAGGATCTGACGGGATGTGTTCAGATCTTAAAATTGACTCGTTTCATGGATTTGGGGAAAAACTAAAGTAAAAATCATCTGTTCACATTTCCTCCAACAGGAAGTAGAGAGGATTCATATCCAGATGTGTGTTTGCTCCCTGAATCAAAGGACACGCAACATACATGTAGGTTATCCTCATGTGACAACAGAGAGACAGCGGTGTGAACACACACACAGACACACACACGCACTCATGCACACACACACACACACACACACTAGCCCTACAGTCCTCACCAGCTCCACAAAAGGTCACCCTGTTTGATGGCACATGAGAAACATTAACACAAACTAAAGAAAGGTTGAGACAGTTAGAAAACACACAAAGCGACAACATGTCCTCACAACTATTGTAAGAAACATAAAAATAAGACAGAAAGACGACTTGAGGACGAGACACTGGACAGTGAGTCTGAACATTAGAGCATGAAAACATTTTAAATTAAAACTCTAATTCAAATGATCAACGTGAAGATGAACAGAACACCTTCTAACACCTGCTGCAAATGTTAACAGATTAAAATCATATTGACATAATCCATGAGACACAAGGTAAAGATTCTGTTCTTTTGTTCACCTGCAGCACACACACACACACACACACACACACACACACACACACACACACACACACACACACACACACACACACACACACACTCTTAATCACAGTATATAATGCAGAGAGTTATTTTAATGAGGTTATGAGGAAAACGATTTCTGAAATATTCATAAATGCAAACACAGGGACACAATCATGCATATATTAACACACACACACATGGACACACACAAACACACGTCCAGAATAGAAAGAGCCTCAGGCCTGAACACTATAGTAACATATAACTGACCCGGCAGCACGTCACACAGATTGTGTTTGTGTGTCATGATAACGTGTTTGTGTGTGTGTATGTGTGTCATGGTAACGTGTGTGTGTGTCGGTACAGTTGGAGGACTGTTACAGCAAAACACCTTATAGAACATTTTGTATTGATTTTAAAGATAATTCCTGTTTCCCACAGCTTGTGTTCATTCAGGAGAATTGTTTGTGGTTGTTGTCGACTCATGTTTCTTGTACACAAACTGCAGACAACAGCTTGTGACTGAGACATGTGGCCAAAAGGAAAGAGCACATTTCTAAACAGAAGGAGAACTTAAAACAGTTTTTAATATTATCAAAAGACTTGTATATCATCAGGTTTCTAGACATGTGAAGATATTTCAACAACACAAACACACAAAGCAGCAGAAGCAGATGTTCAGCTGAGCAGGAATATTGTGTTTTAGGAATCAGGCAAAAAAATGGAATGTTTTATGAATGAAATGTAACGTTCACAGTTTGTTGTGTTGCCTCAAAGTGCAAAAGATAAAAACATTTAAAAACAGGAGTTTGTGTTGAAGCATCGAAGTGAAGTTGTGTGATCGTGAGTGAGGATGAAGAGTTCACCTGGGAGAGATGTCACAGCCCTGCTGCATGAAGGCCCCCAGAGAGAACCACAGGGAGTTAAAGATCCCAAAGTCGTTGGTGTATTCAGGCGACTCCTTCTCCTTCTGCTGGTTCTGGTTCTGGTTCTGGTTCTGGTTCTGGCTCTGGTTCTGAGAGTAACCTGACGAAACAGAGTCGTGTCAGGAGGGAAAGGAACCGAGCACCGGCCTGGGGACTGGAAACACAACAACCACGCTGAGATACCTGGAGAGTGAGCGAGGTCAGAGGAGGTGGGCGGAGCTCGGTGAGAGGAAGAGGAGGGGACGGTCTCATCTTCATCATCAGAGTCCTCGCCCTTCCACTCGTAAGGACTGAAGCGACTCACCTGAGAGACAAAGACCAGGACACAATCTGAGAACATGCGTCAGAAGAGACTTCTGTGTTTGGTTCTCCAGAGCTTCAGCATCAGAGTATGTTTGAGTAAATGTAGAAAGAGCTGTGAAGGAGAGATGCTCCAAACGAAAACAACCAAATCTTCAACTGTCCAAGTACTTACGGCCTTTTCAAACAAATACTCAGTTACTCCACTTATATAAAAGTAAAAATACTCGATTACAAGTCAAAGTGGCTCATCCAAACCCAGTTTCTCAGCTTCAGGTTTATATCGTTATTATATTTGTTTGTTTCATAATGAAGACATCAAATCAACCCAGAGAACTGATGCTTGTTAAACAGAAGAACTTATTCTACTCATGAACTAACATAATAAACTTTATGTAACTTTACAACCAGGTGATGTCTTCTTCTTTGGATGCATTTCATGATGATGCTGTTTAAACACTACAAATAAACTTTCACATAGTTTACAACATTAAAACCTTATTGTATCTGTTCGGGTTATTACAGCGTATTAGATATTCTCTGTGTCACCTCACCAGGAAGAGCACCACGCTGACTCCGATGTAGGCGAAGACGATGCACATCCAGATCTCGTAGGCCAGCGGGTCGAGGAAGGAGAACACGCCCGGTTTGGACTTGGTGGGCTTCTTGATCATGATGGAGATGCCCAGGGACATGAAGGGCTTGGTGAAGTCGATCACCTGCTCTCGCACCAGAGTGATGGTGAGAGGAGCCACGGCCACGTCGGCCTTCTGCAGGAGGGAGAGAGACACGGTGAGGTTCATGGATCTGCTCCACCTCCTCAGCACAGGGACTGATGAAGAGTCGGCCACGCACCCCGTACACCAGTTCTCCCACCATGCCGTTCCACATCTTGGTTATTCCGTCTCTGGCGCCGTACTTGCCGTCGCCCACCAGCTGGAGGCGGTAGGTGAAGCCCACGTGTTTGGCGATCTCCGAGGCGAGTTCGGCACAGTAACCCTCGAACTTGTCGTTTCCCACCAGCTGCTCGTGGTTCTTCTTCAGCATCATGTAGGGAGCTTCCTGTTCGGAGACACATGAGGACATCAGGACGCTTCGTCTCATTCCTCTCTTTATTGACCGTGTTTTTATTTCAGTTTTGTATTTATTCTACCATTTGTTCCTCGTTTATTCTCTTTTATGAAGCACGGCTGCAAACTTGAACCAGGTTTGAGTCAAATAAACTGATTCAAATGACAGGGAAATGATGGAAGATGATTTTAGACAACTTCAACAAGTTTTTAATACGAAGACATTTCTCGTCATCTGCATCAATAAACATATAGAACGATATGTCTCATTGTGGCTGTGTGTTATACGACCAGTCTGACCCCTACACGTGGGCAGGAGGAGGAGGAGCCTCTTACCAGGATGGTGGTGACGATGTAGGTTCTGTTCTGCAGCCCGTAGGCCTCCTCCGGCGCCGGCCTGTAGATGGCGGTGTTCACGTAGCCTCTCCTCTCGTTCCAGTAGCCGATCTAAACGCAGGACAGGCCCGTTACATGACAGCTGTTATCTCCTCGCCTCCTTCACCACCTCCTCCCAGCGCCTCCTTCACCACCTCCTCCCAGCGCCTCCTCCCAGCGCCTCCTCCCAGCGCCTCCTTCACCACCTCCTCCCAGCGCCTCCTCCCAGCGCCTCCCCCACCGCTCGAGTGGAGGTGAAGCTCTTCTCACCTGCAGCTACTTGATGCTCATTAATGTGAAGCGTTATTCTGTGGCCTCAGGTTTTCTCTAAGAGCTGCTGACTGGACTTAACAAGAATTGTTCAGTCATCACTCTGTCAAATAAACTCTTAGTGAAATCCTCACAAACCCATTTTCAGGATGTGAAACCCGAGTGTGTAACTATGGTGGCATCACACCTTGAGTCAGAGGAGATGGAGCTCCTCAGGGAAACGAGATGATGGAGAGAAAATAATTAAAACCATTAAACAAAAGAAAGCAGAACCTTCGTGGCTCCTTTGATCCCGAGCTCCATCACAGTCACGGTGTAGTTGGTCCGATGTCCTGAGTCGTCGAACTGGACCTGACCCGTCAGACCTTCGAGACGCACCTGCACACACACACACACACACACACACACACACACACACACACACACACACACACACACACACACACACACACACACACGCACCTTCTGTTCATTATCTTATTCTTTCCCTTCTGTCTTCATCAGATTCTGTCGCCAAGACGATAATTTTTTTTTCATTTTACTCTTTAACACTTCAACTCTCTGGTGATGTAGTAAAGCTGTGTTTTTCAGTTTGACCTCATGGTGGTGCTGTTGTTTCCCTGTTAGTCAGAATAGCTGTATTCTTATTTTTGTTATTATTATGATAGTCCATCGTCACGGTAACACAGCAGCATTTACTTCGTTATTAGACATTTAACGTCAGAAGATGACGAGGATTCAGTTCAGGACCAAGATGAAAGTGTCAAACTGAGGGTGAAGCTCACAGCTGGTTACGGACTTGTTTTATTAACGGTACTACCCGCTACTCAGCAGAGCAACACGGGAGACTGATTGAAATCCTAAAGGTCTGAATACTCCGTCTCCATGTGCTGGTGCTGTGTCAGTTCCAGAGGGAACATTCTCCCACACAGGTCAAAGACGTGTCCACAACCAGAGAAGTCATGTGGCTGTCATGTGAAACTCTAACGTCTCAACCTGCTGCTGCAGGGTTATCGTGGATTCTGCTCCAGATCAAACTTTAACTTGAGACCCAGAGAATCTCAAAAGCATATATCTCCTGCATGTTGGCCTCAGCTGGAGAAAGGAGCTGCCATGATGTTCAGAGAGTGAAGCTGACTGATCTGGGTCAGTGTAGAGGAGCTTCAGCCTGGGAGACATGAATCCATATCAATGTGAAATATGAGAATCATTAATGAATGTGGGAAAACAAACTCTATTGTGTTTGTTGTCGTTTCTAACTTGTTCCTTCACAGTGACATGATGTCAAACACACAAACCAATTTAATGGCTATTGTTGATTTTAGTACACTTGTGTCTAGTTGTGTACCTGTTGCAGGGCCCTCTGGATGTCGATGCCCTGTCCCCAGGGGGCGGGGGGGTTGGCCAGACACTCCCCCGCGTTGCCGCGGCGAGAGATGTCGATCCGCTGCCGGCGCAGGTTCTGGAACGCCGTCGCCATGGCGCTGACCCCGTCATAGGTCAGAGCTCCGGTGTACTGAGGAGTCGAGACATAGAGCATCACCATCGAGTGTGTGTGTGTGTGTGTGTGTGTGTGTGTGTGTCTGTACCCTGAGGGGCCGTCGGGCCACTTTCAGGTCCTTGGTGTCGAAGTTCATCCAGTCCTGGTTGATCTTCTCCACGGCCGGATCGGACCAGTTCATCAGCTGGAAGCCCGTCACGTTGGCCCCCAGCTTCTGGAACTCTGTGACGTTCAGGTCCATGAAGCCCTGACACACAAACACACACACTGTGAGGGACTGAACTCCTCCTGACCCACACACACACACACGGGTTCGCCTCCAGTCAACAGACACACTCACCAGATTGGCCAGGATGAAGTGGTAGTCCTTCAAGCTTCTCTTCTGAGCAGCAATCTGAGCGAGAAGAAACGAGATGCTAATCACATGTTCTGATGATGATAAAAAGAATTCATTACAGATTTATCACACTGTTTTTGTGTGTGTGTGTGTGTGTGTGTGTGTGTTTGTGTGTGTGTGTGTGTGTGTGTGTCCGTGTGTGTGTGTCCTCTCAAACAGCTGCTAATTGGACGACTTGGTTTCTCTTTGAGGAATTAATTGCTCATCTTCACCATCAGAAAGCAATGGGAAGAGAAAAGGGTCCTCTCAGATTTAAAAGAGTCAACTGACACCAGAGAGGAAGAGGAGGAGAAAGAAGAGGAAGGAAGATGGAGGAGGGAAAGAGGAAGAGGAGGCAGAAGCTAAAGAGAAATTAAATCGCTCAGATTCCAGGAGAAAGAGTTTCCTCACTGGTCTCTCCCTGAAACCAAAGAGCTGCATTAAACTGAGTGAAGTGGAGAGTGTGTGTGTGTGTGTGTGTGTATGTGTGTATGTGTGTGTGTGAGTGTGTGTGTGTGCTACCAGCTGGAGGATGGAGTTGAGCCGCAGCAGCTCACAGTTCACGATGACCTTGTAGTCCTTCTTCAGGTCCAGGTCGGTGAGCAGCTTGATGAAGCCGGCCTCAGTCAGCGTGTCCAGGTTCACGGAGGTCACCTGCCAGGTCCGCTCCGCCGCCGTGTCCAGGATGGTCTGCAGCACGACAGACCTGAGAGCGAGAAGAACCTGGAGTCAGTGCTGCAGCATCAACTGACTCCAGGTCAGCCTGCTGAGGAGGAGGTGTCTCCTCCTTCAGGGACCTTACGTCACTTTATCATTATTTTACTTTCTTTAACACTTTTGGACATTTTGATTTCCCAGAGAATAATTCACGGATCTTGAAGAAAGATATCGGACATAGACATCATATTGATTTCTGTGAGTGTGATTCAAATGGATCCTAGTGGATCTAATGTGGTGTCACAGGCCGTGACTAACTGACATCCTAGTTCTCCATGTGATTAAGTCAATATAACTGTGGTAATGTGCACGACTGTCGTTACACAACGACTGACCTCAGACTGATGCTGGATCTGGGTCAGTCGTGTGGACCGCTGCATCTCCTCTAACAGGACGTTAAACCAACAAGTCACTGAGACGTGTGGACTCCAGCAGCGGATGTGGATCAGCTGCTGTTTCTCTACAAGAACTAAACGTGTGAAGGATTTTACAAAGAAAACAAGTCCTCAAGAAAACACAACATCAGCCGGATGACGTGTTAGAGGGTTGAGGAGTCGGAGCCAGAGTCTGACCGATGGACCAGTGGATCAGAGGACCAGGGGACCAGAGGACCAGAGGACCAGTGGACCAGTGGACCAGAGGACCAGTGGACCAGAGGACCAGAGGACCAGAGGACCAGAGGACCAGTGGACCAGTGGACCAGTGGACCAGAGGACCAGTGGACCAGTGGACCAGAGGACCAGTGGACCAGTGGACCAGTGGACCAGTGGACCAGAGGACCAGAGGACCAGAGGACCAGGGGACCAGGGGACCAGAGGACCAGGGGACCAGAGGACCAGTGGACCAGAGGACCAGTGGACCAGAGGACCAGTGGACCAGAGGACCAGGGGACCAGGGGACCAGAGGACCAGTGGACCAGAGGACCAGTGGACCAGTGGACCAGTGGACCAGTGGACCAGAGGACCAGTGGACCAGTGGACCAGTGGACCAGTGGACCAGAGGACCAGTGGACCAGAGGACCAGTGGACCAGTGGACCAGAGGACCAGTGGACCAGTGGACCAGTGGACCAGAGGACCAGTGGACCAGTGGACCAGAGGACCAGGAACCTCCTTTGTTGTGAGGAAACAGTGCAAACCGCTATACCACCGTGCCGCTGCCAATCACCCTCAAACCCCACCACACCTCGACACACACACACACACACACACACACACACACACACACACACACACACACACACACACACCATGTTCAAACGACCAGTCAGCACCTTCACATTGTGCCTCGTTGCTCCTGACGTCACGTCCACTGAGTGAGTTTCTGTGTGTGTGATTGTGTGTGTGTGTGTGGGGGGGGGGTTTGAACTGAACGTCAAGCTGTGTTTTCTCCAGAGGAATCAGACTCGTGTGATCTTTGCTGTCGGCCCGGACTCGGCCTCTGTTAATCTTCAAAAAGCTGCTTCACACACACTCATGGGTTTATATTTCAGTTTGATATAAAACGAGAGGAACTGATAAATATCCGTGAGGAGGCCGAACCGGACTCTGATCTCATCTCCTGTCATCGGCTGTGATTCATTATTTAAACAGAGAAATGTGACCTCACACAGTCGGAGCGTCAGGAACACGAGGACTCAGGATCAAACCTGCAGGTTCTGCACTTTCACACATGAAGCTTGATCAAAGATTCAACATGCGACCTGAGGATTCTGGGTATTCAGGTTTTACAGTTTATCCTCTGAGGACAGCTTGACAAACATCAGCTCACTGACACTGTCGGAGTCCTGGTTCTCTACAACATCTACGTTTCACCACGTCAGCAGATAATGTTAAAGAAGGAAGTTATAACTGAAACACAAACACAAATTATCAATAAGATCAACAACCATTGATAAATTAATCTTCAAATGTCGAGTTTCTACAAACTAACAGGTTCTGAGGTTTGAAACTGAGTCAACTCACATCAGCATTTTATAGTACACAGACACACACAGACCCTCACACACAAAGAGACTCACACAACTACGCACACACAAACACACACACCATGTTTCAAACGACAAGTCAGCAAAACTCAGATAGACTTCAAAGACCAGTGAGGCACATGTAGAAAAAGAGACTTCAAAGATAAAGTCTCTCTCTCTCTCTCTCTCTCTCTCTCTCTCTCTCTCTCTCTCTCTCTCTCTCTCCCTCTCTCTCTCTCTCTCTCTCTCACACACACACACACACACATACACACACACACACTCAGAGTTGAAAGAACTTTTTACTATAAATACACACAGCAGTTGGTGCAGTGGCAGAATCCTGGTGATTGTGTTGATGTCAAACATTAACTCTGGAATCACATGGACATATTTGTTACGAATGAACAATTAAACATTAAATATTCTGGATCTGAAGCAATGAAAGAAGAGAGAGAACCTGTGAAGCTGGACTGAAACCAGCTCAACCAGTTAATCACTCAAGCTGGTCCCACTTTGAACTGAAGTGTTTGTTACTGAACGTCCACGTGCAGATTTTTAAATATGCACATTACTGATTATCTGATGCAACTGAAACATTATTGGTTCTGGACTCAGGGATCTGAACCCACAGCTCAGGGATGTTGAATCCAGCTTTTAACTGGTTTTCATCACGTGTCATCTAAAAAAAAAGAAATCTAAAGCGTGATGTGCATTGAAATCTTTAACATGTTTCTGATGCACATTTACATAACTTTAAATTGAGATAAGTGATCCCCTCAGCTCGGTGGAGGCCTCGTGTCACGACGTCACAGACTCGTGTCCCTGCAGGGATTCGTTCCCTCGATGCAGAGCAGAGACTCTCAGGGAACTTTGCTGCTGTTTGATCGTCTGATGGGAAACTGCTCGTTAGCTCCACACAGTGACAGTGTTTACAGCTGCAGTGACGCACAACCACACACACTGAGCAACACAAAGTCAAGTGTTAATGATAACGCATAACATTCAATTAGAGCGAGAGAGAGAGAGAGAGATAAAAGATGAAAGATAAAAACAGGAAGGTACACCAGAGAGAGGGAGGGGGGGAGAATAAAAGAGAGAGAGAGGGGGGAGAGACAAGTTTTATAAATATAGACACTAATCTGCTCATCGGATTTACATAAACATCCTTTATGTGTGTCGTTTCTACGACAGGAGAGGAGAGGAGAGATAGGAGGAGGAGGACTAAAGAATAAGGAGGAGGAGAGGAACAAGAAAGGAAAGAAGGGAGGAGGAGGAACCAGCACAGGACCAACACAGGACCAGCACAGGACCAGCACAGGACCAGTAGAGGACCAGCACAGGACCAGCACACAGGACCAGTAGAGGACCAACATGACATTGTGCTCAGACATCTGCAGTATTTTCCCTTCAGATTGAGTTGCATTAACTTTGGTGACGGAAAGTTTAAATATTGCGCCCCCTGCAGGTCAATCTACTACTTTGGTTTGGGAACATCTAAAAGAACAAATCGCACTTTCCCTCTGATTCTCTGAGTCCAAATAAACTCGACCTCAACTTTTAAATAATCTCTATTTTCAGTCTCGCAAATTCAAATGTAGTGTCTCAGGAAAGCAGCTTTCACACTCGATCAATGATGATGCTCCAGAACCTGCATCTTTCTGGCCCCTGGTTCAACATGGGGATTTTTGGACCTTTACTCACTGATGACTTTTTAAAGTGTCTATTCATTTTGATTTAACCCAAACAACATGTCCTCAATCATGGGATCTGATAAACTGTGTTTGAATAGATTCTGCAGAGCTTCAAACCCATTTCATCATTGACAGTGTTTTCTTTCCAGAAGCCAATTAGCTGCGTCCCCATTGGACCAAGTCTCCTCTCCTCCATGTGTTTGATTGTTTCAGGTTGTTCTCGTCCTCGTAAGGATTCATTGTTTTCTCCACTTCAGAGACACTTTGAATTGAGTCGAGTCGATTTATTACGAGTCAAACTCATAAAAACTCAAGAGATGAAATCAAGACAAACATAAAAACATCTCTAGTGTCGAGTTACGCAAAAAAACAAACTGTGATCGTTTCCTCCTGTTTCTTCAACCTGAAGAAAAGAAGAAAAAAGACAAACTGTCCGTCTGCGAGCGTCTCTTCACACAGCTTGTAACGAGTGTGTTGGAGCATGGATAACAGCGTGTGTGTGTGTGTGTGTGTGTGTGTCTGTGTGTGTCTGTGTGTGTCTGTGTGTTAGCGAGACATTAGCCTAGCGACGCGGCAGCAGCAACCACACACTGAATCCGTTTCATGTTCAATTACACAGGATCTCTGCTCATGCGAGTTGATGCTCCCTGGTTTATTTTCTTAGCAGCTGCTGTCTGTGCGTCTCTGTGTCGCCCACTGATTTATTTCTATTAATGAAAAGGTTCACTGAGCCACAACCTCGATAAACGCCTTGCTCAGCGGCACTTGTGTAGAAAATAGAGAAGTAAAAGCTCCCTCGGTTCTCTGGACAGTTTAATGAACGGAGGAGAAGAGAGGAAGGGAAGTTTCCTGCTGAGACACATTTATATACTTTACATATACTCAAAATCACAAGGTATCTAAACAACCACACACAGCTGTTATAGGTATGAACAGGAGGAGGAGGACTCTGTGGAGGCTGTATCCATGGCAACGAGACAGAGCGATAATTATGGGATGAGTCAGCATCGATAACTTCTTTATCTGAGTGTGTGTTTGTGTGTGTTTGTTGAATAATAAAGGGCAGAGCAGACTTGTAAGTTTGTTATGTAATAAATTGTCATCTGTTAGCAGTGTCAATACACACACACACACACAGACACAGACACACACACACACACACACACACACACACACACTAAAAGGCTTTGGGGAGTCTGCTGCAACCAGACAGAAATCCGAGCCTCACCACTGAGGAGAGGAGGAGAGGAGGAGAGGAGGAGAGGAGGAGAGGAGGAGAGGGGGGAGAGGAGGAGAGATGGAGAGGAGGAGAGGAGGAGGGGAGGAGAGGAGGAGAGGAGAGGAGGAGAATTTAGGAGGGGAGGAGGGAGGAGAGGAGGAGAGATGGAGAGGAGGAGGAGAAGGAGGAGAAGAGGAGAAGAGGAGAGGAGGAGTGGAGGAGAGAAGAGGAGAGAGGAGGAGTGGAGGAGAGGAGGAGAGAGGAGGAGGGGAGGAGAGGAGGAGGGGAGGAGGGGAGGTGATGGAGACGATGCAGAAACTGAATAAATCTAAACACTTTTCCTGTTTGTGATCTCTCTCTCTCTCTTCACCTCCTCACTCTCTCCCTCACTTCACCTCCTCGACTCTCTCCCTCTCTTCACCTCCTCGACTCTCTCCCTCTCTTCACCTCCTCACTCTCTCCCTCACTTCACCTCCTCGACTCTCTCCCTCTCTTCACCTCCTCGACTCTCTCCCTCTCTTCACCTCCTCACTCTCTCCCTCTCTTCACCTCCTTGACTCTCTCCTCTCTCACCTCCTCACTCTCTCCCTCTCTTCACCTCCTCGACTCTCTCCCTCTCTTCACCTCCTCACTCTCTCCCTCTCATCCTCCTCCTCTCTCCCTCTCTTCACCTCCTCACTCTCTCCCTCTCATCCTCCTCACTCTCTCCCTCACTCTCACCTCCTCACTCTCTCCCTCTCATCCTCCTCGACTCTCTCCCTCTCTTCACCTCCTCGACTCTCTCCCTCTCTCACCTCCTCACTCTCTCCCTCACTCACCTCCTCACTCTCTCCTCTCATCCTCCTCGACTCTCTCCCTCTCTTCACCTCCTCGACTCTCTCCCTCTCTCCACCTCCTCTCTCTCTCCCTCTCTTCACCTCCTCACTCTCTCCCTCTCATCCTCCTCACTCTCTCCCTCACTTCACCTCCTCGACTCTCTCCCTCTCATCCTCCTCACTCTCTCCCTCACTTCACCTCCTCGACTCTCTCCCTCTCTCCACCTCCTCACTCTCTCCCTCACTTCACCTCCTCGACTCTCTCCCTCTCTTCACCTCCTCGCTCTCTCCCTCTCTTCACCTCCTCACTCTCTCCCTCTCATCCTCCTCACTCTCTCCCTCACTTCACCTCCTCGACTCTCTCCCTCTCTCCACCTCCTCTCTCTCTCCCTCTCTTCACCTCCTCACTCTCTCTCTCTCTTCACCTCCTCGACTCTCTCCCTCTCATCCTCCTCGACTCTCTCCCTCTCTTCACCTCCTCGACTCTCTCCCTCTCTTCACCTCCTCACTCTCTCCCTCACTTCACCTCCTCGACTCTCTCCCTCTCTCCACCTCCTCTCTCTCTCCCTCTCTCCACCTCCTCTCTCTCTCTCACTTCACCTCCTCCCTCTCTCCCTCTCTTCACCTCCTCGACTCTCTCCCTCTCTCACTCCTCACTCTCTCCCTCTCTCTCACCTCCTCACTCTCTCCCTCTCATCCTCCTCACTCTCTCCCTCACTCACCTCCTCACTCTCTCCCTCTCTCCACCTCCTCTCTCTCTCCCTCTCTTCACCTCCTCACTCTCTCTCTCTCTTCACCTCCTCACTCTCTCCCTC
Organism: Pseudopleuronectes americanus; assembly: GCA_038501795.1. NCBI lineage: Eukaryota > Metazoa > Chordata > Actinopteri > Pleuronectiformes > Pleuronectidae > Pseudopleuronectes > Pseudopleuronectes americanus. The sequence continues at coordinate 21,835,193 of CM076728.1, read as the reverse complement.
TCATCCTCCTCGACTCTCTCCCTCTCTCCTCCTCTCTCTCTCCTCTCTCACCTCCTCACTCTCTCCTCTCTCCCTCCTACTCTCTCCTCTCTTCACCTCCTCACTCTCTCTCCTCCTCCCTCTCTCTCTCTCTCACCTCCTCACTCTCTCCCTCTCTTCACCTCCTCACTCTCTCCCTCTCTTCACCTCCTCACTCTCTCCCTCCTTCACCTCCTCGACTCTCTCCTCTCTCCTCTCACTCTCTCCCTCTCTCACTCCTCCTCTCTCTCCTCTCTCACCTCCTCACTCTCTCCCTCTCTCCTCCTCACTCTCTCCCTCTCTCCTCCTCGCTCTCTCCCTCTCTCCTCCTCCTCTCTCCTCTCTCTCACCTCCTCACTCTCTCCTCTCTTCACCTCCTCACTCTCTCCCTCTCTTCACCTCCTCGACTCTCTCCCTCTCTTCACCTCCTCACTCTCTCCCTCTCTTCACCTCCTCACTCTCTCCCTCTCTTCACCTCCTTGACTCTCTTCCCTCTCTTCACCTCCTCACTCTCTCCCTCTCATCCTCCTCCACTCTCTCCTCTCTTCACCTCCTCACTCTCTCCCTCTCTTCACCTCCTCACTCTCTCCCTCTCATCCTCCTCGACTCTCTCCCTCTCTCCTACCTCGCTCTCTCTCCTCTCACCTCCTCACTCTCTCCCTCTCTTCACCTCCTCACTCTCTCATCCTCCTCCCTCTCTCCCTCTCTTCACCTCCTCTCCTCTCTCTCTCTCTTCACCTCCTCACTCTCTCCCTCTCATCCTCCTCGACTCTCTCTCTCTCTTCACCTCCTCTCTCTTTCCCTCTCTTCACCTCTCTCCCTCTCTCATCCTCCTCACTCTCTCCCTCTCCCCCTCCTGACTTGTCTCCAGCTTCCTGCTCGTTCCCTGGACTGATCTCAGATCTTGAGTTTCAGCTCAGTGTTTATCGGCAGACAGATGTTTCGCTCAACAACTGGAGACACAAAGTCACAAGAAACATAAACCAACTGTTTACAGCACCTTCTCTTTAATTCTCCTCCAGTTATTAACGTCGTCTTCCAAAGACAATTATTACCTGAGCTAAAAGTTATCATTTATCCTGAGGTGACCGGCTAAAGAGAGTTTTTTCACCTGCTGCTGGTTCGTTCCCGAGGGTTAAGATCAAAAGACCTTCAGGCTTTGCCATCTGAGAACTTGTTGATTTATTAAATTGCATAAAACAAGAATATTAAACTAGTTCTAGTGTTTAGATTAAATATCTTCCTTCACATCTGCTTCTTATATTTCCTCCGTTAAACATGGAGCGTCTCCTGGTTTCCTCCACAACTCAGACAAACTGATTCCATCTCCAAACATTCTGTGAAAGTTGTTGTTTTGTATCAAATCAAAGTAAAATCAAAGCACATGTAGCTTCACCTTCTCTTCTCTCATCTCTGAGACTGTTTCTACGTTTTAAGCTCCTGGATTCTGGAAACAAACAGCAAACATCTCCTCCACAGATGTTGAGGAGCAGTGGAAGACGGATACGTATTATTACACCAGATAGACACAGAGACTTTCCTGACAAACCCCTCACAGAGAGACTCGTTTGACTTCGTCCTGTTGTTTGAGGTGAGAGGTGATGATGTCCTCACCTGAGTCGGAGCTGTACATGTAGACGAACCTGCTCCAGTCCAGCTGCTCCAGCAGAGCCATGAGCGGCTCCTGCAGCTGGGGACGCAGCTGCAGGACGAACTGGTTGTTGGTCTGAACTGGGAAGGACGGCGTGACGAAGCAGACGTGCAGCGAGCCGCAGAACGACATCAGCATGTTGACCGTCTTCCGGTCGTACAGACCCATGATGGCGTACACGCCCTTGGAGAACTGGGAGCAGACTGGGACAGGTGGAGAAACAGAGGGAGGAAAAGAGAGAAGATTATTAAAACAGAAGATTCATCTTTACAGCAGTTTCCTAACGGACAAGTCACCAGAGCAAAAGTTCTCTAACGTCTTGTGTTCTCCAAACCCCAAAGATTCTCATATAATAAAGTAAAATGGAGAAAAGTCTGGTTTCAAAAGTTTGGTTTCAAACACCAAATGACAAAAGAAAGAAGAAAAAACGGCCCTAAATCATTTCTTCAGCAACAAAGTTTGTTAAACCACGACATTCTCGACCAATCCTGAGTCAGTGTCAGCTGTCAATCATGTCACGTCTCAGCCTGTTTTTATATCATCAAATAACTGATTCAAACCAAACTGATCAGAAACTTGAACAAACATCAGAGAGCGAAGAACGAGCTGAGATGACAGAAGATCCATGTCCCATCTGGTAACATGGAGGAGGAGGGTTCATGACCTGTACTGACACCAGGGGGCGATACAGATGGTTTAGCTCGAATGGGTCAGTTGACATTAAAGTAACTCAAAGCAACATTATATAAATCATGCATTTAAAACTACATGAGTCGTGTTTGTTTTCTTCTTCGTGAGAAATCACTGTTCACTGTCCTCAGCATCTTCCGGTGACGTGCAGGTTCGATTCCCTCGTCCAAACCCAACGTCCTTCGGGGGAGAAACAAAAGTGAAATCTCTATTTGTGTAGTTTTTATCCTCTCTGTCTCTCTCTTTCAGTGTTCCTCCCTCCATCCTCCAGCTCGTCTTCCACCTTCTGTCCTTCATGTTTGATGTCCTCTGTCTTGTTTTCAAGCTCCACTTGTTTTGTATTTGCTCTGAGGTCCAAGTCACCAAACAAACCAGAAGTCAAATAAAGTTCACGTCCAGTATCTGATTTTCTCCAAAAGTTTGTCATTACTTTTTTCCTCTGAAAGCAACAAAAGGTCAAATCTCCGTGTGGTGAAGTTATCCTGGTGGTCGACAGATGTTCTGCTGCTGTGTGTGTGTGTGTGTGTGTGTGTGTGTGTGGGGTCCCTGTTCCTCACAAAGACTTCAACGCACTAAATCCTGAGCACACCATGACTTTAATCAAATTACTCTCCGTGCAGAGCTCTTTCACAGTCGGGGATTAAGTCTTAAGACAAAATGATTCTCGCTGCTGAGGCACCGCCAGTCCTCCTGTAAATCACTGATGTTCTGCTCCTTTGAGCAAACAGGGATTTAGACTGAATACAAACATGTCCGCTGTGTGGGAGGCGACCACCGGGAAATCATCGTTTGGACAAAACAGAGGACGGAAACAATCTGAATGTGATAGGCCGAGACACCTGTCAATCAGTCACATCCTCCTTTGAACTGCGACTGAGTCACATTTCTCTGACGACGTGTCTTGATCGCCCCCTGGAGGCTGGGTGCAGCACAGGTCATAACCCCGCCCCCTCCATGTTAGCAGATGAGACATGAGCTGTCATATTGCTGTTGCCTAGCAACAGAGTTGAACTTGGACATATTTGTGTAACATTAGCTGGTTGAGTTGATGTCTGATTCTCCAGCATCTCTCCGTTTCTCTTTTAAAACTCGATTTGTTAATAAAGCTCAATGGATCCTGGGATCAGGCGTCATATCATATCATCGGCGAGAAGCTGTGGATGTGTCAGCGCCCCCTGGGGCACGTCGGCTGTAACCAGCAGCTCAACATGATGTCATGATGAACGCTCTCTCTTGTCCAGGACTTCTCGCCACCACCTTCGTCTTCGCCAGCGGGTTGAACCGATGAAGGTGACGTGTCGGTCCCTGTCAGAATAAATGGTCACAGGGACGAAGTTGATAATCCAGGAAGCTTTCTGATTGGACACAGAATGAGGAAACGTCCCTGAGTGGATGAGTCAGGTCGAGGAAAGACAGAGATTTAGAGAAAATACCAGGATGTTGAAGAATTTACAGTTAATTATCATCCTGGAAATGAATTTTTACTTTAATTGGAACTTGATGATTTGACTTTAAACAGCTGATGATGAGATGAGCCACATGTTTATTCTCTGTGTCCTTGTTGCAGCTGCAGATCCCTGTGGCTAACACTAGCATGCTAACACCCAGCCCATTCCCCGGAGCAGGCAGGCACTGGAAATAACCGCTCCCTCTGGGGCCATGCTATCATGCTAACAATAGACGTTTGCCCTCAGGCGGACGCCATCATGCTAACGAGGTATCTGTCTCCTAGCATTAGCGCTGCTGTCCCACTGGGACGTCGGGACGAATCAAAGACGTTTGGACGACACAGAGTCGACAGACGCTTTGAGCTCAAGACTCTTTGGAGTTATTTGTGTTCAGATCACAACACATTCTCTCTCCAGGTGTGAAGTACTTCTCTCCTAAAACCTCCAAAAGAACTGAACGACCTTGACCTTTGTCCTTCAACCACTAGGATCTGCATCTTGTGATTTATTGGAAAGCTCCAGATCAGCAGCTCCTTCTCGTCCTCACACTGAACTTGATCTGTCGCTCTGGTGCGACTGATCGTGTCTGGTTTTTCTTCTTAAAGACGATAAATGCATTTTGAATCCAACCTTCTCTGTGATCAGCCTCTAATGGATCATTATGAATCAATGACTGCTCAGCCCTGATGTGTGGTGACCTCGTCTCGTTCCCACTCAGCCTCCTCCGGTCCGACATCTCGCTGCCCCCCCCACCTGAGGCTTTTAGACAGAGCTTTATTTAAACACAGCCCAGAGACGACGCCAGGCGCCACGGGGCCCACAGCTGAGACCACATACACCCACAGAGCCGCTCCTCCTCCTGACACATCCGTCCATCTGTCCGCTCCACAGCACATGTCTGTCTGAGCAGAACAGAGTAGAGGACAGGAGGGATTCAGGGTATCAGCGGGTGATCACCAGGACGTCTAACAATCCTCCATGGCCTCCGTCCACGAGGACCCGTGGCTCTCTGCGGTGGAGACACGCCTCCGATGATCAGGTCACTGTTTCACTCTGTCGCTCAGTGTTCCCGTCACTTTGCCAACACTTCCTCAGAATGACGTCCGGTCAGAAGCAGAATGAGCTGCAGCTCCGGCATCGAACGCTCGACAGTGACGTTTCTATTCACTGTTTGTTTTATGTGAAGCGACAGATGCTGAAGATTCAGCCTGAAGCCTGGGATCGCTGACAGCCACAGGTCAGAGGTCACAGATGATACAGGGAAGGGGGCGGAGACTCTGGTTCCTCAGACATTTCTATCTGGGTCGTCTTGATGACCTCGTTATGGACCATCTCTCTATATGAAGGGTGATGTCAAAATCTGTCCAGAGTCTGTGTTTGTCCTGTGAAGCAGCAGCAGGTTGTTGGGTCCGACTCGTTCAAACAGGAACATGTGGGAACATCCAGGTGAGGGGCGGAGCCTGTAGAGCAGCAGGGGCGGAGCCTGCAGAGCAGCAGGAGGCGGGACCTGACGTATAAACTCTGCTCTGGAAAGATCAGTGTTGTTGTTTTCATCTCCTCCACACCGGGGTCGGCCCTCGTCACCAGAAGATCTGGAATCTCCTCGTGTTTCCAAGTTGACGTCTTCGTCTTCTACGTGTTCGGCTCCTCTTCTTCATCCTGAGATGTTTGTGTTCTTCCAGTTTCACGTCACGTGTTAGAAACCTCATCAACACGTCCACAGAAAAACAACAAACACAAAACCTTCCTCGACTTTTAGGACAGAGAACGACTCAGAGATGTTTTATTTCCAGGTGCTCAGATCCCGGCTCCAGAGAGTTGAGTGGCAGCGAGTCTGAACCTGAGGCTCTAATTAATGTGTTTAGTAGAGATGCTGAATAATAGATTAAATGGCTGCTTTCCTCAGGGTGATGCACCATTCACACACACACGCACACACTCAGACACACACACGCAGACACACACACACACACACCAATCTGCAGCACACATTCACATGGCGTTTAAAGTCATTGAGGCAACTGCTGCCTCCCAGGCAGCATCGCAATAATCTCCTGCTGAGAATTGCAGCTCTGACACACACACAGACACACACAGACACACACACAGACATACACACACAGACACACACACACACACACACACACACACACACACACACACACACACACACACACACACACACAGACACACACACACACAGACATACACACACACAGACATACACACACAGACACACACACACACACACACACACACACACACACAGACAGAAGCTTCCCCATCAGTTGCAGATATAAATCCCATCTGTCTGAACGTTGTCTCTGTTGCCTCCATGTCTACATTTACACTCCACTCGTCCACAGAGATTTACACACAATTCACTCCAGAGTCGACAAATCAGCCGCACAAACCACACAGCATTTATTTTCCAGCAGGAGAAGAAGAACTGTGAAGCAGAGTCTTCCATTGGCCACGAGGCGTGACCACCAGCTTTAACAGAACCAAAACCAGGTCATGGACAGAAACCTTGGTCACAGGCTGAATCCTCAGCTTCACACACTGATCACCTGCCTGAGGAACCGTTCACACCTGGTTGGTTCAGAGCTTCAGACTCTTCAGTTCAGTCTGAACCTGAACATCAGGTGTGAACGGATCCTCTGAGCAGAAAAGGTCCAGACCCAGATGAGGAGTTCTGGGTCTGGATCAAACTGAACCATGGTTTTCCTCTCTTTTTATCAACCGTCATCAGAGCCACACACACAGACACACAGACACACACAGACACACACAGACACACACAGACACACACAGACACACACACTAGTGTCATCCTTGTCTAAACGTCGTTCACAGGTCACAAACCGACATGTCTGCAGCCTGGACTTCCTCCTGAAGTCCTGCCGGCTCTTTCCTCTCTTTTCGTTTATCTGATCTTGCTCCTGTTTGTCCGACATGAAACGGAGAGATTAGGATTATTAATTGCCAATAATCCCCTTTTCTCTGCAGCTCGTATCTGAACAGCGTCTCTTCCTCCTTCTCATTATTCAGTAAATTATGTTTCTGAAGATAAACGTCTTTCCAGGCCAACATTTTTTTTAAAGGCTGCACTTTATCCTCAATTCACATTTCAGGCGTTCAACTGAGCGTGAAACTACAAGTGAGTCCTCAAGGGCGAAATGTCACCAGAAACCCACCAGCTCTCTCTCTCTCTCTCTCCCCCCCTCCCTCTCCCTCCCTGCCTCATCTCTTCCTCCCGCCGCAATCTCTCCAACACTTTATTTTTTATTTTCTACACCAATAAACAATAAATAACACAAACTACAGGGAGCGGGGGGGTCGTGTCCATTCCTGCTGTCGCCTCAGTCTGTCCCCTGCTGATAAGGGAAGTCCTGGCAGTGAGACAGAGGAGAAACACCATTTAATTTCCCCTCCTCCTCCTCCTCCTCCTCCTCCTCCCTCCTCCTCCTCCTCCTCCTCCTCCTCCTCGTCTTCAGCTCTTTAAATGTTCGCTGCCTCTCGTGCAGCTGCTGCTCAGCGGTCTCACTTTGATGAAGATGTAGATGTAGTTTTACAAATCTCAGCCGTCTTCATTTTTAATCCTCGGCTGTTTTCAATTCGTTCTCTTTCAGTCTCTCAGAGAACACGTTTTATTTCCTACACACGAGCTCGTCCACAGAGAAACACACGGGACATGAACCACGTCTTCTCAGAGCGGTGAAGCAGTCGAGGTGACTTGACGTCGGCCTCCACCAGAGAGATGTGGGTTTGGAAACAATCGAAGCAACATTCTTTTAAAACCACAGCAGGTTTTGTCACCTCAATGTCGTTGACCAATAGGAGCACAGCAGACAGCGCTCTGCAGAGAAAGAGGAGCGTTGTGTCGTAGTAAAAGAAAGACGCCATGATTGTTTAGGTTCACCTCCTCCTCCCTTCAGCAACGTGTGGTCTGTTACGACTCTACCATCTCCTGATATCACACACACATATAAATATCTAATGTTTCCATATGTCCTCATCATCTCTGTGTTTTATCACAGACGTAGTTTCTTATCGTCTTGTCTGCTTCGTTTCCTTCTTTAAACTGGTTCCTTCCTCAACGCCACAGTTCCCTAAATGAATCCAATGATAAAACCTGATTTGTATTGTGTCTGTGTGTGTGTGTGGTGTGTGTGTGTGTGTGTGGTGTGTGTGTGTATGGTGTGCTTGTGTGTGGTGTGTGTCTGTGTGTGTGAAGCTGTCAGCAGAGCCTAACTCTGTGTTAACATGAGGTGACTCAGGTTAGAGCTCCATTCAAATCCCTCTTACATGCACTATTAGAAGGAGATGCTTGCTCACCCTCTCTCTCTCTCTCTCTCTCTCTCTCTCTCTCTCTCTCTCCTCTCTCTCTCTCTCTCTCTCTCTCTCTCCTTTCAGTCGCCTCCATTCGTTTCAGTCTGATTCTCTGGCGTGAATGCGACATCGTGTCGTTTTGCCAAAGCGCCCGACTCCATTCGGGTTCCCTCACAATAGGATGTGTTTATTATTGCAGCGACAACACCCCTCCCCCGTGGTCTACAGCAGCGCCGTCACTTTCTCTCACTTTCTATTTAAAATTCACACAAAGACGGATTTGAATGTGGGAAGAAATGTAAAGATTCAAACTCTAACAAAATGTCCAAATTCACAAATGTCACATCTGCAGGAGAAGTGTGATGTTCTCTCCGTGTTTCTTTCCTTCAGGGTCATATCCAGGCTTCCTCTGACTGTAAAGGTTCTGCAAAGTTCAAAAGTTCAACGACTGAGGTAAAGACAGACAGCCCAGAAGATCAGAGCTGTGACCTCATCACTGTGACCTCGTTTACACACTGAGCAGCTTGACGGCCACGCCCCCTACACATGCCTTTATCTTCTCAGCAGGTGGAAGGAGGAGCTGCAGCGATGGAGCATGAGAACATTCACAGTCGGAACACTCAACTATCAAACTGCAGCTGAGCAGAACATGGGAAACACCACTGTCCGCTGGAGCCATGTACGACCTGCTGACCTCTCAACACAGTCACGCTATCTGATGGAAGAAGCATCTCTGAGTGAACTGGGGCTTATGGACTATAATGAAAAACAGATAAACGCTGCGAGTGAATCTGCATAAAAACATTCACATGTTGTTCGTGGGGTTTCAGAATATAAAGAGTCAAAGTCAAAGGAAGGAAAATGAAACATCGGACGCATGAAACGTTGCAAATGAGATTAATCTCAGTGAAGACGTAAGAAAAGTGGAACGGCTGATAAATACTGTCTCTGTCTGTCTCTCTCTCTCTCTCTCTCTACACACCTCTCCCTCCCTATCAGAACACATGTCTCTGAACAGACTCGTCTCCGAGCAGCTGATCTGACTCTTCAGCTCTTTTATCAGGAATTAGTTTCGGTGATGAAGACGAACCCGACTGAACGTTCCACTGAGGAGGAAGTTTAAATTCATTAAAACTTTTTAAGGATCCTTCTGCGTCTCAGTGTAATTGACTCTGACTTCAGACGGCACACATTAAAACATTTCATTTGAGGCACAGTTGAGTTTCTGCAGCACAGAGACGGTTTTCAAACATCCTGTCTCACCTTGTTTCATTTCAAACCTCACAGAATGTTATTCAATATTAATTTCACCATCAGACCAAACAAAGAATGAAATCTGAGTGTGACCTGGATAAGCAGGATGGACTGACTAACAAAATAAATCACAATTATTTCACCTTTTCTCCCAAATGAAATGTGTTTTCATTGCGTCTGAGTCATAGTGCCACCTACTGGACACGAAAAAGAGCTTACGTTTTATTTGCTCCTCGAATCAGGCGTCTCAGGGGCTTATTCTTCATATTGTTCTGATAATCATCTGTTCACGAGTAAATGTACTGTTTTATATTCCACTAATAAGAGAATCGGGCCTTCAGTCCCCAGCCTAGTCCTTAAAGCCAGTTTAATAACAGAGTGCAGATTTGACCTCAGGTGTATTGAGGGTGGCAGGTAGCTGTGGTGGTTTCATACAGAAGGAGACGAGGTCAGCGTTTTGTTCCCTGAAGCTGCTTCACTCTGAACGTTCCCTTGAGCCAGAGGCCGCTACTGCTGCTGTCGGCTCTTTACAGATTCTATTCTCCCTTAATCCAGACTCTGCTCAATGAAGGATCCTCACACAGGAAGAGGGTCTTCTTACACTGATGCTAACGTCACTTCAAATAACCACACGCCACCAACTGAAGATACACACAACCTGAACAACATCAAAGAAACTTCCTGTTTCCACATCAACAAACCAAGGTTCATATTCAGAGTTAGTGTATTGTGTTGGTTACTGAACTTACAGGCGTAGGTCATAGCGAAGCTGCTCCCCGTGTCCACCATGTCCACCTGAGGCACCAGCTTGGGGACGTCCTGATGCTGAGCCAGCGCGAAGCGAAAACACCTCGTACTCATGGGAGCCGGGGGGGAAGAGGCCTCCTGAAACACAGAAGAGGAAAAGAAAGAAGATGATTCTCCAGGTCAGAGGTCACGGTTTGATTCTGATCTCAAACCAAGACTCAAGTCTCTGTTGCTTTCAGTTCGACCGATTCTTTTTCTCATCCAGCATCAATGATGTTTAATATCAGATATGTGAGGGTGCATCGCTGCAGCTCCTCTCTTCAGCCTCTGTCTCAAACACCTGGTTTTAGCTCCTGTCTCTTTAAGATTGAATATTTTTCGTGGCAAACAGCAAATAATATAATATCTGGGTTTTATAAGGATCCTATTGGAATATGATTCATTCACCATCTGTTTGAAGTGTTGAAGCTCTGACAGACGTTCTCATGACTCAATGTCCGTCTCGTTACGTCTCTCAATGTCTCTTCAGTATCACCGAGATCAGAACATCAAATTTTACTTCTCAATCAAAGTAAATATTACTATAAGTTGAAAGTGGTGGAAGAAGTACACTAATTTAGTAAAAGTAACTAGTACAGAAACTCTTACAGGTAAAACGTGGGCAACATTTGATTAGCAGAAGTGCTCGTCCTGCAGGAGACATTTCAGTGTGTTCTCTGGTCTCTCTGCTGTAAAGGAGGGATTTCATTTCCTGTGTTGTTGCTGCATGTGGAGAAGCCGAGGAGGAGCTGCAGCAGAGTCAGAGCTGACGGAGCTTCAGCTCATCTGCAGAAATATCTCAGAAATGTTCAAAGTCATATTTAGAGGCTGCACCAGTCTCCAAATCCTGCACCATCCCAGAGGAAACATTACAGGAGCCGTAAGAAACACAAGACACTACAGGGGTTTCACCAGAGGAGCTGCAGAGCAACACAACCACAACGAGCAGGAAACACTCAGCTCCACAATCTGCAGCTGAGAAGCTAATTCATGGTTCCACTCAAAATAAACGAGTGGCTCCAGTTTCTCTAATTGGTTTTCTTTGTCGCATAAGAGAGTGAATCACCTCCGACTCAGAGAAACTGTGAGAATCGAACCTGAAACATTTCATTGATCCGATAATAGAGACAAATAATCATTAGCTTCAGTTTCATGTGAAAATAAATCCTGAGATTAAAACGTGTAAACGAGTCAAACTAAAAAATCATGTTATTCATGTGTAGCCCAGATAGTAACAGTAGACAAAGGAAGAACTGTACACACACACACACACAGACACACACACTCACATCACACACACTCAACACACTCACACTCACACACTCACAACACACACACACAACACTCTCAGATTATCTCCAGTCTCTGTCCGTGGTGCTGATTCCTCTCCTGTGATATCTGTGGACTTTCACCTGAACTCACATCTTCATGTAGAATCTTCTCCTCTTGAGTCGTGAGAACATTGAAGAGTGAGAGACATGTGACAGTGAAAGTCTCTACATGAATATATGAATATTGATAAACTGTAACTCACAGAGGAAATCCCTGCTACAGGCGTTAATACAACCCAGAGGGAATATATCACAACAGGAATATTCTGCCATTATCTAATGTTATTATAGAAACCAGTCGTATGATTCATCGCTGTTACTGGTGATAAGAACTGAGATATGAAAAATTACTGGTAGTTAATATATTATATGAAGAATCCAAATATATCAGAGTACAGAAATATTGCAGTTTAGAGAATCTTCATGAAAAACAATCAATCTGTGAATATAAACAAAAACAAAAAATAAATAAAAAATGTGTACAAACTATGAGTTTTAAATGTGAAAGACACTCACTAAGACTACGAGCGGGTGTTCCAGCTGCTGTATATGTACACGCATATGAATATGAATATGAATATGAATATGAATGTATGAGTGTGACCATGCAGCTCACTCACCTATGTTGATGTTACTTGGGAAACTTGTGCCGCTGCAGAGCCCGACGAGCAGCAGCGGCAGCAGCAGGAGCCGCACCGGGAGCACCCGGGAGCCCCGAGAGCCGCGGGGACAGGACCGGGGACAACACCGGGGACAGCACCGGGGACAGCACCGGGGACAGCACCGGGGACAGCACCGGGGACAGCACCGGGGAGCTCCGCTGCCGCATAGTTCCTCCTCCAGCCGCAGCACCGACAGGACACACGGAACAACCGGTGTAATCCCATCCACACCGAGACCCGCCACAGATCCACCTGAGCCCGGAGACAGACTCACGTCCACCGGCAGCCTGCGTCACTCAGTGTCCTCGCGTCGGTCTGTCTCAGTGTCCTCGTCCTCGGTCGTCTCAGTGTCCTCGGTCTGTCTGAGGATCCAACATCCAGAGTTTGAAGAGCAGCAGCGACTCTGAGAGAGGGTTTGTTCACTGAGTCTGTTCCTCTACCTCCCTCTCTCTCTCTACCTCCCCCTCTCCCCCCCCACCTCCCTCTCTCTCTCTCACCTCCCTCTCCTCTCTCTCTCTCTCTCTCTCTCCTCTCTCTCTCTCTCTCTCTCTCTCTCTGTATTATGGTCCATTAAATTACCCAAATAAGCCTCATTTCATCTCCACCACATCTCAGAGGGAAACATCTCACTTGTTCTCTCAGACGTGTAAAGTATTATATATATTCACTAATATATATATATATATATACGGTATATTAGTACTATATGGTGATGTTAGTCTGTCAGCATTGAGCAGGAATCAGCTGTTTCCACTGAGACATTCTCACATGGTTTTATATGAATAACTTATTTAGGCTCAAAAAGAAAAAATGATTATATTCATGTCAAAGACAAAAGTCCAGGATCAGGTTTATTTTCCTCTCCCATTAATCACATCATGACCTCTGCAGATTAATGTCAGGACCCAGAGGTCGGGAACCAGTGGACAAAACGCTGACTGGACCTGATCACAGCAGCTACAAGAGGAGATCAGCTGATTGTGTTTGTTTACAGCAACGACAAACACAATTCAAGATAATATGAAGAAAGATTCTAAGCTTCGTCCTCTGGGGACAATGAACGTCTTATTTAGACACTTCAGTCAGGACTCTTCTCTTTTCACTTAAACTAGTGAATCAGTTTATTCACACACTTTGTTCCTCATAGAATTAGTTTCTCTATCAGGACCAGAGCAGAAGTAGGTCCAGCGTTAACTCTGTTGGTTTCTACAGTTTCTTATCACAACACGTTCAACCTCCTACACAATAAACCCACACAAAGAAATAATCTCAGTTAATTCACTTTCTAATCAGCCAATTAACTGAGACAAACCCGAACCAGACAGGAAACTAACTTCAAAACATCTGCAGTGAACCGGCCGGAGGCAGCGCTGAGACAAGACGAGTGATCAACTACACAACCACACAACTACTGGACACAACTACTGGACACAACTACTAGACACAACTACTAGACACAACGACTTGACACAACTGCTGCTGCACTGCACCAAACTCATTCAGTGAGACTACAGGAAATAGTGTTGATGACTGTACAGAATACTGTTATAAACACTATATACTACACACTGGATAATCTTAGACCTGATTCATTGGAGGATACATTTACATGCAGGTGTGTACTTTACAGTTTAAATTATACTACTGTACCGTTGGTACATGATAGTGGCCTCTTGCTACTGCTCACATCACAGTAACCCTAATATTACCAGTATTAGTGATAATAGCAGCTATATTAACCAAGGAAATTAGTGAAGGTCACATGAAGTTTTTTAAATAATTTGGGTTTAATAATATTGTTGTAATCTCAGACGACAGAGGATTCAGATCAGCTCCGACTCTTTGAGACACAAACGTTTTCCAGGCTGAGCATGAATTCAGGAAACAACCTGGAATCACAGGTGGATTCAAACTGAAGGTAGAAGCTGCTCTGACCCTTTGGGGCTTCAGTCCGTGTCACGTGACCTTCTGACTCGTCCATGTTCATCAGAGTGAGAGAAGCTGCAGTTTAAAGGCCTGTTGTTCCACACACAACATTTCTGTACATTCACTGAAGCTCATGGAACTGTGATGTCTCTAATCTGCACTTTTCCATTAAGGATGACGACTCCATGAATAAATGATGACGCCATTGTGCCCACACAGCAGCATGGCACCCATGCAGAGTGGCTTTAATGTGTATGTAATGTGTGTGTGTAATGTGTATTGGTGTGTGTGTGTGTACGCTTCTCTACAATGCTCAGCCTCCACTGACTGTAAATCATAGATGTGGAGGGAAAGTGTGTGTGTTTACTGCCCCCCCCCCGCCCCCCCCCGTCACAAACGTTTACAGAGTGGCCGTCCAGTTGATGCGACAAACACGTGCACGTGCACGTGCACACGCTCAGGACGAGAAACTCACAATCTGTTTTCATTACATCTCATTGAGCTGCAGCTTTTATCCAGAGCAACTTCCAATAAGAGAACAAGAGAATCAACCAGGAGGCAACAAGCAGAGCAACAAGAACCAGGTCCGGATTCATCTGTATATAAAGAGAATCAGTGACTGTATATAAAGAGGATCAGTGACTGTATATAAAGAGGATCAGTGACTGTATATAAAGAGGATCAGTGACTGTATATAAAGAGGATCAGTGACTGTATATAAAGAGGATCAGTGACTGTATATAAAGAGGATCAGTGACTGTATATAAAGAGGATCAGTGACTGTATATAAAGAGGATCAGTGACTGTATATAAAGAGGATCAGTGACTGTATATAAAGAGGATCAGTGACTGTATATAAAGAGGATCAGTGACTGTATATAAAGAGGATCAGTGACTGTATATAAAGAGGATCAGTGACTGTATATAAAGAGAATCAGTGACTGTATATAAAGAGGATCAGTGACTGTATATAAAGAGGATCAGTGACTGTATATAAAGAGGATCAGTGACTGTATATAAAGAGGATCAGTGACTGTATATAAAGAGGATCAGTGACTGTATATAAAGAGGATCAGTGACTGTATATAAAGAGGATCAGTGAGTGTATATAAAGAGGATCAGTGACTGTATATAAAGAGGATCAGTGACTGTATATAAAGAGGATCAGTGACTGTATATAAAGAGGATCAGTGAGTGTATATAAAGAGGATCAGTGACTGTATATAAAGAGGATCAGTGACTGTAGTCGACTGAAGGGAACTGAAGTTCAAACCTTCACCTCAGCTTTTCCCTCTTGGCCTGAAACTCTGGGACATTTGCTGAGACGCAGGGAAACGAGGAACAATGAAGGAAACTTCCTGTGCACCTATGATGCTGCACGTAGATGTGCACACACACGCCATGACATGTCACTTCACTACATCTCCACTGTGGAGTGGTGAGCGAGCCGAGAGCCGAGGAGCCCTGCTGCACTTTGTGAGAGAGGAGACGAGACTGACCCAGAATCAGATCAGACACGAACTGTAAAAGATGAGAAGGCATCCGTCTTAATGACAGACCCTCAGTGGATCACACAGAACCTCAGTGGAACCCACAGAACAGAACCTCAGTGGAACACACAGAACCTCAGTGGATCACACAGAACCTCAGTGGAACCCACAGAACCTCAGTGGACACACAGAACCTCAGTGGATCACACAGAACCTCAGTGGAACCCACAGAACAGAACCTCAGTGGAACCCACAGACCCTCAGTGGAACACACAGAACCTCAGTGGAACACACAGAACCTCAGTGGATCACACAGAACCTCAGTGGAACACACAGAACCTCAGTGGAACACACAGAACCTCAGTGGATCACACAGAACCTCAGTGGAACACACAGAACCTCAGTGGATCACACAGAACCTCAGTGGAACACACAGAACCCTCAGTGGAACACACAGAACCTCAGTGGAACACACAGAACCTCAGTGGAATCACACAGAACCTCAGTGGATCACACAGAACCTCAGTGGATCACACAGAACCTCAGTGGATCACACAGAACCTCAGTGGAACCCACAGAACCTCAGTGGACAGTTCTGAGTGGAGGTGGACCTGCTAACGAGGGTTGAAGAGATGATCTGTCTCAGAGTTCACACAACCTCAGCATGTGAATCCATAATAGGTCACCTATTAATAAAACATACACACTGTCCTCCGGCTGTGTGTGTGTGTGTGTGTGTGTGTGTGTGTGTGTGTGTGTGTGTGTGTGTGTGTGTGTGTTGTGCGGTCACTGAGGATCATCACTGTATAATGTAAACACTCTGAACCTAATGAGCAGAAACTCACCTGATGTTACGATGTTGTACGATAGAAACATGATCATGTACAAACACTGAAGGTTTCATGTTCACTGTGTGTTGTTGTTCGCTCTCTGAGGAAAACAACTGGGAACTAATGATGAGTTCTGAAGATATTAAATAAAATGATTAATCTGGAAAAGAGAAGTGAAGAAATCAGAGAAACTAAAACACACAGACTGAATAAATGAGGGAAGTCAGGAGAACATTGTGATGGAGGGAAACCAGAACTGGTTTTACTCTTGGACTCATATCTGCACTTATCATCTGTAAGCATGTTTTTTCAGTGTTTTATTTTGAAATGACAAATGATTTTTATTGATTTTATTTCACTCTTCTTTCATCTGTAGCTCTTTTGTTCTCATATTTACACCAACATGTCCTGTGTGATATGAATAAATTATTATTATTTCTCTTATGTTGTTGTTGTTGTTATTATGTTATATATATTATACTATATTATATGCTGTTATGTTATGTTATGTTATATTATATGATGTTATGTATGTTATGTTATTTTTTGTATGTGTTATGTTATGTTATGTTATGTATAGGTTATATTATGATGTTATGTTATGTTATGTTATTTTATGTTATGTTGTGTTATGTTATGTTATGTTATGTTGTGTTGTGTTGTTATGTTATGTTATGTTGTGTTATGTTATGTTATGTTATGTTATGTTGTGTTGTGTTGTTATGTTATGTTATGTTGTGTTATGTTATGTTATGTTATGTTATTTTATGTTATGTTATGTTGTGTTATGTTATGTTATGTTATGTTATGTTATGTTTTGTTATGTTATGTTATGTTTTGTTATGTTATGTTATGTTATATTATTGATGAGGAGAATTGTTAGAATGGAATGTAATGGGTTTGCTCACATGTTTTTTTTCAGCAGCTGTATTTACAGTCGTTAATGAAACGTTCCTTTAACACCTGAGTGAACCAGGAAGTGTTGGAGCGGCTCCATGTTTTTATGGATGTGCATTAAGGCGTCACATGACATCAGCGGCCCCGGGTTCCGGGCCGTCGGCCGGCTGCTGTGCTCCGGCAGAACAGAAGTGTTTATGAAGCAGTTTTAAACAAAAGCACTTAAGACAAAGAGCTTTTTGTGCATCGCTGCAGAAAAGCACACGTCACATTTACAGGAAATGAGTTGATGAGACTTCTGGAGGAAGGAAGGAGGTGACCTGAGGAGACTCCTACTGAGGAGACTCCTACTGAGGAGACTCCTGACTCCTACTGAGGAGACTCCTACTGAGGAGACTCATACTGAGGAGACTCCTGACTACTGAGGAGACTCCTACTGAGGAGACTACTACTGAGGAGACTCCTGACTCCTACTGAGGAGACTCCTACTGAGGAGACTACGGGAGACTACTGAGGAGACTCCTGACTCCTACAGAGGAGACTCCTACTGAGGAGACTCCTGACTCCTACTGAGGAGACTCCTACTGAGGAGACTCCTACTGAGGAGACTCCTGACTCCTACTGAGGAGACTCCTACTGAGGAGACTCCTACTGAGGAGACTCCTTACTGAGGAGACTCCTACTGAGGAGACTCCTACTGAGGAGACTCCTACTGAGGAGACTCCTACTGAGGAGACTCCTACTGAGGAGACTCCTGACTCCTACTGAGGAGACTCCTACTGAGGAGACTCCTACTGAGGAGACTCCTGACTCCTACTGAGGAGACTCCTACTGAGAGAGACTCCTACTGAGGAGACTCCTGACTCCTACTGAGGAGACTCCTACTGAGGAGACTCCTACTGAGGAGACTCCTTTCCTTCTTCAATCCTTTTCATTCCTTTCTTTTCTCCTTGACACCCTCCTCCCCCCTCCCCCTCCCTCTGTGTTCTCCTCCCCTCGCTCTCTACCTACTGTTTTCCACTTCCTGATGCTCGTCTTCATCAACCATATATTTATCTTCACTTTTTGTGAGCAACCAAAGTTTCCACATTGACAATCTGAAATGAAAAATGACAAGTGAACGACAAATGAATGGAAATGAACTAATTACTTTTTTTATAGTCTCATTGATTCTGAATCTTCTGTTGCTGCTGTAATAAGTCATATTATGTCTGTGACAGTAGAAACTGATATTATTTACTTTTTGAAAAGTAAATAAATCATTGTTATGGACTGAAACACCAAATATTTCATTTATTGTTGTATCTTCTGAGAATAAGGATTAAACTGAGCTCAGCCCAGAGCCTGTGAACGAAGATGGACGACATGTCAGCTCCTCTAAAGTGAAGCCACATCAGCTGGATCGCCCCCTGGTGGCTGGATGCAGTATAGGGCATGAACCCCCCCCACCACTCCTTGTGTAGTTCTTTAGTGGATAAAGACAAATACATTTTTTTAAATCAATAGCATCTAAGGTAAAGGAAAATAAATCCTGAGTCAAAAACAATGGAAAAGGAAGCTCATTAAAAATCAGGAAAATTGTTGGTGTTCACTCACAGGAAGTAAATTAATGAAATCCACACTGATGAGACCTGTCAAAATAAAAGCGAGGGAGCGATGGAGAGAGATTTGTTTAAAAAGAGAGAGAGAGAATTGATTGACTTCATTAAAGTTGAAACAGATTCAAGCACTTTGAGTATCGATGGATTTAGCTGTTCAGAGATCAGCTGCGTATCAAAGTGTCTGTGAGCGGCAGCAGGTCGGCTCACAGA
The DNA here is from genome assembly GCA_038501795.1 of Pseudopleuronectes americanus. NCBI lineage: Eukaryota > Metazoa > Chordata > Actinopteri > Pleuronectiformes > Pleuronectidae > Pseudopleuronectes > Pseudopleuronectes americanus. The sequence goes on along the minus strand of CM076728.1, from coordinate 21,816,067 downwards.
CCCGTCAGCCGGGATCTGACTCTCACGGCCTGCTAATTGGCCGGAGATGAGAGGAGTGATGACTCGTGATCTCAACCAGGCAGCGCTGCCTGGCTCGAGGGCACGTCGGTGAGAGAGATCCCTTCAGCTCTGATCCTCAATCAGTCCTCGACAGAGGAGACGAGGAGGAGACGAGGAGGAGAGGAGGAGGAGACGAGGAGGAGACGAGGAGGAGACGAGGAGGAGACGAGGAGGAGAGGAGGAGGAGACGAGGAGGAGACGAGGAGGAGACGAGGAGGAGAGGAGGAGGAGACGAGGAGGAGACGAGGAGGAGACATCGTGACATCATCGGTTCTGTGAAGGAAAACCAGTCGTACAAATACATGTTGTTCATTTACATTTTAGTAAAGTGTCAAATACTCACGGAGCAGAAGCATGGACGTTCTGCCACTGCAGCCAATCAGAGAGGAGCAGTAACTAAACATGAAAGATCATAACTTTCACAGATTGATCAACTGATTCTTTGATTGACAGACGTATTATCTTCATCTCTCTGAACTAACAACCCTCTGTTGTCTCTCGTCAAACCAGAAGCAGCCAATCAGCTTTCAAATGGCTCTTTAATTGCTTCTTATACCAGTTGTCATAGCAACCGTGGTACTCTTTGAAGCCATTTGATGGTTTTAGGCTCTTTCAGGGCTCCATGACTCTGTGTGTGTGTCTGTGTGAGTGTGTGTGTGTGTGTGTGTGTGTGTGTAGTACAGCGTTGATGATTCACAGATTTATTGGGCCACAGAGCCAAACACACACGCACACACACACACACACACACACACACACACACACACACACACACACAGACACACCAGGAGGCTGCAGGGTCGACTGTTTTAATCCTCAGATCTGTTCTCAGTGAGTTTGCAGAGGAACCAGCAGCCAACAGGTCACAGGTTTAATCCCCATCATCACTGTAGGCAGACCTGGTCAAAGTGCTGCTCCTCATTCGTAGGATCTTCTGTAACTTAAGAGGAGACAATCTACTTCCTGTTTACATCACATGACAGGTGCAGGTGAATGTTCAAAGAGAGATAACACACTTGTGTGGAGGAGGTCGATTAAGGTTTCAAGTTGTGTTAGTTTGGACTTAGACTGAAAGGTTCATGTGTGAAAACAAGGATTAGATCATATTAACATATAAACTGTTAAAAGTTCACTGAGGTGAAGACACGTCCCTGGTGTGTGTCCTCACAGGTACAGACCTACAGTGTGTGTGAGTTGCAGGAGGAGTTGGTAAGAGATCTCAGGATTAACCAACACTGACAACAACGCATCATCAGCACTTTACACACATCGCACACACCCCCCCCTCTACACAGACCTGTGTGTGTGCCTTCATCACACACTGGATGTGTTTTGACGGCTCGACACAGAGATCAGAACACAACAGGATGTTGTTCTTCATGAGACACCTGCTCCTCACTGCTCCTCACTGCTCCTCACTGCTCCTCACTGCTCTTCACTGCTCCTCACTGCTCTATACTGCTCCTCGCTGCTCCTCGCTGCTCCTCGCTGCTCCTCACTGCTCCTCACTGCTCTATACTGCTCCTCACTGCTCCTCACTGCTCCTCGCTGCTCCTCGCTGCTCCTCGCTGCTCCTCACTCTCCTCACTGCTCCTCACTGCTCTATACTGCTCCTCACTGCTCCTCGCTGCTCCTCGCTGCTCCTCGCTGCTCCTCGCTGCTCTATACTGCTCCTCACTGCTCTTCACTGCTCCTCACTGCTCCTCACTCTCCTCACTGCTCCTCGCTGCTCCTCGCTGCTCCTCGCTGCTCCTCGCTGCTCCTCGCTGCTCCTCGCTGCTCCTCGCTGCTCCTCGCTGCTCCTCGCTGCTCCTCGCTGCTCCTCGCTGCTCCTCACTGCTCCTCACTGCTCTATACTGCTCCTCGCTGCTCCTCGCTGCTCCTCGCTGCTCCTCGCTGCTCCTCGCTGCTCCTCGCTGCTCCTCGCTGCTCCTCGCTGCTCCTCACTGCTCCTCGCTGCTCCTCACTGCTCCTCGCTGCTCCTCACTGCTCCTCACTGCCTACTGCTCCTCACTGCTCCTCACTGCTCCTCACTGCTCTATACTGCTCCTCACTGCTCCTCACTGCTCTATACTGCTCCTCACTGCTCCTCACTGCTCCTCACTGCTCCTCGCTGCTGATCATTAGGACTTCAAATTGAATTGCAGGAGAAGAGAAAAGGTGGAAGGATTCACGTCTGTGGTTTTGACTTCACTTTGTACAGAAAGCTTCTGTTGACAGATTGAATTCCAGTTCTTCAAATCAAGAGGCAGCGTTTTAACGTCAGAGAAAAGATTCACAGAGACGAGGAAGAGGAAGAAGAAACGTTCACGTCACAAAGGAAGAACACGAGGGTTCACATGAAGACGTCACAGACAGGTAGAGAAACAGTGGTCCTGCTTCATGATGTCACATGACCTCATGAACTTGTGATGACCCAACTCTGTGCCCCAAGCTGACACGGCCGTGTGATTGGTCCAGATCGTGATCCCCGTGTCAGGCCGACTCGCTGCTGGTTGTCAGCTCAGCAGCGAAGAGCCACAGCATCATCGTGATGCAGAATCCAGAACTTTCTCCAACTCATTCTGCAACTGATCATTTAAAATCAAGATCCATGAATTATTACTTTTTTAAATTCCTGGATCTGCTCCCTGATCGAAATCCGCTGCAGAATTGAATGAGTTCTTTCTCGTCCCAAGTTTCCGTCCAATGCATCATGAACTCGTCTGATCACATCCTCAGAATTCACTATATTCATTAACGTTGTGTTCCTGAGTTTCTGGGTCAGACCCGTGGTTGTGTCTTTAATGCTCACGACTCTCTTCAGCTTCTCACCATCAAAGCAGCGTTCAACACGTCAGGAGCTAAATCACATCTTCTCCACTTTAAACTGCTCTCATGTCAGAGAGGTTTGAGTGACAGCTGCTGCAACGAGCTGATCACAGCCGCTTTGAAATGAACGAGAAACACTGAACTGGAGTCTGACTGCAGATCACAGCCCTGACACACGCATGAGTCACCAGCGGCCTCCAGTGAGATCTCCTCATCATCTCTCCAGTTAAACCCAGATGAGGTTTCATTTATTTTGAACAATACAAAGCAGCTTTGCATATTCACGATGTCTGTTGGTGTCCAGTGATGTTTTAATGCGAGGTGAGCAGAGCAGCGGGGGTGCACGCCTGATTTAACTCCTCTGAGCCTAATGGACGGAGCCTGGAGAGTGCAGCTCCGCATGCTCAGGAAGCTTAATCAGCCGTGAGTCCCTGCGTGCTGCAGCCCACGTGGTCCACACGCTAAAGGAACATGTCCACAGAGACACACAGCTCACCTTGTCCCCAGCGAGGCCCCGTGGAGCCCAGGGACGCTTTCCAGGTCAGAGGGACGGCTCAGTGTGGATGAGCACAACCGTCCAGGGCTCAGTCTGAGACACATGGACCCGAGGAACCCGAGGAACCCGAGGAACCCGAGGAACCCAAAGGACTGGAGACCTCTGGGACCCCTGGTCCAGAGCTGCTGTTCAAATGTTTGAAACAACAATCAAAACGACAATTGTAAATGTGACGACAAAGAAATGGCACCAACATAACTGCAGATAAACATGATGACAATTAAAGACGCACAAAAAGACCACATAGAGTTCAGATAACTTCACACACACAACAACACACAGGTTGTTCACACCTGGTTTGGTTCAGAGCTTCAGACTCTTCAGATCAGTCTGAACCTGAACATCAGGTGTGAAAGGTTCCTCAGAGCAGAAGATCCTCTACTACTTGGGTCTGAGATCCTCTACCCGGGCGAGTCCTATGAGATCCTCTACCCGGGCCTGAGATCCTCTACCCGGGTCTGAGATCCTCTACCCGGGCCTGCCTAGAGATCCTCTACTCTGGCCTGAGATCCTCTACTACTCGGGCCTGAGATCCTCTACCCGGGCAGTCCTGTGAGATCCTCTACCCGGGCCTGAGATCCTCTACTACCCCGGGCCTGAGATCCTCTACCCGGGCCTGAGATCCTCTACCCGGGCCTGAGATCCTCTACCCGGGCCTGAGATCCTCTACCCGGGGCCTGAGATCCTCTACTCTGGTCTTGTCTCCTTCAGCAAAACAACACAATAACCCTTGAATTGATCAAACTCATAAACAAGAGAAATTAAGAAGATTGTGACATAAACACAAAATACAGGGTGTGGGGCGGTGCTGTAGGCACTGACAGCCGTATGCTGCATTCAGGTCGTGTGGGAGTTCATAGCGTCTGGATCTTGACAGCTCAGAGATAAGTCTCCATGTGTCTTCATGTGAGATCGGAGCCGTCAGTCACGATGTCAGACTCTGTTTGCTCTGAATCCTCGTTCTGTCTTTTCACAGCTGACACTTTTCACAGAATCACTTTTATGTTTTACATCAAAACTGCTGTAACTGGTCTAAGTCGACATTAAACATTTAGTCCGTGGTCGTGTCCTGTAGCAGCATCAGAAAGTCTTTTCAAAAGAAAACTCTGACGACTGGAAACTTACATTCTGTTGCTTTTATTTGCTTGAGTTGAACTTCAACTTGATCATCCAGTGAAACAGTTTGAGAAGCCGAGAAGATCCGGCTCCTCTGATAAACACAGAGAGGACTATTACCCACAATCCTCCTAACAAACACCCTAACCCTAACTAGACCCTAACTAACCCATCACAAACAATTAGCATATTATACATCATGGAAAATATCATAATAAATATATACAAAAAAGTAGTACAGAGCTAAATCAACCTAAGTTACCGTGTTCATTACCATCCTCGCTCTGTCAGTCTGTTTCATGTCGGCTCATTAACCTGCTTCAAAAACTCTCTGTTTACTGCAGCATCTTCCTTCTCTCTCTCTCTCTCTCTCTCTCTCTCTCTCTCTCTCTCTCTCTCATCTCTCTCATCTCTCTCTCTCTCTCTCTCTCTCTCTCTCTCTCTCTCTCTCTCTCTCTCTCTCTCGCTCTGTTGCTCTGTCTTTCAACTCCTTCTTTGTTCCTGGAGTTTTTTTTCCTGTTGTTTGTGCTTCATCCACCCATCTGTCTCTCTCTCTGTCTCCCTCCTCCTCTCTGTCCTTCTCTCCTCCCGTCCTCCCTCCCTCCCTCCTCTCTGTCTCTCTGTCTCTCTGTCTCCCTCCTCTCTGTCTCCCTCCCTCCTCTCTGTCTCTCTGTCTCCCTCCTCTCTCTCTCCTTCTCCCTCCTCTCTGTCTCCCTCCCTCCTCTCTGTCTCTCTCTGTCTCCTCTCCTCTCTCTCCCTCTCCTCTCTGTCTCCCTCCTCTCTCTCTCTCCCTCCTCTCTGTCCTCCCCTCCTCTCTGTCTCTCTGTCTCCCCTCCTCTCTGTCTCTCTGTCTCCCTCCCTCTCTCCTGTCTTCCTCCTCTCTGTCTCTCTCTCTCGTTCCCTCCTCTCTCTGTCTCTCTGTCTCCCTCCTCTCTGTCTCTCCTCCTCCTCTGTCTCCCTCCCTCCTCACCTGCTTCAGGTCTTAGAGGCTCCAGGAGGCCGTTAGTCACCTTTGACCCCATTAAACATTCAGATCATTAATAACTACAGTTCCTCACTCCGTCAGGAAACTACAAACCAGGTGAGAACTTCCAAGACACGGGAAACGTCCAAAGCTTGAATGCAAAAAAAATGTGCTATCGCTAATTGCTTTTACTGGATTCTTAGACCTGAATTCTTCCTCCAGCTCTATAGATAATAAACGTACAGATTCTAATGATCCTGAGGTTCCCTGGTGAGCTAGTGACACTGCAGGACGTTCATTAGACACTATACTTCAAGTGTCCACAGAGGAACCGTCTGAAGAAGTTTCCGTCCACTGAGCAGCGTCAACAGCCTTTTTCTTATTTTAGCAGAAAGTGTGTGTGAAGTCTCTGAGCTTGATTTAGAAACGTAAAAACCTTTAGCTCCTGTGGCGACTGATCATCAAACACTGAGGAGGAGAAGGAACCAGTGGAGACGGGGACGCTGTCTGAACACTGGTCTGTTTACTGGGTTTGTTCTCACCCCTGATTAAAGAGCTGCGCTTCGGTTAAAATAGATCCAGACGTTTTATTTTGGGAAAGTTAAAAACCGTGAAGGGAAACACAAGTTTATAGAGTGTAAACTGTGTGTGTGTGTGTGTGTGTGTGTGTGTGTGTGCGCCTCAGGTCCAGTCATTATGAAAACTGAGCAGTCAGCAGAATAAACAGCTGATGTACTAATTCCCCATCTGGTCTATACACACACACACACACACACACAAAACATACACACACACACACAAACATACACACACACACACACAAATTAGAAAGGAACACTCACACACCATTTTGGCTCAGTGTCCAGACACTGTAGTATAAGTGTGTATATACATATTTACACGCACGCACGTACACACAAACACACACACACACACACACGCACACACACACAAACACACACACACACACGCACACACACACACAGCCCTTCATTTGGAACCATTCCTCTCAAGTTTCCCTTTGAACCTGACACTTGTGTCTCTCCTGGTGTTGGAACCAACGAGCTTCATGCTCAGGCTTTGTTCACAACCAGCTGAACCATCTCCTCCCGTGTGAGGATTGTTACTGGAACCATTCAGACCTGATGTGTAGATAAACCTTTCAAATGTGCTTCTCCCTGGATGAGACGTTGGTTGTGTTCAGACGACTGAAGACGAGTTTCACTGACGACAAAAAATACACAACAAGAATCGGGCCCGATGGAGAAGTTTCAAAGACACAAATCAAGCAGCAACCTTCACAGAGCATCTGTTGTGTTTTAAATGATTTTTAAAGAGGGTGATGAAGGTGAAATACTTTTTACTGTGTTAACATTCTACCATAAAGTTTTAGCCTGTAAATATTTAAAGAAGTCACTCTGAGGCTTCTTCGTCTTTATATCCATTATTATTGTTTTATAGACGATCATTAATGTAATGGCTTCCTGTTTGTGTGTCACTGTGTCTCCTGCTGATTCTAATGAGCTGCAATTCAAACTGCTTAGTTTGCTCGTGTCTGAGTGTGAAGCCAAACTGACTTTAGTAATATGAATATTAATATTTATTGTCCTGTCAAGTGCTCTGTTTAATATTGATTTTCTTCTTAGCACAGACCAGACCAATCAGGGAGGTTATGTTTATTCGTGATGGGTCCAGCTCCCAGTTGTTAACAGTCAAGATGGCTGGTTTTAATACACAGTGACATAATGATTATGTTTAAATAGATTGATGCACCTGAACAAGATGACATCATACTTTAAAGGTCTCGTAGGATCAAGGGACGATATTAAGGTCAATGGGCCAAAGGTCAACTGAATTTTGACTTTTGAATTGTGAGTGTTCAGCACTTCTGGCTTTTATTCAGAATCATAACTCGAAGTTGTCGTACGTGAAAACAGAAGGTTTTACTCTGTTGACAGGGTGAATTGTCACTTCTTGTTCTATGAATGTTTCCACGTTCACACCTCAGATGACATTGCAGAGGTGTGAAGTAGCTTCTAGCCTCGTTCACACACGCACACACACACACACACACACACACACACACACACATACACACTTTGTCTTTGGACAATACGTCATAAGCTATTTTAAAGCCTCTCTCTTATTCTAATTGCCTATGATCATTAAAATAACTTTACATCTTTAATATTTCCCTTGGTTGTTAACCATGTCTATGATGTCTCCATGTGGTTTTAGGAACAAACAGGAAGAAGCTACCCCTCCTCTTGTTGTACTAAGTAGGTGATCAAGTGGAAAGTGATCAGTTATACGTTGGAGATCAAACAGACGTGAATGCAGATATTCAGGAGACTAACACACACATCCATCATGTCTACATCTGATGCATTGCAGCGACCCAACATGTCAGTTGAAACCATTCGCCCGCAGATTGAGAATTTTTTTACCAAGTTTACTGCAGAGCAGTGGAACCTGTTGAAATCAGGAACACCAGACAGCGCCACCAGGCTTCTTATGGCAGAACTTCTTCTGAACATGACGTCGTCTGTGTCCTCAGACCTGATCACAGCCGGGGGACATGAGGACATCAACGTCCAGTCCAGCCTGGGAGACGCTCTCTGCCAGAGTTTGTCCCCGGTCAGCTTAACAAAGTCTGTGGTGATGGATCAACTCACTGAGTTGGTTTCAGAGGAGATAATGGGGAGGCTCAACTCCCGCCTGACTGCCAGCTCCACCAGTGGTCTCTCCACCAGTGGTCCCCAGTGGTCTCTCCACCAGTGGCCCTCGACAGTGCCACCACACCTCAGCCGACAAACTAGAGAAAATGGTTCAGTGTCTTTGCAAAGTGTTGAAGACGTATTCGTCCGACATCGAGGGCTTGATCAAGCCCAAACTATTCAGTCGAAAGACATTTGAGCTTGTAAACGAGTTCCCGAAGGGGGAAAACCATCTTCTCACGCATGGACTCCTCATCAGGCAGTTCTGACTCTGACAGATCAAGAACCTCAGAAGACTCAGTCAGCAGCAGTGACCGTGGGACCAGTGAGGCCGTCCAGCAGATCATTGAGAAGGAGGTGAGAGACATCATCAAGTCCCTCGGGGACGAAATGACTGAATCAGACCGAAGTGGCCTGATCTCTGAATCTTCAGCTGAAATATATCAGATAATTAGTGAAGAGGAGAGCTTCAAAGCATCTGATCAGAGTAGAAGCTCCAAATCATCAAAGAGCAACAAGAAGTTCTGGAAAGCTGTTGGAAAGAAGATCAAGAAGCTTTTGGAAAAGGTGTTTGCCACAGCATGGATTCTCAAGACAGTGGCACAAGTCAAGAAGTCCTTCAAGAAGAAGAGGAAAGTGCAGAGCAGGGAGTCCATCAAGTGTCTGATGGACAGTGTGGAGTCCCTGTGTCTGACAGAGACCGGGGGGAGACGTTTCCATCCTCAAACAAGAACTCACTGATGTCATCTTGAGGTTTATCACAGCTGAGAATCTAGAGGTGTCGGTGTCCGTCCCTGAGTCCCAGAGAGAGATGTACGCCGCCATAGAGGAGAAAGTGTTCAACTTCCTGCCCTTGATGAACTGGTGGTTCGCCAAACAGGCCGGTGACTCCACCCACAGGGTGACCTCCGCTCTGATGGAGATGGAATCCATCAGAGGATCTCCGGTCGTAGAGATCAACAGGACAAAGGAGCCGGCAGAGTCCCGGGAAAAAACGTATGTCCGTCTCCTCGTGGACCAGCTCGTCACTCGGGTGTTTGCAGAGGCAAAGATGGACTGGTACGGGGGGGGGCCCAGCAGACCTCCCTCGACACCTGTTTGAAACAACATGGGCCGAAGTCAAAGACCTTGACTTAGACACGTCCCCAGGAGTCATCAATGTCCTCCACAAGGCCGTGTTCAAGGACTTGTCTAGGACCTGGGCCTGTCCGGAGATGCTGCTTCTCTCCATTTGTAACAAGGAACCGGAAGTGGAGAAAAGAATCGCTGCCTCCATGAAACGACACATGTCCAAAAAACGAGGCTTCTCCAGATTCTTCAGGTGATGTGTGGGTGTTGTGTCCTGCAACCAGAAGGTTGTTTGCCGAAGTGTCCTTGGGCAAGGTGCTGAACCCAGAACAGCCCTTCAGATGGTGGAAGCAGGAAGTGGAAGTGGAGAAGAGCAGCAGCTGATTGACAGGTGGTGTCTGCAGGTCACCACATCCAACCAAACTTCAATAAACAATAAGTCATATGGAAATGTCTGTTTGGTTTTGCTTGAATAATCTTTTTGTTATTAAATAATTGTGAACATTACGTTCAAACTAAAGTTCTGTTATACAGATGTAATTATTCACTAGATGAACAAATGATTCAGACACGAGGGCAAAGTATGAATATAACTCATAATGATCACTAGAAGCTGCTCATTACTATAAACCAGTTCTATAGCTTCAGTATGATCGTCCCAGTACCTGAGGGAAACACACACACACACACACACACACTAACACACACAAACACACAATCCTTTACTCTTAATTGTACGACAAGTTGCTGATAATTGATCGTGTGCAAAGCTGCAAGTTCACGGTTTTCACTGC
>CM076728.1:21793481-21800981 GCA_038501795.1 Pseudopleuronectes americanus | reverse complement strand
AAAATAACCTCGTTAACACAGATTACTGATGGAGAAACCTAATTACACAAACCCTCTGGTTTCTAGCAGGTTTTTATTTGCGTGATGAATGAAGGACATGCAGAGGACGTGAAGACAGAGCGGAGACACATCATGATGAAGATCCGTCTCTCTGACGTCTCGTTTGTTCAGCTTGTTCCTCAGATTGATCCAGACCTCCTGCTCTGAGGAACCTTCACACCTGAAGTTCAGACTGAACTGAAGAGTCTGAAGCTCTGAACCAGACCAGGTGTGAACGGGTCCTTCCTGTGTCTCCAGCTGATGCTTTCAGATTTACTGACCAAGGGGTTGTTGGTTTAAATTCCCTTTGGTGTCTTTATTCTGTGTAAACATACAAATCAGCAATATATCATATTTTATTTATTATTATTATTAGGCTCCATGATGCAGATCATCTGCTTCACTGTAGATTTACAGAGAGTTGAACGTTGTTCAGGAAGTGACTCCTCGACGTCGCCCCCTGTGGCCACACAAGGACGTTCACCAGGGGGCGCTCCGTTTGCCAGGACTTCTACACAGAGTTAACTTGGACTCGTTTTCTGACTCCGAGCTGAGCTACGCTTTTCAGTTTGACGCCCACCTTTCCAGAAGTTGCCACAAAATTCTCCACGCCTGTCTTCCTCCAGCTGAGAGGAGGAAGGGTGAAATCCTTCTGCCAGAGGACATGTGCTGGCTCTTCTGTTGAATCACCTCCGCTCTCCTTTACAGTTCTCTCTTCTACGTTTTCTTGTCATTTCATTTTCCTTCCTTGCTTTTCTCATCTTTCCTTCTTCTCCTTTCTTCCCCTTCATTTCTCGTTTGCAGACCATACTTCTGTTTTCCTCTTTCCCCTGGAGCAAGCTTTAATAAGGCAGAGAAGAGGCTGACATGTTTTGGCCGAGGTCACATGTGCTCACTCGGCCTCATTACTACAAAGCCTTCATCGTATCCCTCCTCCGTCAGTCGCTCCTCCGTCAGGGAACAGGATTCCTCTTCTTCTTGACCACAGAGCTGCTCTGAGGTGAACTCTCACATAGAAAGACTGTGAAGAGGAATAAAGCTCTTATAGCTGCAAGTGGATCGGCTTAATTGCTCCAAATCCTCCGCCTGAGGGAGTTCCCCGACACAACGGCTGCCTCCACGCCGCATGAACTGAACTCACCCTGTAAATTCTCCCCTTGAGTTACTAAATGTAAAATGTGAGAGTACTTGCTCCATCGGGCTTTTCATGCATATGCAGGAGTTTCCTTCTGCTGCCTCGGTGCTTGATGCATCCAGAGCCTGTGAAGTCTCCTTTGGATGTCTTCAAATAAAAGACCCAGATTATTCAGTTTTCAAATGTACCCCAGGAAATAAATGGAGTTAAGTGCAATAAATAAATACAAATAGAAAATGTTGATTGAAACCCTTCAAGGCAGGATAGTCGAAATCCAGAGCTCTGATTGGTCAGTGGTGCCTCTAGTTCGAATGAGGTCAACAACATTTGAGGAGATGAAGTGATTTGACTGGAGTTCATAAAAACACAGATACCCAATAAGACACTTTCACATGTTTCAGACCTTCAGACTTTCCAGTTTAGTCTGAACCTTAATATCTAATATTTGTAAACTATATGTGAAGGTTCCTCAGACCGGGGGTCAAGAGAGAGGGGGTCTGGGTCTGGATCCACTTCAAGACCTCCTCAGACCGGGGTCAGAACGAGGGGGTCTGGGTCTGGATCCACTTCTAGACCTCCTCAGACCGGGGTCAGAGACAAGGAGGGTCTGGGTCTGGATCCACTTCTAGACCTCCTCAGACCGGGGTCTAGAGAGAGGGGGTCTGGGTCTGGATCCACTTCTAGACCAAGAACTTGTCTGAAACAGTTTGAGACTCGACCTGAACTGGTTTCAAATGGTTTCAGACTTGAATTTGTCTTAAATCATGTGAGACTCGACCTGGAATTACTTCAATTACCTGCAACGACCCAAAAGTTTTAAATGATAAGTTTATTATTGGTTCTTGAAGCTGAGACGCGTCTGAATGTGTAACTGCTCGAGAGAAACAGGATCTAACAACTGGACAATATTTATTCCTGATTTATTGAAGCAGCTTTGTCCTGTGTCACTGAACAACTGTGTCCTCGTCTGAGGGATAACTGAGGCCTTTGAGGTCTTTCATCTCCTCATTTATTTCCTTCATAACTTGCAAATTGAATTAAGTGTATTAAACAGGTTAAGGTATTATTATTTCCAGGGTTGCTTCATCATTGTGACATGATATCCTGTATGTATTTCTTCTGAGAGGGGGAGTAGATTGGTAATAAACTGGTTGAGTGGACTGGGTGGTCGAACAGCAGCAAGCTTTTATAAATCTAGAGTTTCCAACCTATTGTCCCTCCTGCTCCTGGGGAAAGGATTTTAAATCAATCAGGAAAGAAGGTTTAAAGATCACAGACGTTCTTTGTCTTGTGGACATTGAGACAAATGATCGACTGGAACAAATCCTCTGCTGCAGTTTCACAGGCGATGTCTTCTGATGACCTCTGGGATCAAGTTGTCCAAACGTCCTCAGAGAGTGTCCTCACGTCTCCGTTTGAGCAGGAGACTCTGGAGAGAGGGAACGAGAAGGAGAGGAAAGAAGGAAAGGAGGCATTTTAATCCTGAAGTCAGCAACAAATCACACACTAATGGGCACACACACACACACACACACACACACACACACAAACACAATTTCTCCACATCCACCTCACAATCTGCAAACACCAGCAGAAAACACAACAATAGCCTATTTCATATGGTTTTCATCCGTCCTTCATTCTGCCCCTGCTCTTCCATTGTCCTCTCTCTCTCTCTCTCTCTCTCTCTCTCTCTCTCCTCTCTCTCTCTCTCTCTCTCTCTCTCTCTCTCTCTCTCTCTCAGGTAGTTGAAGAGATCATTATTTCACAGCTGCTGCAGATCCTGTATCTATTCTATGTAAATGAAGTCCTGGTGCAGGTTGAAGCAGGAATCCATATCTTCGGTCCAGTGATGGAATGAGTCCATTGGGCTGATATTTATCATCCGATAAACCAGTAAGACTCACTGACAGTTAGCCCCCCCCCGCTCCTCAGGCAGCTCATACAATACTCTGCACTCCCACACACCTCTTTGTGTGTAATTAGATTAGGCTGCACATTCTGCATGTGGCCCACATAACGTCTCCAGCAGCTCAGATTTGATTTTCGTTCCTCAGCAGCTTCCTGCCGCTCAGTGAAGAGCCAATCAGCATCGTTCACTTTCACGTTGGTTTCAGCTCCGTCTTATCAGAGTGGAGTTCTCTGCATGAATTTTGAATTTGAGTTTGGTTGAAAGCTGTTTTCTGATCTGCAGTTAAGACTGTAGGTTCCTCACATGTTCCTCTCATGTTCCTCTCATGTTCCTCTCATGTTCCTCTCATGTTCCTCTCATGTTCCTCACGTGTTCCTCTCATGTTCCTCTCATGTTCCTGATGTGAGGTTTCTAACACGTGACGGACGTGAAACTGGAAGAACACTAATTCCTCAGGATCATGAGGTTTTCTAGATGAATTTCCATTAGATGCTTTTTGTGGGGTTCACATAAATCAGACTAATCTTTAATATTTTCCAAACCTGCATCAAGTCGGTGGAAGCTTTCACATCGTTATCGAATTTCACTGAACAATATTGGAGCTTTTGTTTTTTGGCTGCCAAGATAAGATTTTTCCAAGGAACGGCAAGAAATCATCTTCATAAATAAACAATACAAACTGTAGAGTTTTGCAGATCAACAAACACACACCAGTTTAAAACGAGACTGTCATGAGACGAGTCTTTAATTCTTTCTCTTTACTTATTTCATTTCAAGGCTAAAACCCTTGAAGACGCTCAGGTGCATAAAGTTATGACCCTGACATCTACAGGAAGTTGAAAATGAAACTGAGCAGAAAACGTTCACCATCCAGTCCTTTATTCTAAAAAAGTATTATTCTGCCACATACACCCAGTGGCAGGTTTCTATTTAAAGTCGTTGGTGTCAGACCTTCCCACCGGCACCCGAGTGGAGCAGAGGAACGTCCTGTGGTCACAGCCCAGAGGTTCTGATGCTTAAAATCATCTTTGAAATTCTGTTCTCGAGCCAAAAGGGAAGAACTGGTGAGTGATGGTCTGGTGTTCCTAATAAACTGCTCACTGAGCGTAAAACAAGAACATGTGAGATGTGTGTGAAGAGGAGTCAAGGACGTGAGCTGCTATGGCAACACACAAACAATAACACAATACATTGTTAATAATCTAAATATCGACACTACGATTAAATCAATGATCTGTAGAGTCAACGATGAAACAGAGAGAGAGAGAGAGAGAGAGAGAGAGAGAGAGAGAGAGAGGGAGAGGGAGAGAGCGAGGCTTACTACTACCTCTCTCTCTCTCTCTCTCTCTCTCTCTCTCTCTCTCACCCTGTGGGTCACACAAAGTGTTGAGCTTGGAGAAAAAGATCAGGATTTCTATACACCAGCCGCAGCTGTAACCATGGCAACGACGAGTAGCCATGCACACACACACACACACACACACACACACACACACACACACACACACACACACAGTGTACAGTTGAACTGCAGAACTAATGGACACCAGAGTCTGATTCGCTCCATGTTTACGACAACGTGAAACATATTCTGACACAACCCTCAAAACAGCTACACAAAATAAACAACTCCACACAACCAACAACAACACAGTGTGTGTGTGTGTGTGGGTGTGTGTGTGTGATTCTGCAGACAGTTGTAGACGGTGGAGAATCTTTCTACCTCAGAGTCTGGTTTTATTTTGAAGGACTTCTTTCTTGATTGAAGTTCTCCTCTCAGCGTCTCCTCACGTTTGCTCTGCTCCTGCTCGAACCTGTAAATCTCCATTTGAAGAGTTTGTCTCTCAAACAATCTCTGATTTGATCCGTGTTTTAATTAACACACGAGCACTGGACCTCCTGGACAGTTTGACTGAGCCGCAGCTTCAGGTTATGATCATGTGTTTTAATTATTTCTACAAACACAGAATGAATGAGTCGACTCAGGGGCTCCACTGATGATCTGAATCATTCACATTTAGTGGGCAGCCCTGATAATAAACACACACACACACACACACACACACACACACACACACACCCATACACACAGACACACACACACGCAGCGAGTGACAGCGGTGACTTTCATTCCCATTTGACAGTGATGCTCTGGCGTCTCTCTCTCTTCGATCGCCCCTCAGACACGATGACAAACCACTGACACATCAGAACACCCGTCCCATTACCATGACAACCGCTGTAAACACAGCAGTAAAGAAAAGCATCCTAACTGGTGTGAGCTACATGAACCTCATGAGCCTCACAGACACATCAGGCCTGTTCGTGACCCAAAGAACCAGATCACAAGAAGATGAGAGTGAAACTGATTCTGTCGGGGTCTCAGCTCATCTGGAGAGAGAGGAAGGAGTTCAGACATCTTGTGGGAGTTTCCAGGAGGAGCCAGCAGAGGTGGTTTGGGGATGTGACCAGAACCATCTATTGGAGGTTTTCTGGGAACCAACAGGGGGAGACTCTGGGGTCGACCCAAAACCTGCTGGAGGAATTGTTTATCCCATTTGGCCTTGGAACGTCTCGGGATGTCCCAGGAGGAGCTGCCCCCTCGAGCCGACCTCGGAGAAGCAAAAGGAAAACACTGAATGAACAAACCAACAGTTACTGGGATGGTTGGGTCTGGATCAAAGTGGCAGATCAACCATCCACGCCGTCAGTCTCTCCTTCAAAGATTTAATAAGTTTCCTCAAACAACCTCCTGTGAGTTATTATCTAGATTGAGAAATGAAAGCTCCCTCCACAGAGAGGTCTCTGGAAGGAACCTCTGACAACATTAAGGTTTCAGCTGTGGCGAGTTCACAAACTCTTGCATTAAAATATATTCATTCATAATTCATTGATTCACAAGGAGTTGTCCTCAGTACACTGCCAGACAACAGCAGGATAAAAGCATGAAGCAGAACCTTGAACCCGCCGGTTCTCTGAGTGCTGCTTGGTTTGTTAACCAGAGGAAAACCAGACTCACAAACTGAGTCCTGTGTCCAACGAAGACACCATGTGGTTTAACATGAAAACGCACTTCCTGCTGAATCCAGTCCGCTCAGCGTCACACACTCTGGAGGAATCTCTTTCCTCAGCACTTTAGACCACATGACAGTGGATTCACCCACAGGCTGAAGGCTGGTGTTGCCTGAGGCCTCGTGTCCGGATCCCGTCAGCAACACAACATGCAACAGACACTGTCTCCGGCTCAGACGTCACTCAAACCACCACAGAGGTTTTACATTAAGTCTTTAAAGATGATTTCTCCTCCTTCCAGAGATCGACTCCTGGTTCGGATCGATCTAACCAGGATCAACTGATGAGTCTCTTTCAAGTGGTTTCAAATCTGCAGCACGTGGATCAGTCGAGATGCAGCCGAGCTTTAATAATTAAATATTCAATATCTGTGATTTACACTTTGTCTGCTTCTCTTTGCTCTGATACAAAAAGAAAGGAACCAAACTACATTTAAAAAAGAAGTCGCTTCACTGAGAGCAGTCGATACTTTATGAAAAACATAGTACAAGTCATTTTTCACAGTTATTGTCTTTTGCTAAATTTGCCACAAATAATAACACATAAACTTTTTGGTATTTTGAAACATCAATCTTCAGAAAATCTAACTCCTTTTTTCTCGCTGATATTATTTTGCCTCCCAGGCATTAATGTTGTCCATCTATTATCTCCAGCACTTCCCTATGAGGGGCGGGGAGGAAAGGACCAGGCTGGTTGAGGGCGTCACAGGGACGAGGAGTTTCACACCGAGGGGCGGAGCCTGTAGAGCAGCAGGGGTGGAGCCTGTAGAGCAGCAGGAGGCGGGACATGACGTATAAACTCTGCTGTGGAAAGATCAGTGTTGTTGTTTACAGCTCCTCCACACCGGGGTCGGCTCCATCACCAGAAGATCTGGAATCTCCTCGTGTTTCCAAGTTGATGTCTTCATCTTCTACGTGTCCAACTCCTCTTCTTCATCCTGAGATGTTTGTGTTCTTCAGGTTTCACGTCACGTGTTAGAAACCTCATCAACACGTCCACTCGCTCTCTGAGAAGCTTCCACACATTGTCCTGCTGGTTCCTCACATGGACTCACTCCAGAGGCTGCAGGAGAAGATCCAGAACACGTCCAGAGACGCTGACTCAGAGGTTTGTTCTGACAGACAGAACCTCTGGTCCCAGATCAACACTTGTATTTTCCACGGAACACGACTCAGTGTAAATAAACATGAGATGCTGACACTTGTTGTGGATCAACTCCTGAGTTCAGTGAGATGACATCAGTTCTGTCCCACGCAGCTCGTTAAGACTCGTTAAGGACGATTAGGCAGCTAACAGACGACCTAAGAGTTTAAATGTCTCTGTAGGCCACCTTGTGTGTGTG
>CM076728.1:21783481-21790981 GCA_038501795.1 Pseudopleuronectes americanus | reverse complement strand
ATTCAGCTGTAATCATAAAAGCCTGTGTGTGTCTGTGTGTGTGTGTGTGTGTGTGAGTGTGTGTGTGTGAGGTCATTCCAGCTGCTTTGCTTACTGTTCATATTTGTGCTAATGGATTTACTGCATTAATTATCCACCTGGTAAAGCTGCTCTGAAAGAAGTCGCCCACGTTATCAACTGTTTCCCTCCAAACTTTATCAGTAAGTAGGTCACGGACAGGAAGTGATCACGGGACAGTTCTCTCACCGGCCACCGGGCTGGTCGAGTTTGGTTAAATAAGACATTTATTTTACTACTTAGCCAACATTAGCATTAGCATCTGTTCATTTAACAATCCTTCAGGAATGTTGATGTTGTTGTTCTGATGAAGACGCCCCCTAGTGTCCCAGATGTCCTCCAGTTCAGATTACTGTTGTTAACACAACCAAACAACAACAACAACCATCTACATGTAGAACGTTTATAAGAAAGACTGTGATTCATAATCATAAACATATCACCGCTTATTAATTCTTTTATTCTCCGTGTTTCTTTTCTCGACTCTTCTCCAGCTGCGATTGACGTCGTTAAGAATTTAACAAAAATCCAGTTCACAGTTTGTGCTCAGTGCTCAGACCAAATCCAAATGTGTAGATACTTATCATACTAAAAGTATTCCCTTAGAATTAAATTATATTCAATATCATCCTGAAATGAATTAATGGAGAAAAAAAAATTAGCAACTTGAAATCCAACCACAGTGAAGATTATTCTCTCAGTAATTAAATCACAACCAAAGTCTGGAAAGTGTTTTTTTGGGGGGGCTGATGATTTTCTTGTTTTTTTTATTTGACCCACGAAATAATATTTAATTGATAACTACTTGAAACTCAGGACTGCACATGGAGGCTGGAACATGGACTGAAATATGTATTGTAATTTGGTCTGTGCTAAAATGCTGCTAAAATGCTGTGAGTGTATTAACAAGCAGTGAACTGAATATTTCATCAGCCTCGTCGCTCTCCAGTTTGAATCCAACTGCTCGACTCTGCTGCAGGAACTGAAACAGGCTCGTCCCATCATCCTGACAGTGTACCTGTCACCTGAGTGTGTGTGTGTGTGTGTGTGTGTGTGTGTGTGTGTGTGTGTGTGTGTGTGTGTGTGTCTGTGTGTGTGTGTGTGTGTCTGTGCAATGAAAGCAGCTGTAAACCGGAGCAGAATTTCTTCCACAGCTAAATGTTTGTGCTGATTTCAGCATCTCAGCTTTAAACACAACAAACTGTGAATTCACCTCCTGCAACATATGCAGCTTTGTTATATACAAGTGTGTGTGTGGGTGTGTGTGTGTGTGTGTCTGTGTGTTATAGTGCTACCTGTATATATACACAATATACTTCCTTTTCACCACTCAACAGGAGTGTGTTTTATTGTCTCAGTCTCTACTTTTACGTTTACTCTGAATTGATTTTATATTTCTTTAATTTTAAATCTTGGCAACACTGAGAGTCATCATCAGTGCAGCAGTGTTTTCTATCATGACTGTGAATCTGCCTTCAGACCGGATCTGCCTTCAGGGCTGTAACAGAACACAAACGTCTGAGTCAGCGTCTCTGGACGTGTTCTGGATCTTCTCCTTCAGCCTCTGGAGTGAGTCCATGTGAGGAACCAGCAGGACAATGTGTGGAAGCTTCTCAGTGAGCGAGTGGACGTGTGGATGAGGTTTCTAACACGTGACGTGAAACTGCAAGAACACAAACATCTCAGGATGAAGAAGAGGAGCCGAACACGTAGAAGACGAAGACGTCCACTTGGAAACACGAGGAGATTCCAGAGACTGACACAGAAGATCTGCTGCTTCTTTCTTCATATGTAAAAGAAACTCAGGAGAAAGTCCAGAGTCTGGAAGCAGATGATCTGAGGCTCCTCCCCCGTCTCTGCAGGATGACATCACTGCTGCCACGTGATTGGCTGATTGGATGAGTTCCTAATGAGAGTGATGAATGAGTGACAGAGTGAAAGTTGTGTCAGAGTTTTGATTTTGAAGTGTTGCACAAAAGTCTCAGTGGATTTAAAGAAAGTCAAAGAAAATGAATCTATCTCCCTCTCTCTCTCCTCCGCGAGAGGGCGAGATGAGGAAGAGAGGGGGCGGGAGGAAGAGAAGCCATAACTGAGTGACCTGGAAATGTCAGAGATGAGGAGTGAGAGTTTCACACACACACACACACACACACACACACACACACACACACACACACACACACACACACACACACACACACACACACACACACTACCCTGCAGGTGGTTCTCTCTCTCTCTCTCTCTCTCCTGTAGAAGATCTTTTCTCTTTGAAGTAACTGAGTCATAATCAAAAGGAGCTTCGCAGGAAACTTGTATTACATCAGCTGTGAGACGTGTGTGCACGCCGGCGCCCCCACATGGTGACGGGAGGTCACTGCTGGACCACAACCAACCACAGCTCCGGCCCTCTCCCTCTCGTTCTGACCTGTAGGTGTTGACCTTTGCTTTAGACGTCTGTAGTTCCTCGGTGTAGTTTCCTGGAAACTGCGCTGACTACAGACACAGCTCACAGACGGAGGCTTGACTTTCACCTCAGTAAGATCTAGTTAGATCCTTAGTTATAAACTGGTCATGTTATTATTTATTATTCCTACATTTCCCTCAGGGTCTATAAAGTATCTGTCTGTGTGGTTTCTGAGTTGAACCATCTGGTTTTCAATGGTCCTAACACAAATATACATATTCATACATAGACAACAAGCAACTGATCCTGAACCTGAGGTCAACAGCAGATGTTGACACGTCCGTCTTTCACAACAAAAACTAAAGTGAGTGAAACACATCGAGGCCCAACAGGAGCTTTGTGAACCCACTCTGAAATTCACCAGCTCATCTCTTTTAAATCTGCTGCATCGGAGGAAACACCGACCTCAGCGTGTGTGGTCTCCAGACGGGGGGGGGGTGGAACCAGGAACATGAATTAACGCACAGTGAGTTGTTTAATCAACAGAACTGATTTCTTTTGGCCTCTGTTTAAAAAATAAAATCTAAGACACATTAACACGAGCCTGAAGGCAGAAAGAATAATCACAACACAACGAGCTCTCTCTGTGTTTCCTTCTTTGTTCTTACACACACTCACACATACTTGTGACCACTTGTCCACTTCACTTACATCCCTGTACTTTCTATTTATACTTTTCAGCACTTTACACGAGTCTGGAGACAATTTGTCAGATTTAGTTTTTTCTTGAGGTGAAATATTTAAAGAAACCGCTCAGGACATTTCTCTGGTTCCTCTGCAGCAGGACGCTACGGCTCAGTGTGAGGGACACAACTGGTCCATCAGGTCAACTGGTCCATCAGGTCATCTGGTCCATCAGGTCATCTGGTCCATCATGTCAACTGGTCCACACGTCCGTCTACTGGTCCATCAGGTCAACTGGTCCATCAGGTCAACTGGTCCACACGTCCCTCAACTGGTCCATCTGTCCGTCTACTGGTCCATCATGTCAACTGGTCCACACGACCGTCAACTGGTCCATCAGGTCAACTGGTCCATCAGGTCAACTGGTCCATCAGGTCAACTGGTCCATCAGGTCAACTGGTCCATCAGGTCAACTGGTCCCTCACGTCAACTGGTCCATCAGGTCAACTGGTCCATCAGGTCAACTGGTCCATCAGGTCAACTGGTCCGTCCGTCAACTGGTCCATCAGGTCAACTGGTCCATCAGGTCAACTGGTCCATCAGGTCAACTGGTCCGTCCGTCAACTGGTCCCTCAGGTCAACTGGTCCATCCGTCCGTCAAGTCTTCCATCCTTCGACCATTCCATCTTTTCATTGTGGTGCAGATAGAGACAGAGTCAGAAGGGTAATTAAAGTGTTCTTAGGCATTGCATCATCACGCCAAATTACCCACAAGTCTCTGCTCATGTGTCCAATCTGTCCGTCTGGCTCCCGATGGTCAGCGCTGTGAGACCTGATCCAAAAGCAGGAAGTGGATAAACCACTTCCTGTGGATAAACATGGATAAACCAGGTTTGAATCTGTGGCCTCGAACACGGGGGAGTATCGGCTGGAAGAAGGGAAACCTTATTTTGAATCTAGGTCACATGGTTTCACGTCCGGAGTTTCTGTTTTTCGGACACTCGACTTCATAACACCCCCTGCAGGGCTGTGCACCACATGACCTACACATTTTATGCTTGAGCAACAGTCTCCTTAGATAAATCTTTACACGGCTGCTATCGTGTCCTCATTTACTTCCTAAAGAAGAATTTCAGCAGAACAAAGACCCAAGAAACAAAGTTTAACATCTTCAAACAGCTTGAATTGATATTTTATCAAGTTTCATGTTAAATATTATTAACTATACATCAGTTGCCTACTTACACATCCAGCTGAACGATTCATCTAGAGTCCTTTCTGTCCACCTGATGAGTCAAAGTCTTTTATTACCCTCGTTTATCTCTTGGTCTCACCCCTCCTTCAGTTTGATTACACAAAATGCACTGAAGGAAACGTGAACCAGAAGAGAACTCGCTTGGTTTTGGTGTGAATCTGGACAAAGGGTCCATGATTTATTTTATCTCCGGCTTTAACAATGTGAGAGGATCACACACACACACACACACACACACACACACACACACACACACACACACACACACACACACACACACACACACACACACACTCCTCTGGCCTCAGGTTGTGAGTTTAGATCATCTGGTTTAATGAAGCGAGTACAGTTGGACTGAATCTTCCTTCTCCCGCTCTGTTTTTCATCATGTTTTTATTTCACCCATCCTTTCTTCCCCGAGGTCATACGTGTTCTGTTTATTCCATCCATCACTTCCTGTTTCCTGAACCTCCACGTCTCCCCTCCTATAACAGCCTGCGGCCCTGCAGCTGGGAATTAACAAGCGGGATGACCTCTGACCTCCAGTCACTGATCATTACAAGACAAAACAAAGAACAACTAGGTTTAAAGAAAAAGAAAAAATCTTCTTTGATTGTGACGACTGAAGATCGAACAACATCCTGGAAACGTCCTTTTGACTCTCACAGCCGGGACTGTGCTGACCTGATGTCTCTCTCTCTCTCTCTCTCTCTCTCTCTCTCTCTCTCTCTCTCCTCTCTCTCTCTCTCTCCCTCCCTCTCTCTCTCTCCTCCTGGCAGTCAGTTTGAATTTACTGATTAGCCTTCAGCTAACCTGCAGACGACAGGATCCACCGGCTCACGTCCGTCTGGATTAAGGTCGACTGTTAATTCGTCCTGTTGCTTTTGGCAAAAAAACCGACTGAGGAGGAAGGAACGGAGAGAACGAAGAACGACAAAACTGCTTCTGCGAAACAAAAGAAGGACTTTCAGGAATAAAGAGGAGGAGAACATGCATGTGTGTGTTGTCCTGTTAACAGCATCTTATTTCCTGTCCGTCTCACGTGTTTGTTTCCTTCATACGTCTCCAGGAAGATGGAAACTGGGAGGTTCATAAGTTCATGAGACGATAAACTCATCTCCTGAAGCTTCACGTTTGTTCCATGTTCCATCTGATCTGTTAGTTCTGGTTCCACGTTGTAATATAAGGACTAAAGAGGTTTGTATTACACACGTACGTCCTGTCGTCATCACCTATGTGGGCGGAGTCTACCTGTACTTGACTCTGATTGGTTTGTAGACCGCGTCTGACGTGGGCGTGTTGTCAGGTGGAGGACATGAAAGAAGAGCTTCATGATGGTATCACTAGCATCATCAGCACCTTCTGATGCAGTACTCTACAGTACTCTGCAGTACTCTGCAGTACTCTGCAGTACTCTGCAGTACTCCACACTAGTTCAAAAGCACCCAATGAACGTCCTCTTGGTTCAAACATATCGTTCGAGGTGAAGACTTACAAAATATTGCGAGTTTTTAAAGACTCAACAGTGAAATAAACATTTCTAGAGACAATATCATGTATCAGACCAACACATGCACAGAGACACCACTCACTGTACATGTATGTGAGATGTTTGTGTGTTAACACATAACGTATACTCTAAATCTGTGTGTGTGTGTGTGTGTGTGTGTGTGTGTGTGTGTGTGTGTGTCAGGTTCTGGGTCAGTTATCAGGACTGTCCAGCTGCTTCATGCTCACTAAGCTCTTTACCAGTGAATACAACACACCCAGGAAATCACACACACATTGAAGCCGCCTGCAGAGATTTAGCTGTGACTCAAGACTCCTCGGACAGATTAAGATTTTAGGAATCAGAGACAGGTGGTGTGTGTGTGTGTGTGTGTGTGTGTGTGTGTGTGTGTGTGTGTGTGTGTGTGTGTGTCTTACATGAAGAGTATGGTGAGTTTGAAAACGTTCAGTGTTTGATCAAACCTACAGTTAAATCAACACAAAGTAAATCCACATTAATATCACACACTCAATTTCGTTTACTTCTATTGATACACTATGTATTATTTAGTCTATTTATTTATAGTATATCATTTATCATTGAACTGTGTTGGTCGGCGTCTTTCTGACGACACATGTTGAAATATCTCACGCTTCAGACGAGCAGAGGACCAACACGTCCACAGGGAACAACTTTCCATCGTGTTTATTCCCCAGCCTCGCTCGCCCGCTCTCTCTCTCTCTGTTCCCCAGTGTGTGTTGAGGTGTGTTTTTGTTCCCACAACACATTTACCTTCTGCATCAATTGCCACCATCCAATCGTCTGCAGACACACACAGACGCACAAATACCTTTAACTTTTAACTTCAGACCTGAATAATTAAATTGAGAGGAACAGTAACTCAACTGTTTTACATCAGGGTCTGAAAATTAAAAATCTTATTTCGCCACAACATTAAAATGTTAATTTGTGAATGAATAAGTAACACAAAAGAAAAGAAAAAGTCAGTGTGAGTCTTGGTTGCCCCCTGGTGGTTGGCTGCATTTACATTGGTCTAATTTAAGAAAAACATTGAATTCATATATCTTAAAGATGGTTTCAAGGATTTTAGGTAACGTGTCTGATAAGGTGGTTTTGAAAGAGGTGAGCCTGACTGGTCATTGGTGGAGCATCACTGGGCGGGTTAGGGTCAGGACCTTGGTCCGCCGCCCGGCGCCGACACAGCGACTCTGATTCCTTCTCACGCCACGGAGGAAAGACGTCCATCTTTATCTCCAGTCTATGATCCAACCCCATCGACTCTCTGGAGAGACCGGGTCGGGGGGGGTTAGGGTTTTCTAGATTTGTTCATGAACCAGATTCACCACAGAATCAGTGGAAGACTTCTAGGTAGACATTTTACAGAAGTTTTACCAGGCGGCTGCAGGAGAAGTGTCAGGAAGCAGCTGCCTGGGACATTTGCATTGTCACACACCCGACTTCAGACATGTCTGACAGAGACGATGGAGAAGAGAAAAGAGAGGGGAGGAAAGGAAACGGAGAAAGGGAGAAAGACGAGTGAGAAGCAGGAAACGGAGTTAAGCCTCCGAGCTTTTATAAGACTCCTCC
>CM076728.1:21685981-21778481 GCA_038501795.1 Pseudopleuronectes americanus | reverse complement strand
CCCGGTCTCGAACCGGGGACCTTTCGCGTGTTAGGCGAACGTGATAACCACTACACTACGGAAACTGCGTGAAGCTGTGAGACGCGGAAGTGGTCTTTAAACCCGAGGCTGCATTTACACGTTATGAAAAAAGACTCGTCAACATGTTGGGTACAACACCAGACGTGACGTCACGCTCACAGTCAAACAGCCACCCGAGCTCTCCTCCCCCCCCACCCCACACACACAAACACGCACACAGCGCAGAGGGTCATTCCGGAGACATGCAGCGCGTCATCAACGACAAGTAAACAGCTGCTGGAAACCAGTGGAGTAGGACTCGATCATTACACTGACCAATCCTGCTCGAGACTGCGGTTAGGCCCGCCTTCTCATTAGCATATGGACTCAGAAAAACAAATAAATAAATGTGTAAATATATTTAAGGCATTCATTTATGGAGGACCATACATGACTTAAGTATAAATAAATAAATTTATAAATAAATGAATAAATAAATAAATGAATAAATAAATAAAAAAGGAAATTAATTAATTAATACAGAAATACAGGGGCCTGTGTGTGTATGTGTGTGGCTCAGTTGACCAATCCTGCTCGAGACTGAAGTTAGGCCCGCCTTTCTCATTAGCATAAGGACACTGAAAATGAAAAGGAAATGAAGCAGGAAATAAATAAAAGTTGGAATAAATGTGGAATTAAATAAATAAATGTGTAAATAAGTTTAAGACATTGATTCATTTATTTCCACATTTATTTCAACTTTATCCAACTTTTACTTATTTCAACATTTATTTATTTCCACATTTCAGTGTCCTTATGCTAATGTGAAAGGCGGGCTTAATCTCAGTCTCGAGCAGGATTGGTCAACTGAACTACACGCACACACACAAACCGGTCCCTGCGCTGCGCCACACACACATGCACACACAGGCCCCGACCCCCACATCGCCACACACTCGCTCAGAGACACAAGCAGTGACTGAGACTCACACCTGTTTTGATAAATGATCTCATAAGATATGCAGCCTGTTGTGAGACTGAATTACATTAAAGTACATTATAATTCACTATATTATATTATATGGTGATATTGAGCAGTTACTGGGTTGTAATTACGTCATCACAAAGCGCCTTCATGTTGTTTACTTTACATAAATTTATCTGAATTGAAAAAAGCATAAGGTTGTTTCCGCCCGGTCTCGAACCGGGGACCTTTCGCGTGTGAGGCGAACGTGATAACCACTACACTACGGAAACTGTGAGAAACTGTGGCAAGAGAAATGTAATAGATTCTGAAGGCAGTTGTGTTATGGTGTGTTACTTCACACAGTGAGTGTTGATGTCTTCATCTCAGCGGATCAGTGAGTGGGTCCACATCATGATCGAGGTCATGGATCTGACCTCTGACCTTTAACCAGGAGATCGGAAATGAAGCTTTTTCAGGAAGACAGGGCTTCGGTTAGCATGACCATATATATCTATGAGCATGACGACCACATGACCTGAAGGTCAGTGTTTGGCAACACACACAGACACACACACACACACGCACACACACACGCTGGATGAGGTCATGACGGTGATTCTCCCTTTTGGGAAACGCCTCAGAGGGAAATTCTGACTTTCACATCCACAGTTTCCTTCTTCACATGTCGGTTTATAGAAAATATACTTTTTATTTTTTATTCATGGAGAAATACTTTACTGCTTAAAATGAGCTACAGTGAGAAGTGATCACAGGTGGAGAAAAACAAAGCGATTCAGATCAATCGTTAATGTGTCAGGTCACAAAGTGCTTCGTCTAAAAATACCCATAAAGAGGAAGTACCTTGCCCACGGGGTATATAAGCCTGTGGACTGCAGCTCCTCACTCGGTCGACATCATCCTCACTCATCATGGAGAAGATCTACATCAGACATGTGGAGCTGCTGGGCTTCGAGAAGAGAGACTTCCCCACGGTGCACTACGTGAGTTTCTCATCCATCAGCTGCAGTTTGTTTACTTCAGTCCACAATGAGTTGTGTCGTGAAGTTGTGGTGAAGTGACAAACACTTGAACAGTAAAACATTATGTGTTATTAACTTGATATTGGTATATTAGATCTTTATCATGTTGCCCAGGTCTAATCTGAGATGTTTACTATGACCAGCAGTTTGGCTCAGTTGACCTTGGATGTTGTGGTTCCTGTGCAGGTCTACCTGCTGATGGTGAAGTGGAGCGACCTCTCTGAGAAGGTGATCTACAGGACGTACCCGGAGATCCACACCTTACACGTGGGTTCCTGCACCACACAACACAAACTCTGATTATTAATAAACAAATGATCTAATCCAGAGGCCCGAAAGGAAACTAACACAAAAGCTATTTGAGTCTGTGCTGATGTTGTTCTGTTTGTGTGTGTCACAGAAATCCCTGAAGGAGATGTTCCCCATCGAGGCCGGTCAAATCGAGAAGAGGGACAGGATCATTCCTTCATTACCATGTAAACAAGACTCCTCCTCTTCTTTACGTGCTGATGTCACAGTCTCTTCTACTTTGTGGTTTTGACTGAAGCTGTTTCCAGACCTGAGCTGCAGGTCAGATCCAGAGAATCTAACGAACCTCTAAGGCCGTGTCGGGCGATGCAGCCTGACGAGCTGTGATTGGTCGGCTGGCGGATTCACATGAGGCGTTTCAGGGCCTCTGGTCCGGTTCTTTCAGGAAGCACCTGTGGTTGTACGACTTCTCTTTTCTCTGTTTGTCGAAACACACAATCTGAAATCACCGAGTCGAAACGAAATGAAGCTACAACAGGAGAAAAGAATCTGCTGTGATCGATCCCTTCCAAAGACAAGCAGGTGTCTGAGTGTTTCAAAGACAGATCACTCTCTGTTCCTGTTCAGGTTCTCATGAAAACAGAACTCAGACTTTCCACATTTCCACCTCCTGAAATCTGAATTACAAAACATATATTGCAACGGGTAGCAAAAGAAGAAGCTGCGCTGATGCAACAGTGAACAACCTGCTCAGGTGTGGAAATGTCTGTTTCCTGAAAGTCACACGAGCAGAGTGAGAAGAAGTTGGTCTTCAGCAATGATTTCAATGTGTCATGAGTCTGAGTGGTTCTGAAATGCAGAGTTAACCGATCCAGAGATTAGACACAGCCATTCAGGAAGGTTAGGGATCAGTAATTCTAGCGTAAAGCCTTCAAATGAATTTATTACATCAAATCACATTTTCAGTTCAACAAATTGAGAAATCGAGATATTTGTGCCGAAAAATATTGTGAGCACAAATCCCAAACTTGTTAAATTGGAAATAAGCTTCTGTTATTTTACTTCGGTTGCTTTGTTGTCATATGTTGATGATCAACGGTCCTGTTTGTCTTGTACGTGATGTTTTAATGAATCGTTCTCTCGGCTCTGACTCCACTGGAACCCTGTGTCTAAGTCACATGATATTCTTCTCCCCTGGTCCCTGTTGACCATGTGATGTGTTTGTGTGTTTGTGTGTTTGTGTGTTTGTGTGTTTGTGTGTTTGTGTGTTTGTGTCATCAGCGCCGCGCTGGGTGGACTCTCAGAAGTCCACAGAAACCCGACAGAGCACCTTGTCCGACTACTGCCAGTCACTCATCAACCTGCCGCCTCACATCTCCCGCTGCACACTCCTCAGCAACTTCTACAAAGTCCGACCAGAGGACGAGAACCCACCAGCACCCAACACGTCAGTATCTCACACACACACACACAGACACACACACACACACACACACACACACACACACACACACACACACACGATGGAGTGATGCATGTGAGAATTGATCATCCATTCGTCCACAGGCAGAAGAGAAACGAGACGTTTGTGGTTTCCAGAGAGTTGGCTCGAGGACAAGCTTCAGGTAAGAGACACAAACACCTCAATCGCCCCCTGGTGGCTGACTGCAGTATAGCTCATACCCCCCCCCCTCTTTGCCTCAGAGATCTCCAGCCCCATCATACTCGACACCTACAGGGTCGTCGCCGACTTCCCCAAGACGTCCAAGTACGAGATCGAGCTGCGAACCGGCGACCTGGTGGAGATCGTGGACAAGAACCAGAACGGTGAGAAAAGATTTTCTCCAAACTCTCTTCACGTCTTAATCAACTTAGTTTAGATTCAAGCTGAAAGTTGATAACTTCAAACTGCAAAAACCAAATGACAAATTAAAAAACAATCTTCAGTACAAGAAAAACAGTATAATAATAATCATAACAATCATACCGACAGAAACGTGAATTTAAAGAACAAAACAATAGAGGATAGAGCAATAAGGAAACAGGTTTGACTGTAACTGTCCTCTGGGTTAGGAAGAGGAAGTTGTGTGAAGTTGTGTGTTGACCTTCCTGAGTGTGTGTGGTTCTGCTCCTCAGGCTGGTGGTTCTGTCAGTGTGACACTAAGCGGGGTTGGGCTCCTGCCTCGTACCTGGAGCCTCTGGACCAGCCGGACGAGGCCGAGGACGCCGAGCCAGACTACGAAGGCAGGTTGTTGTTTCCATACTCATACGACCTGTGTGTCTTTGTGTAACAGCGTTGTGTGTCCCTGCAGGAGAGCTGTTCATCGCCGCCCAGGCCTACAAGGCCGAGCAGGAGGACGAGATCTCTCTGGAGCTCGGTGAAACCATCGCGGTGATTCACAAGCTGCTGGACGGCTGGTGGGTCGTCAGGTAGGACTCGGGTTTCTATTCAGAACCGGTTCCACTCACAGGTTGTTCAGACCAAGCTCACACCTGGATCAAGCTGCTTTCTATTCATACATAATATACTAAAAGTGGTTTTCTTCCTCAAACAAAATATAAGGAATAAAATTATAAATTGGAAATAATTTCAAAATGTTGTATTCATTACTTTAACATATTACTATGACGTTGAAACTTAACACTTTGTAACAAACAGCTTTTCTTTTTTAATATAACATTAAAGTTTTCATTGCTGAGAATCACCTAGTGGACGACTTTCATTTATATTCTTTCAGTCCCTGATAGTAAAACCAATCAAAAGTATTTTCTGTTACGGTCCAGTGAAAACTCTCCAACCAATCAAAGCAGATAAATACTTCAATCAGTCGTCTTCAGCGCTGCAGGATACAAGGTCCGTGTACTTTGGTAAAGTTCTACCTTTAAAAACACTTAAGAACTTAAATGAGATCAAGTCCCTGTGGTGGAAACGCAGCTCGTGTGTTGGACCAGGAGCTCGACTCTTAATTCTCTGGGATCTTCCACATATTCTGAATGTTTATAACTCGTCGTAATGTTTACCCCTGATTCTGACTCAATGAAGCTGCTCTGTGCAGAAAAGGAGACGCGACGGGACATTTCCCCTCCATGTATCTGCAGAAGACGGGACAGAGAGAGCAACAAGAGGCGAGACGGACCAACCCTCAGGGACAGAAGCTTCCACCTCGCAGGTGAGAGGACGTTTAGAAGACAACTGAAAACATGTCTGTTCATCTTCTTCTCCTGAAATGTTTTCAAACATTACAACAGGAAATATGATTTAAGGTTTAACTGACATCTTTAAAATTGTATTTAACATCCAAAAATAAATCTGATAAAGTTTTCTTCCAGTTTTCAAGAACTAAATACTGAGAAGTGTTTTTTTAGATGACGTTTTGTGACGTGTTCATTTCCTGATAACACGGACGTGCAGGTCTGCAGGTCGCTCGTCTGGTGGTTTGTTGTGAAACGTCAAACTGACAGGAAGTGACACGTCTCACTCTTTCTCTCTGTTTCACACCAGTTTGTGATTTCATTGAATTCTCTGGATTCGAACACACACAGTTTTCATTCTAACATCATTAATAAGATGTTTGAATAAAATGTGACTTTTATCAGACAGAGCTTCGGTCTGTTGATGATCTTGATCTTGATCATGTTAAACGTGTGTTTCTGTTGATTTTCTACCACACAGGTTTTTATTAATCGTTTTCCAGAAAAATAATTCTGTGAAATTATGATGATAAGTTTCCCCGTATATTCTCCCACATGCCCGGACACTGTAATACACAGCTTCACCACTAGATGTCCTCTCCAGCTAGAGAGTCGGAGGGAAATGAGCCATTGAGACCAAAATCGTTTTTTGAACCAGGATGTAAACAATGTCAACATTTTATGGTCTATAAGGATTGACTCACTTTTGGAGCCAGCATCAAGTGGCCATTCAGGGAACTACTGTTTTTGGCACTTTCACAGTGGCTTAATTTCTCGCGGTTGCCACGTAACAGTTCTGAGGTCACAACCCACCACTACTTGTTTCCATCACAGATCCAGCATCAGAAACGCCAAGAGCATTCACAACCGGTCTCGCCAGAAGCTCAGCCAGGACTCCTACCGCAGGAACAGCCGCCGCTACCTGCAGCAGAAGAGCGGTCCCCCCCCCCGAGCCGAGCAGGAGCTCCCAGAGCGACGCCAAGGCCCCCCTGAAGGAGAGGAAGAACCAGGGTAAGGAACAACTCCTCAATGTGCTACTGGTGTTAAAACATCATTCAGAATGTGACGTTATCTCTTTGGGATTTGACCTTGGCTCTGAACACAAGTTGCTTGAACACCCTGATTGTTTCCTTCCTGCTGACGCACAGACAACATCCCCGAGCTGTCCGGCTCCGGGTCGGAGAGCGAGGTGAAGAGGGAGGCTCCGGTCGTCCCCCCCCCGCCCGAGTCCAGAGCTCATCCTGGAGCGCTGCACCGACAACACCCGCAAGAGGGTCAGCATCAAGTCAGGCTCCGACTCCAGCAGATAACCTGGACACTCATCGCAGAAAGAAGACAAGATGTATCTGTCCGAGGCTTTTTAAACATTATAAATTACATAAATCTTACAAAACTACTCACAAACATATTGTCTCATTTTCACGCTTTGATATATTTCATGTGGATTAAACCAAAAAGGATATAAATATCAATATCTGGGCTTTAGAGAGGCTGGTAGGTGGATTTTGTCAGTTTCATACAGAGATAGGCTAACTGTTCCTACAGGTTCCAGTCTTTATGCTAAGCTATGCTAACCTGCCTCTGGTAGTAGACATATATCAGTGAACATGCATCAGTCAGTGTTCTCATCTGAAATCTGCATATTTGGGGAAATATTGGACTTTTACTTGTGAATTCTGCATCGATTTGTTTCAACGCAGGAAATCTGTGGAGCTTTATTTTTATTTATTTTCTCGCATTAATAAAACAAAACATAAAACCTTGTTCTGTCTGTGTTATTCATGTTTCATGTTCCTTTGTAATTGATTATTTAGATTATTCATTATGCTTTTTAGTGCGGAGGTGCAGACTCGAGTGTCGCTCCAGGTCCAGAGCAGATGAACCAGAGCGTCTCAGAATCCTCTGATCTGTTGTTATGAATCAGAGATGACAGTCGTTAGCTCCTCTGTGATAAACATGAAATCAAACAGATAAATAAAGATTAACCAGATATTCATCAGTTGCTGTTGAAAGAATCGTGAAAAAAATTTGACCCCGACGTGATTTGAACACGCAACCTTCTGATCTGGAGTCAGACGCGCTACCGTTGCGCCACGAGGTCCTGAAGCAGTTACCGGGATTTGACAGTATATATACTGTAGCTGACACGCTAACTGACGTCACACCAACACTGATGGTGTCCCACCTTAGAGACGAGCGGAGGAGGTGAGTATTCACGACGTGGTTTACGTCATTAGCGCAGAGTAACAGACAGTGAAGCAGCCAACTGGTTCACTCGTAGTACTGCGCCATCAAGTGGACACTTCATGTACAACAGGCAGAGTGATTATAATGACACCACGGCTTTGGTGTGTGACGCTTTGAATTGAATGAATGAACGAACATTTTATACATTTCTATATAAAAATTACAACTTGCGAGGCTTTGCAGCAAAATGCTGTTTTTGTAGAAGAAGTTATTTTGGTGAGCAAAGAAGAAGAATGGAAAGTAAAACTAAAAAGTAGAATCAATAAACAACATGTTCGGGCACAAGGGGTCAATGTAAGAAATACAAAGTCTGTATTTGTTGATTAATGATTTACTGACTCTGATCAACACATCAGCTTTCAGGTTAAAGAAGATCTGTTTGTGTATGTTGGTCTCCGATGACTCACTCGTGTGTCTCAAGAGTTTCACTTTCAGAAGATTGAACACACGGCTTGTGTTACTACGGACAACATGTGACACGTAAGATTTGAACATTTTATACATTCTTTATTGAAAAATAACTTTACAGTAAAGTGCATCAAGCACGAGGCGACAAACCAGAACAACAAGAATCAAGTCCGTACGATCCGGTCACATCCGGTACGAAGTCCTGGCGTTTAGAGACGGATACGAGCAGCTACTGGGAACCAGTGAAGGCGGCAGTGTGGGTGAGGAGGGCACCACAGGAACTGACAGGAACTGACAGGAACTGACAGTAACTGACAGGAACTGACAGTAACTTACAGGAACTGACAGTAACTGACAGTAACTTACAGTAACTTACAGTAACTTACAGTAGCTGACAGGAACTGACAGGAACTGACAGGAACTGTAAGTAACTGACAGGAACTGACAGGAACTGTAAGTAACTGACAGTAGCATACAGTAACTTACAGTAGTTGACAGTAACTGACAGTAACTGACAGTAACTGACAGTAACTGACAGTAACTGACAGTAACATACAGTAACATACAGTAACTTACAGTAGTTGACAGTAACTGTAAGTAACTGACAGTAACTGACAGTAGCATACAGTAACTTACAGTAGTTGACAGGAACTGACAGGAGCTGACAGTAACTGTAAGTAACTGACAGTAACTTACAGTAGTTGACAGTAACTGACAGTAACTGACATTAGGACAAATTAACATCTCAATGTATAACACGGCAGCTTTCCCTGGTGGTCTAGTGGTTAGGATTCGGCGCTCTCACCGCCGCGGCCCGGGTTCGATTCCCGGTCAGGGAACGAGTTTTTTGTGTGTTCTCTCTGCTGCACAAACCTTCAAAATAAACCATTTAAATGTGTACATATTTTAAGAACTGTGTTTACAAAATGGATTTAAAACCCAGAGGATACACTGTACAAATACACACACAGACACACACATACACACTAGTAAACACGGCTTCACATATTTGTATCACCTCTACTGTGGATATTTGAGTTGTATTATTGCACAGCTGTGACGCTGCTACGTTCCTTGCTCTTATTTTGAAAAGGCCGGACGGAAACTCTGCCTGACATCGCTCACGTCCCCATTGCTCTGCGGAGGAGAAACCTGCAGCTTCTGTGCGCGCTCCGACACACACGCAGCTGCACGCGCACGGCGGCCTCGGACCGGACGGACACGAGCACCGAGACGAACCGTGAGCATGACCGCGGGAAGCACGCGCTGCTGCCCGGTACCGTGACGACCGAGGACCCGGGGACCGAGGCGGCTGTTTCCGGAGGAGAACCACTGAAAACAGGTCAGCGAGCATCCATCCCTCCAGCCATCTTTATATTGTTCTATCTCTCCATCTCTCCATCTCTCCATCTATCTATCTATCTATCTATCTATCTATCTATCTATCTATCTATCTATCTATCTATCTATCTATCTATCTATCTATCATATATCATATATATATGTTTCTCTATCTCCATGTATCTATTTCTCTCTCTCTCTCTCTCTCTCTCTCTCTCTCTCTCTCTCTCTCTCTCTCTCTCTCGCTCTCTCTCTCTCTATCTATCTATCTAATTATAGCCTTACTATAATAAATCCACAGTATTTTACACTGTGTATTATAGTGGTTTAATGGTATTTTAACTGTTATCAATGTCTTATTGATAATCTAAGTCAGGGGTCTTCAACGTTTTTCAGGCCAAGGCCCCCAAACTGGTGGAGAGATGGAGCAGGGACCCCCTACTATATATATTGTTTAAAATAGTGTTTTATATTAAACTGGGCCTAGTGCCATGTATAAACATAGCTACCCTGTTATTATGCATTCAATACTAAGCTATTCAAATATTACCCATTTATAAACATACATCTTTCATACAACACTGAGCTTTTAAAGTAATTCACAGCTTCATGTTTTTATTTTAAACATACATGTAGAAGAGACAGGAAATCCTCAAGCCATCTATGGATGCCACACATACTCCCACATTAGTGAGATGTCAGACCCTGATGGGTAGCACACAACTTATCTAACCTTGGACGGATGGAGGTTGTCAGACAGAGGTTTAAATCAGCCTCTCAATATGTTGGATACATGTTAATGTGTATTTGAAGACATTTAAATTTGTGGAAAAAAATTGGGTACAAAAAAAATGAAAAATTATAAAAAATATAAAAAATTGTCTAATCAACCAAGCATTTCGCGACCCCCCCTGCAGTACCTCCGCGGACCCCCTAGGGGTCGCGGACCCCCTGTTGAAGACCTCTGATCTAAGTCATTATTCATTGATAAAATTAGTTGATGTGTTGCCAGCATGTGGAAAATCTTCCTGCAGCTCATTACTATGACGAGTACTGCAGCCAGCCACCAGGGGGCAGTCCAAACGATTTGGCTTCTCTTTTGGAAGGTGTCATGTCGTGGATATTTACCTCGTATGTATTCGCACCAGAGAAATGTTTGCTACAGACGTTTGTTAACAGTTCATAATCTGTTTTGTCAGTAGCGCAGCTCGGCCCAGGACGACATCGATATCAAAGCAGTTCTCATGTTCTCCAGATGAAAGGAAACATGTTCCTCCATCATGTCACTGCTTGTATATCTGATTTCAGTGTGAAACATTCCCACAAAAGTTCATCGCAGAATAACCACGGACTGATTGGATTAGAATAATTCAGATTTAAATTTTTTGATTTGTGAGTCGCAAGAGGAAGTGAAGGATTATAACATTTCACTGCGGCCTGTCAGGGCGGTACAAAATAAAATTATAAAGTTCAGATTTCAGGTAAACAAGGACTCAGCCTATAGTGCAGTTAAACCATGGCTTAATATTTTCTTTTTTTCAAGTTGGCTGTGAACATAGCAGTCAGGCCTCATATTTCAGAAACAACGAACAGTAACAGTTGGTTTCCAATAAAAGGTAAAACTACTACTTCTTTGCTTTCAGCAGCTACTCAACAGACAAGCAACAAAATAACAAACACACAAAATACACAGGCCTACTTGGAAATAAATTAAACACAGAACTTTGTAGGGCTATTTGAGTGCTCCCCATGTTTGTGGAAAATGTATGAAATAAGAAGTACCCTATTTTGAAATAAAGACAAACATATAGCTGCAGCCTTATAGCTTAAAAATATATATTTTAGTTGGCGAAATATTAAAACAAAAATCGAGAGCAGGTCAGACTGGAGGCGAGCACAGAAACTGCAGCTCGGTAGAAACCAACTGCAGCTTCTGCTCTGATCAAGAAGCTGAGGCGCTGATCTCTGATCAGCTGAGACCAGAGAAACTCTGTGTTTTCACTGTTAAGAAGCAGTCAGTCACTGAGCGGGTGAGCGGGGGCGGGGGGGGGTGCGCTATCTGAGAGCACACACACACAGACACGCCCGTTCCTGGTTCTTCATGACGGCCTGATACGATGATGTGTTCAAACTGATTGTGACTCAGTCAACCAGCAACAACCAAACCGTGTGACACACGGAGAATGTGTGAGAGTCAGCAGCTCTGCGTTAATTTCGTGAGAAAAAATTGGCGTTGTTAAAATGGGTTTGCGTTAACGCCGTTAATAAAGTGTTAAACTGACAGCACTAATATAAGTACATATTGTGTGTATCTGCGTCCACAGAGGCGATGAGGGGAGACCTGGAGGCAGCAGCCCGTTTCTAAGCAACAGCAACAGCAACACAGCGAGCGGCGCCTCACACCATGGGCTACAAGGTAAGATGTCCAGAGACAAGGTCCACTCAGGTGTGTGTGTGTGTCTTTGTGTGTTTGTGTGTGTGAGACTCACAGCTGCAGCAGTAGTAACGGTGGTTGTGTTACTCCCGCTCGAGTGTGGCACACACAGATTCATGTACAAACGC
This sequence comes from Pseudopleuronectes americanus, assembly GCA_038501795.1. Lineage (NCBI taxonomy): Eukaryota > Metazoa > Chordata > Actinopteri > Pleuronectiformes > Pleuronectidae > Pseudopleuronectes > Pseudopleuronectes americanus. The sequence goes on along the minus strand of CM076728.1, from coordinate 21,766,475 downwards.
TGGACCTGGTTTCTGATCCGAGGATTATTCACATCATCAGTGTCGGTGCAGAGCAACACAAACCAGACCAGGATCTGATCTGTGATCAGCAGGAGTCAGGTTCCTCTTGTTCAGACACAGCTACAGAGAACTGAAAGTTAAAGACGTCACTGAGTTTATATAGTTCAGGTGGTTTCAATCGGTTGTTCAGTATTTCCTTTCATTCCTCTGCACCATGTTGTGTGTTAGTTCACTGTGCTGTCCACATTACACAACATGAACCATCAGTAGTTGTACAAGTGAAACACACTCTCTCTCTCTCTCAATATATATGTGTGGGAAGTTTCAGTGTTTTCTGTTCTGCAGCTGCAGGAAGTGATTCTGCAACATGATGATTATCTGTTCGTCTCTTCTCTGTTTTGCGGATGTGAACCATGTCAGTCGTTTTTAGAATCTACAGTCACAAAGAGAGAGAGGAAGGTTTTCAGTCGATCTGATTGGTTGAGGCGTTATGACCTCACAGATTCGCTGTGGCTGACACAAACTGTACACAACATGTAACTCCCTGTCAGTGGGCACAGCAGAATAACACACACGCGCCTTCCTTTTAATCTTGCATAGTTCATAGCTACATGAATCCATATATAACACACACAGACCTCTGGCTGCCTGTGTGTGTGTGTCTGTGTGTGTGTGTCTGTGTGTGTGCAGGGGATTGAGGGTGTAATCTTTAAGCAGATATCTGGTGACACCAGCATCGTTCTGCAGCTTGCTTCAGTCCCTCATTGGTTCATTCATTCAGACGTGTGTTCATTCAGAGGAGCAGCTGAGCTGGAACCTGATTCTGATTCAAACCTGCACAACTTTATGTGTTCAGCTGCACACGGACAGAGACGATGTCATTTCTCCTCTAAAGCTTCCTTCACAACTGACGATCTTCTCTCGACACTTAATAATTCAGGACACATCAAATGTGAGTGAACTGTAAAATATCTCCAAGTCAAAAGCTGGTTGTGTTGTTGTTGTTGTAGTGGTGGTTGTTGTGTTGCTGTGGTGGTGGTGGTGGTTATGGTGGTTGTTGTAGAAGTCTCACAGTGTGAAGCTGCTCTACAATATTCTGCCTCTGGCTCTGCACATGTATAGAAATAACAGGAACATATTGATCATATCGTGTGTGTGTGTGTGTCTGTGTGTATGTGTGTTTGTGAACACACGTCAGTCAGGCAACAATCCGATGAAGCGAACACGGGGTCACTCCAGCTGGAGCTCGACCATTGCACGGTACAAGCTGTCAATCACACTGTGGTACACAATCCAGTGCTTTATGGTCTGTTTGACTCTAAATGATCATAATTCACTAAATTAATGATCAGCTGTTTGAAGAAGACTTGAAACTAGAGACTGAGACATGAACTCCTTCATGTTCACTGACGTTAGAAAGAGAGAAGTCACTTTCTATAGAAACTACCAGTGGCGTCGCCCCCTGCTGGTCACTGCACACCAGCCACTGAACTGTAATCTGTCAAATCGTTTTTCAGCTGGAGAGAAACTGGGATGTGGAAATCTGGTGATTTCATCTCTGTTATTTGAGCCACACCCCCAAGGGGCCATCGGGCCAGATGTGGATGTAACTCCATATCATCAGATATTAATCAGATTCTGACTCAGACATCTGGATCTATTCACTTCACTTCTATGACCTCCAAGCAGCACTGTAACCGTACAAAGCATCGTGGGAAGAAGAGCGACTGACCCCCCCGCTCCTGTTAAAGCACTCCCCCCCCCCTCTTTTCTCTCTCTCTTTTCCTCCATCTCTTTCGACCTCTCTCGTCCCGCCTGTCCTCTTCCTTTTCCTCCTGCTCCTGCTCCTCCTCTTTCTCCCTGGTTTCACTTCCCTCCCGGGGCGGTGACTTCTGGCTCTTCCTCTTCATTGTTTTCACTCACTCAGAGATTCACTCGTAATCTTCTTTAAAGGACAAACATTCACTCGCTCTCCTCTGGTCGGTATCGATTCTGTCGAGTTACACTTTTTTACTTTTACCTGAAAACAACAGAAACATTTAACTTCTTCAGATTAAATAAATGTCTATAACTCTATGAAGTAGTTGGTTGATAGCTTGTTGATGATCATCATTAAATGGTTTTGATTTCTGGATAAACTGCTCAATAAACTGGGTCGATGACTCGAGGCATGTTGGACCAGACTGGGATAAATGAGCGGATCTAAGATGTTATTATTACTTTCTTCAACTATTACTTTGGCTACTGTGATTCTCTCAGATTCTGGGTTAACCAGCTACCATGGGGAGTGCACACCAGGTATTGGGCTCTCTCCCCCAATCATTCCAAACCCTGGGACAAATAACTTGCTCAGTGATCGAAGTGAACAAGTGCTGACCCATTCTTATTTGGATCCTTTTGTCTTTGCACAATGGTTATGTCTTGTTTGCAACTCTGTCCTGGAATCAAACTTTTTACAGTCTGATAAGTCTCTTGTCATGTTGCATGCTAGATTACACTCTAAAACAGAAACACCTAGCAACCATGAAATTAGTAGAAAACGATTTCTGTTGCTTCTTTTACTCTTGATTTCTGGTATCCAGCCAAATCCTGGTCCTGGCACTGCTAATTGTAACACACCTGCTGAATTTAAGGATAGGACCGGGCTAGGTTTAATCCATCTGAATATTCGTAGTCTGCCATCAAAGATTGATATGCTGCATATCTGGGCAAAATCAACTGATGCAGATGTCATTGTTCTGTCGGAAACGTGGCTCTCTAAATCTTATTCTGACAAAGCAATCGCCATCAAAGGGTATAATGTATTTAGGGCTGACCGTCCTAGGAAAGGGGGCGGGGTTGCAATTTATTGTAAATCAAAATTTAATGTAAATGTCCTGCAGTCCAAATCAATCAGTAAACAGTTTGAGTTCTTAGCCATAAAACTTGACATTTCAAATGGGTTTTCCATCACTGTTGTGGGCTGCTATAGACCCCCATCAGCTACTGCCGAAGCGCTAACTTCTCTGAATCAGCTATTAGCTGAACTGACCTATAATGAAATAATATTAACTGGTGATCTAAATTGGGATTGGCTAAATTCTAACTCTGATGCCTTCAAAGATTCCTGTGTTTCATTGAATCTTACGCAGCTCATTGAAAGCCCCACACACCCCAATTTGAAGTGTCCAGATAAATCATCTTTAATTGACTTGTTCTTGACTAATGTCCCGCATAAGTATTCTATGTCAGGTGTTTTTGCAAATGATATTAGTGACCACTGTGTGATTGCTGCAGTCAGAAATGCGAAAGTTCCAAAATCCAAACCTCGTATTTTGATAAAACGTAATATGAGGGCCTTTGTTGAACAGGCGTTCTTCCGTGATTTATATGATCTTAACTTGGATCGTATTGAATTAATTAATGTGATTTCTGTGTGTCCTGTGATTGTTTGACATTTTTGTATGCTGCTGTCTTGGCCAGGCTGCCCTTGAAAAAGAGATAATTGCATCTCAACGGGACTGACCTGGTAAAATAAAGGTTTAATAATAATAAAAATGTTTCCGGCGGTTGGTCACATACAAACACTTAAAACCACAAACACAGGAAGCGGTTTGAACATGTCAGTAACACGTGTGTTTGCTCTGCAGATCCCCTCGGCGGCGATGGACCGGGTCAGCCTGCTGTGGCGCCTGAGGCGTCGGGCCCGCCGCGGAGCGCTCTGCATGGCCTTCTTCTGCATCTCCATGGCTCTGCTCTACGCCATCTGTGCCGAGAACAGCGTGCCCGTCACAGACGCCATCTTTGGGGTGCGGGCGAGGACCCGGGCTCAGCCTCGTGCACACTCCGTCATCAAGGTCGGGTTCTTTCTCCTTTCAGCGCTGCCGAGTTCTATCTCCAACCTCTTGCCCTGAAAGTGATGCGTAATGTTGTCTGACACCCTCAGGTGCTGAGAGGCGGAGCCAAGCCCATGTACATCGACCCCCAGAAGCTCCCGGGGGTCGTCCCAGGTGACCCTCGCCGTCCAATCCCTGTCCTCTCCTCTCCGAACCACACCCACGAAGCGGTGGACACGACCCCAAAGAAGAAGTCGAGAGATCGGGAGCCTTCTGGGTTCTTCGCTCACCTGCTGCCGCGCCCCTTCGCTCGCGCCCTGGAGACCCTGTTTGGAGGCCGGCGCAAGGAGGAGCTGAGCGCCAAAGGGGGGGGACGTAGTGTTCTTCGGGCCTCACGGGCTCCTGGGAGAGGTGTGGGATGATGAGATGTCCAGTAGCATGCTGGGAAACCGACTGAGGAGGGTGGTGGAGAACTATCAGGTGAGGTTCCAGATGTTTTCACCAGAAGAGCTAAAGAGCCTGATGTTCCCCTCAGGAGGTGGAGGAGACCAAACACAGAGATAAAAAGAGGGAACACAGGAACACAGGGGGAGAGAAGAGATGTTATCGATCACATCCATGTTCATATCAGCTCTGGTGTAAATTTCAACTATCAGACTTTGTCTTCATTTTGTTTTTCAGGCAATGAACAAATATGGAGTCGAGGTTTCCGGCCCCGGCGGCGTCTCCAGCCGACCGAAGCTGAGCGGCCCCGAGCTTCTCTGCCAGCTGAGGGACAAGACCGAGGTGGCGACCTTGACCTCTGACCTTCAGCCCTTCTCGTCGCTGCCCTTGGCCGCCCAGCTGCCGCCGAGGCCCCTGACCTCTGACCTCGGGCCGTACAGGAGCTGTGCCGTGGTGTCGTCGGCCGGGTCGCTCCGCTACTCCAGACTCGGCAAAGAGATTGGTGAGATGAATTTAAACTGTCCGTTTGTTTTCCTGTGAAAATTAAAAAACAATACAAATCCGAACAGTAAAAGTCACTCAGAAAGTTTTACTTCAATGGCAGACTCCCATGATGCCGTGCTGCGCTTCAACGCCGCCCCGACCAGCGGCTACGAGAAAGACGTCGGATCCAAAACCACCATTCGCCTCATCAACTCCCAGGTAAACAAACCTTTATCAGTTTGCTTTGAATTAGTTATTTAATGATATCAAATCCGGCCGATGGAGATTGACGGCGTTCGTATTTTAGTTTCTACGTCCAACACGTGTCGTCTTTATATATTTGTGTTTTATGAACATAAGACCAGTTTCTTTCTCTTTGTTTTAATATAATGCAGATGATGTTGTTTTCCCACCTGATGTTTACCGTGTGCAGGTGATGGCGTCTGACGACTATCACTTCCTGTCCAGCTCTCTGTACAGCTCAGGGGCTCTGGTGGCCTGGGACCCCGCCCCCTTCTCCGCTGACCTCACTCAGGTGAAACGTCATTGGATTATTAAACACTTCCTACAACCTGCTGCTGTGATATTAACTCCTTTTATTGACCAGTGTCTGAGGTCATGTGGTCATTCTTACTCCCTATCTGACCTCTGACCTTTGTTAATCCAGATCCACGTCATGTTATTAACACGTCACAGTGGTTCAACAAGACGGACTACCCGATCTTCGCCCAGTACCAGAGATACAGACGACTCCATCCCCTGCAGCCTTTCTACATCCTGCATCCGCGCTTCGAGTGGCAGGTGTGGCAGCGAATACAAGACAACATGGCGGAACCCATCCAGAAGAACCCGCCCTCCTCCGGCCTCCTCGGTACGTGAAGCGTCGGCTCGCTCGCTGTCTGGAAGGAGTGTCAGTGTCTGATGGTCCAGACTGAATCCCACCAGCAGCGTTCACACACTCTGCAGCCAGTGGTGGCCTGCTGGGAGCACTGGGACAGGTCCCACTGGTCTCATGGTGGTTTGACCTTGAACTGAAAAGTAGACCAGCAGTGAGGTAGCGTTCAGCAATGAGGTGACAGGCCGTGAATAATTAGTCAAACTTTGTGATGAAGAAAAACTCTCAAGCAACTAAACAACTGTTACAGTCACTTCACACCTCAGAGTCTCGACAACTAGACGATTCTCTGTCTTTGTTGAAGGACAAAAACAAGTTTGTGATTCATGGGAATTTAAAATAATAACTTGAATTTGATATAAGAAGAAAAAACCTCATTAAACTTTCTTCTTCATGTGTCCAGGCACCGTCCTGATGATGTCACTGTGCGAGGTGGTGCACATCTACGAGTTCGTGCCGTCACGGAGGAAGACGGAGCTCTGCCACTACTACCAGGGCTTCTTCGACGCCGCCTGCACGCTGGGCGCCTACCACCCGCTGCTGTACGAGAAGAACCTGGTGAAGAGGATGAACCAGGGCAGCGACCACGACATCTACACACACGGGCGCATCACACTGCCCGGCTTCGGAAAGATGAACTGCACCCGGGCTGCTGCTGGACGCCTGGGGCACCACTGAGAACACACACACACACACACACACACACACACACGCACACGCACGCGCGCGCACACGCACACACACACACACACACACACACACGCACTGTAAATTAGAACCCTGCATGAAGAACACGCAACAACGAGGACAGACGCATGAAAACCTCAAACTCACTGCCGAACGCAAATCACTATAAATATCACAGACGCACACACAAACACACACTGGAGTCCAATCAACTGATAGATGTGTCTGCTGTTCACACACACACACACATATATACAGTATCATATATATATATACTTATGAGGACATTCCAACTGTAAACTAACCCTTGTGTCAAATGATACAGGACGTCACCGCTGTTTTTGAAGGTTTTAGACAACAAACAAAAACTGTGTCTTAAATATCACCGTCAAACATCAGCCATTTTTTTTGTTGACTAGTTGTATTAATGTTAAACTTCCAAAAACGGATGATGATATTAAGTACACACAATTTATTGTTTGTTGACTGAAACTGTACAAAAGAGCAGTTTGGTCTTTAACCCTGATTCTAATCTAAACCTTAAACCAAAGTCTGATTCTTGAACGAATCAGATTTGGACAAATGGACCTGATTCATCTGCACTGAAGGAACTCCGCCTGTACAGAGGAATGTGACGTGTAAATATATATATTAACAGATTCCTCCACCCTTTCACTTTAACTTTGAGAAGCTTCACAGTTCTCTGGACGTTCCCACATGTTCCTGTTGGAGTGAACCCTGACTTCAGCATTTGTGTTTGTTCATAGAGAAGCTCCAGAGCGTTTCAGGAACATGTGACCTTCATGAATCCATCTTATTACTGATACGGAGCAGAACGCAGATGGTTGTCATGTGGTCGTGTCCTGTGCTCAATCTGAACCAATCAGAGCTCAGGCTCAACTCTGTTATTGTTTGTCTAATCAGCTCCGTTTTTTTTTACCACAGAGCTTCGTTGTTTATTCAGGAAGGAAACACTTCAATAATTGATGTCATTTCATTTCAGAGGAGAGAGAAGCAGGAGAACATGTTTCTCTCTGCAGCTGCACTGGTTCTCCTGCTCCTTGAGCTCCAGTGAGGAGCTCCTCCCTCGTCAGCCGCTAGCTGTGCTCTCACCTGGTTCATTGGTTTTCTCACAGTTCTTCTGAGAACTCTTCCCTTGATATGAAAACAAAATGCCCCAGGAACATAGAAGTGGCTTAAGTTAGGATTTAATATTTATAGAAAAATGACTTTTGTTGAGTTTTTAGGACGTGAACTTGCAGCAGCATCACTGTTGATGCTTGTGTTCACTTTTCTTATTTTAATCTGAAATCAATGTTTTTAACTTTCTTATGATTCATTTCCTGAAGGGCCATGAAAGTATTAAAAAGCTGTAAAGAGAGTTTTGCACTTTTGTTATTTATTTAATGTTATGCTGCAGATTTAGTCTCTCGGGCAACAAGCTGCCATTTCCTCTCAGCAGATTCGACCTTCAGACGCGACTCGGGGCTGAAAGAGTCCGAACAGGAAGCTGAACCTGATCAGAGATGACACAGGGAAGGAAAAACCTTCATATTAAATTATGTTTATTAAGTTTTAATGTTCATTGATAATTCGGGCGTTTCTATATAACATTATCAGGATATTTATCAAAAGGTCTCAATCAATACATTAAAATATGATAATTTATTAGGATACAGCAATTGATGTGGTTATATTTGGTTTTCTGCCATTTCTATGGAGATAATTATATGAATATTTCATGATTCACTGAAATTGTGTTGTTCAATGAAGAAAAATGCCTTGAATTTAATTTTTAGTTTAGTTGTTTTTTAGAACCTCAGACTTTGTTCCTCCACATCAGCCAGTTCCACCAGTTATGAAATTGTCGGAAACATTTTTATTTTACTGGATCAGAAGTTCAAAGTGTTGAGAGCCACAGATTTAACGTCTTTGCTGAATTTAACATTTTAACACCAACGATTCATCGCAGGGAATTTTTTATCCTGCAGGCGTCAAAGTCCAAAACCCAGAAAGTACAAGTTATTATTTTTCTGTGTTGAAAAAGGAGCAAGTGAAAAACCTCTGAAAGAAAAAAAAACTGAATATCAAACTTTAGAAGTGAGACCATCCATCAATAAAGAACTGAAACAAAATGATTTATGATTATTGATTGAGATGATTTATTTTAGCCACCAGGTGGTCAAACGGAGTAATGCACCTTAAAGAGTCCCCGGTAAGATCTATTTAATTGTTGTTATGTGTTACTTTTTCACGCACCAACAGAAACTGTTAAGTCTGTGTAACTAAAAAATGTTTATGCTGATTGAATTTGAATATAAAAGTAATCCTTTATATGAAAAGAAGTGATTATATATGATACAATCTGTTTGACTAAGAGTGTAGTTCTGCTTTTATACTGTTAATATTTCCTGTAGAAATCACATGTGTGTCAGTCCAGGTCACATGACAACTACCATGTAACATTTTGGCACAGTTATGAAATAGTTCAAAGCCAATTTACTCTTCAAAGCTTCAAAGGCAAACTATGAAGCTTGAAGCTTTGAAGCTTTGAAGCTGTGAAGCTGAGTGGAGTTCAGGAACAGATCAAAGCCAAATAACTCCTGTATAAGGAGCCAGGTCTCTGAGTGGAGCCACCGTCAGGACAAGCGCGAGTCAACGAGAGACACCTGAGATACATCTCACCTGTGACCTCTACTCACCGCCTCTGACGACACCGACAGAAGACATCACTCTTCAACCCTTTGGACAACTTGGTCCCACTGCAGCACCTGATGATCAACATGCAGAAGATCATCATCACAATATACATGGAACCAAAGGACCCCGGCCAAACCCTCCTGGAGTTGAAGATGGAGAACCAGAAGCTGGAGGCTGAGTACTCCGCCCAGAAGGAGCTGCTGGCTCAATTCATCGCCCTGAAGGAGCTGGATGATATCAACTTCGCCCTGAACGGACTGATGGATCAAAACCCCCATCTTAGGGAGCTGGTGGAGGGAGTCCCCCCTCTGAAGGAGCTAGTGGAGGAATTCTACGCCCTGACGGAGCCGGAGCCCCAACTCATCTTCATCCTGAAGGAGCTTATGGCTCAATTCACTGCCCTTAAGCATCTGGTGGATCAAAACCCCCATCTGAGGAAGCTGGTGGAGGAAACCCCCCGTCTGAGGGAGCTGCTTGATGAGTCCACCATGACGGAGCTGAAAGCTGACTTCACTCGCCTGAAGGACCAGGTGGATGGAAACCCTGATCTGAGGAGGCTGGTGGATGAGTACTTCACCCTGATGGAGCAGACCACCACCAGCATCCTCACCTGCGAATCAGAAGGAAAGATGGTGGAGCAGATGGAGTCTCCTGCCTCGGCCCGAGAGAAGGAGCTGGAGAAGGAGCTCTCAGAGATGACCATGAGGATCAAACTAAAGGAGGAAGATCTGGATGAGAGGGAGGAAGTCCAAGTTGAGAAGGAGCTGGAGAAGGAGGTCGCAGAGATGACCATGAGTATCAAAGAAAACGAGGATGAGCTGGTTCAGACGGAGGAAATCGAAATTGAGCAGAAGGAGACATTTGAATCTCTTCAGGAGAGCCGTGAGGAGCAGCCCGAGTTCAGGGTCCTCCTCAATTGGGCCAGCCAGTCGGGGGAGAAGTCCTTCATCGAGCAGGAGCTGTCACTGAAGCAGGAGATACCTCCCCTGATCCAGCAGGCCATTTGGCTTCAGGTAAGTTCCATCAGCTCATTGTGATTTGAATCTTATGGATCGTATGTTTGTTTGAGGTTTAGACTTTGAAAGAGAAAAAGAGTGAAACTCATATTGTCTCTATCTTTTCAGGAAGTTCCCATGGAGAATGAGAAGCAGAGCTTAAAGAAGGAGAAGAAGAAGCAGGAGGAGAAGGAGAAAAGGGAGAAGAAGGAGAAGACCAGGCAGGACAAGAAGGAGAAACAGGAAAAAAAGAAGATGGAGAAGATGGAGAGGAAAGAAAATAAGAAGATAGAGAAGGAAAAGAAAGAGCGAGACGGAACAACAAGGAGGAAATGGTGGAGTTTTCTCTTGAAAGTTTCCATCTGACCTGTCATCATTCCATCCATCTTCAACATGCCTCAACGTGTGGAGTCTGCAGAGGCCCGAGAGGAGAAGCTGGAGAAGGAGCTGGAGAAGGAGCTGGAGAAGAAGCTGGAGGAGAAGCTGGAGGAGGGTCCTCCTCAACTGGAACAGCTCCGAGAAAAGAGAGGATCTGCAGAAACAGATGAGACAGTCGGAGGAGAAGTCGTTCATCGACCTGTCAATCATCACATCCCTTACCCCCCCCTCCTCTTTCCCCCCCTTCTCCCCCCCGCCCCCCTTACCCCCCTCCCTCCCTCCCTTTCTTTCCCTCCACTCCACTGACTGAATTTTCTAACAAAATAAATGATTAAATAAATAACAAAGATTTTTCATTGAGATGAAGGTTTGCTCTTTTATTACAGGTGATGGTTGGTAAACAATCTAAATGATGAAAACCCAACACTTATATGTAAAAGATACTCAATACCTGATAATATTAAAACATATGTTTATTATTTGAACTGAGAGACACTCGTTCTCCGCAGCTGCACTTTCCCCAGATTTAATTCTATTAGCTTAAGAGAAACTGACGGATCATATATTTACTGAACTCAGGTATATTTACTTTGTTTTCCTGCTCCTGGATCAAAATACACATTTCAATTCACAGTAAGTGGATCATTTGTGTAACCGTGGACTGTTTTAAACAACAGCTTCACTTCCTGTCTGGTATTATCAGGGTTTGTTCAAATAAGTTCATGTCAGACTCATCCGACCTTTGACCTTTATAGTTTAGAGTAAATTAATCTTTTAAAGTGAAGCCAAAAACATCTCGATCATCCCCTGGTGGCTGGTTGCAGTATAACACATCAACCCCACCTTCTCCATGTTAGTGTCGGGGACATGGATCAAACAAGAAAAGTCGAAGTTCACGTTGTAAACATTTTTCTCAAGGACGATTTCTGTCATTTTAGGTAACTATGGATGTTGACAGTAAAATGAGCCGAGTTACATTTAGCAATATCTCGCATTATTTCAGTTTTTTGAAAACATGTGAACAAGACATCTACAGTTTGGTTAACCTGAAGTAAAGGTCACAGTTATCATGGTCAATTAACCAATATCTGAAATATATACACGGTCCTGAACTGATCGTAAACTGTTTATAGAGCAGGACTGAAAAATCAACCTGCAGACGAAAGACTTCACCATGAACAAGTTGTTGCCTTTTCAAAATAATATTTTTAAATAAAGGAAGGAAACAGACAGTTGATAAAGGAAAAACCAAGTGAGTATATTATAGTATATTTCACTAAGACATCTTCTAACATGGTTATGAAACATAATGACGTTTACATCTATGACACCTTATGCTCAGACTTTTCTCCAGCAGATTTCTCTAGCACAGTTACAAACCATAAATGATATATTAATATCCAGGTAATGAATTTCTCTAGCATAGGTATAGATCATAATGACATGTTAATATCTTAAGGCGCCTTGAATCTTATGTTCAGACCTTTAAGTATTATCTCCAGATGTGTTCTGTTTGTTTCTCCTTGTCTGAACTATCCTTGAACTGCCTGTGGAATAATAAGAGGAGAGATGGTTTTCAGCAGGTCCCTAAATAAGGAACATTCCCAAATTTAGGCAGAAGGCCCTGTTGTGTGACATCATTTTATCTCTAGGTTTGTAGTAAACAACTCCCCTATAAAAAGGACTTGCCTTGCAGAGTCAACTCGTTTCACTATTCGGCCTGTGTGATTTCTCCGGGCAAACCATGGTGCCCGTCTGACCTGTGAAACAAATTCTGTTATGGGTCAGCGTCTCCTCTCTTCAGATAAGATACAGATTTTATTGATCCAAACACATGCACAGTAACACTACATGCAGATGAGGGAAATTTTTCCTCTGCTTTTTGACAAACAGAGCTGTGGGCAGCCATACACGGCCCCCGGGCAGCAGGTGTTGGGGGAGTAAGGTGCCTTGCTCAGGGGCACTTAGACAGTGGGGGTAGGGAGAGTGCTCTTTGGACTTTGGAACAGATCCAGCGTTTGTCCATCCAGGTAGTTTTTTTGTCACTATGTTTCACTGATAGTAAAGTCCCTGAACGCACCATGAGAACACCAGAGAGTCCCTGAAGGCACCACGTCAGCTGCGTCGCACTACGTCAGTGACGCAGCTATCACGTGATTACGTTCCCAGAAACAAACATGGCGCCGCGAAATCCCAGTGATCTCTGCTGTGAGTGGTTTTCTGCTGGTTTCTTTGTGTTTGCTGCTGTTTCCTGAAACTGGGGCAGTTTCAAACTGGTGAAGACGCTGGTTTGTTCCGGTTCCCAGTTTGATGAAGAGCTGCAGCGGCTCACGTGTGTTTCTGTCTCGTGCTCAGCTGGTTTCCTGACGTCCAGGTTCATCTGAGCTGAAACAGAAGATTCTCACTGGGACTCGAACCTTTACACTCGAGCTGGACTCGTTCACATGGGATTCAACACGAAATGACTCCATCTGATTTCACTGGTTTCACTGGTTTCACTGGTTTCGTGTCTCTGACTCAGCTGTTTGAAAACACTTGTCACACAGAGGCTGGTGGGTTGGTGTCGAGCCTCCGGACAGATGAGAGGAGGAAGAGGAGGACACGCTTCATCATCATTATCTTCATCATCAGGTAAACACTCTTCATCTGCTGTTTAACACTGGAGGAATCCTCTGTGGACGTCACTGTGTTTATTAGAACACATCAGGTGACACATCAGGGTTCAGATTCAGTGAGTGACAGATCTGAGCTGTGTGAGTGACACCAGGCGGGAACACACCAGGAGAAGTCACCTGACTTCATGAGTCTTTGTGTTGAAGTCTCTCAGCAGCAGAGCAGAATGTCTGTGAGGAAACAAGTCATCATGGAGGACGAGGACACACAGGAGCTGGAGTCTGAGGACCACCTGGATGGGAAGGTAGAGACCTGAGAAGAATCTGAGACTCTTCTCTGCCGTCACTTGAGACAAACACAGGCTTGTGTTTTAATGTTTAAACTCTGCAGTAACCAGGTCAGTCTGTTCTCAAAGGGGACAACAAAACAAAACTCTGGATTTAAGCTGCTGCTTGTTTTTCCAGGACGAGCTCTCGTCATCAGCTCGAAACAGTCGCAGGAGAGAACGTGAGAACCAAAGCCACCCCAAAGGTACCAGACCACAGAGAGCTTCAGAATAAATTCTAAGTGATTACTCCAAGTTGCAGATTTTATTCTGTGAATCTTGTGAATTCTTTTCCAGAGATGACTGAGGAGGAGATGATGGACCTGGCCCTGCGTCTGAGCGAACAGGAAGCCAGCCACACGGCGCTCCAGCTGCAGCGGGAAGAGGAGGCCGTGATGAAAGCCATCGAAGAGAGCGTGAGTTCATCCTGAGATGACTCATCAAGTTCACGATGCGAAATCATCCAATGTTTACAAGTTTGAGTTTGACATCAAATCTGGTTCTGCTTCTCTGATCCTTTCAAATCCTCTTATTGATTCTGTTTGTGATCAGTTTGTTTGTCAGGAATAAAAAAGTGTTTTTATTTCACTCACAGAAACAAAACAGGCTTCATGGATCCAGGTTTATTAACCGACATGGACCCGGTTCCAAAAGGCCGCTGCCTTCAGAACCATCCTTAAATGTAATGACACCAGATTTACAGCTTAACTAACAGATGATTTTACCATTGATTCATTTGTCGTCCATTTTCTCAATTAATTAAAAATCCAGGTTCAAAGTAAATCGTCGATACCAGAGTCGGTTACAAAAAAGCATTTTGCAGTTATTTCCTGGGCCGACCTTTCCGTGGTGTCACTTCCTTCCTCTGCTCTCGTAGATGGTCGGCCAGTCTCAGCCGGGCTCGCCCTCCCAGAGTCAAAGCCTCCTCGCCCACGCCTCGCTCCGACTCTGCTCCCGACGCAAACCCCCGTGCTCCAATGGGACGAGGACGCCGTCCATGGAGCAGGGAGCCTCCCAGGACGTCTGTACGCCGGAGATCGACCTGACCCGAGGTGAGTCACCGGAGAACCAACAGCTTCTGATTCATACTCAAACTGTGGAGAACTTAAACAACTTCCTGTGCTTTATTCCAAGAAACAGATGGAGCTGGAGAAGAAATAAAGAACAGGAATAAAAAGCGGAAAAGGAAAGAAGGAACTCCTCTGGAGATCGAGCCTCTGGACTCACAGCAGGTCCGACCAATCCTCCATCTTTACAGTCCCTAGGAAAAATGAACAATAATTTTGAATATGATTTGATGATCTGAAGAATTTCTGACCCTTCAATTCATTTTAGTTTGTCGGTGTAACAGCTGCGGCTCTGTGTGTTTTCTCAGAGCTCTGACTCTCTGCTCCTCAAGTCGCCCGTCTTCCTGTCCACTGACTGCAGGGCGTTGGTTCACGTCCCGCGGCTCAGTCAGGACCTGCTGGAAACCTGCAGGAGCTCAGGGTTTGTATTGTGCTCTCAGGACACTTGTGCCTCCCCTCAGACGTCGCTGCCCGCTCAGCCCAAGAGCCCGACGTTTCCCAGAAGCCCCGGTAACCTCACGTCCTGTCCGAAGAGTCCCGTCTCTCAGGAGGACGATGAAGAAACGCAGCTGTCGCAGAGTCTCGAGTATTTAAGAAGTCCCGTGTTTGGCAGGAGCACTCAACCTGAGACGACTCCGAGTATCTGCAAGCCTCTCGTCACTGTCTGTGAGAACTCAGGGCTGGAGATCTCCTCCTCTGAGGAGAGTTTGACCTCCTCTGTGAGGACCACCCCCGCTCGGCCTCAGAGCCCCGTCTTCCCCAGAAGCCCCGCCCCTCCCCCTCCGCAGGAGACATCACCGATCTGCGGCAGCCCCGTCTTCTCAGAGACGCACCGAGGACCTTCTCCGAGTCCGGTGTTCGGCAGGAGTGGACGAGAGGTCGGTGAAGACAAGCCGGAGAGGTCTGTGGTTCCCTCAGAGGTCGAAAGGTCAAACGGTGAAGTGGGTCGAGTCGTCGGCGAGGAGTCTTCTCATAGGTCGACGCAGGTGAGTTACTTTTACGTGTTTTGAGTTTAGAATCTTTCAGGTGAAGACTTGATTCATGATTTTTCTGTCATATTGATTCTTGTTGATCTCATGATTTTTCTGTCATATTGATTCTTGTTGATCCAGACACTTTCTCACTTCCTGCTTCTTTCTCTCTTCCTCTCTGTTTTGGATCACAGCCCTGCAGCACTGACCCCCATCGGGAGGACGTCAGGTTGAACCCGATCCCCGGGTCGTCTCTGGCAGGTACAGTGGACGTCACACGCTCTTCATCATGAGGATGTGTTGTGTGGACATTTCTGATGCTGTCTCCTGGTTCTAGAAGATTCACAGGAGCGGATTGAAACACCTGCAGACTCGAACCCAGCAGACACGGAGCTGACCAGCGATATGACGCTCGTCTGGTCGGACAAGGACGAGGACGTCACGGTACAGACCACCCCAACAATCAGATCAGTCCCTCCCCTCACTATGGATTCATGGTTTCAAAAGCATTTTAAGTAAATAGGTTCTTTCTTATCGTCTGTTGCAGCCGGCAGGTTCTCCGAGCCCGGTCTTCCCAGAGGAGAGAGGTGCTGGTCGGGCAGAGGTTCTGGTTTCCTCCCTGAACCACGACTCAGCAGCTTCTCCAGGAGCAGAGCGGAGGAGCAGGTAGAGAAAACACAGCAGAGGGGGTCGGAGGTCAGAGAGGGTCAGAGGGTCAGAGGTCATTGATCCGACGGATCCTCTGATTGATTATCACACACGTTCAAATATAATTTGACTCTTAACAGATGTTGTTCTTTAGCTTTTCATTTTTAATAAGTCCCACGAGTTCCTCTCAGCGTCTAACAGCAGTTCAGGTCCTCAGTGTTGATGCTGCAGGACGTCTTCCTCCAGAAGGTTCTGATCAGATCTTTCTCTGTTTCTGTGCAACGTCCACAAAGCAGAGTTTATTTATTTATATATTCAAACATTCATACGTCTTTGCTTCTTTATATTTAGTGATACATTCCATTCCCACACTGATAATAATCCACAGAATCCATGTTCCTGCAGCTCCACAGAGCGACAGCCAGGGGGCAGCGTGGGGGCGTGTGGGCCGACGGTTCAGTACTACTGGGGGGTTCCCTTCTGTCCCCGGGGCCTGGACCCAGACGCCTACACTCAGGTGAGCGGCTTCATTCAGACTGAAGCTACAGTCAATAGTAATGAATTGATTATCAAATCAAGTGTTTGTAAAATGTGAGGATTTATTCTTTTCATTTTTTCACGTATTTGAAAACGTTGAAATGTTGATCATCAGTATTAGTGTGATGATCATTTCTCTGTGTTTTGAATCAAAGGATTTTCCCAGACGAGAGACTACAGTGAGGATATGAACCATTTGCCTTCATGTGTGTATATGTTCAGATCCTCACAGAGATCTTCTCTCTCTCTCAGGTGATCCTGGCTCAGATGGACGTTTACCACCAGAGTCTGAAACTGGCTCAGAGGCGTCTGCTGAGGAAGGCGCCGTGGGGGGACGCCATCCTGCCGCAGCCTGAGGTACCACCGGGATATTAACACTGTCCATCGCTGCTGCTCCTCCATTCAGCCTCTGTCTCAAACTCCTGTTTCTTTATGTTTGAAATAAAATCACTGAACTGATCTTTTATTCCCAGAAATCTCCTTCACCTGAGTCGATTGCTGAGTCTCCTCCACGTCTGGTTCCTCGAAGGTAAAACTCCTCCTTCAGTTCAAAACTGATCACAGTGTAGAATGTATCTATTCACATGAGGTCTGCACTTGCTCCTCACATATTCCTCACATGTTCCTGACGTGTTCCTCACATGTTCCTCACGTGTTCCTCACATGTTCCTGACGTGTTCCTGACGTGTTCCTCACGTGTTCCTCACGTGTTCCTGACATGTTCCTCACATGTTCCTCACATGTTCCTTGCATGTTCTCCACTTGGTGTCAGTACTCACTGTGACCAGACTTCTGCTCAGTTTGTTTTAACGCAACAGCAGAAATGATTAACATCTCGACTTTCCTCACGTTTCCAGACGAGGTCTCAGGTTGAGGAAGAAGAACGAGAGTGAAGAGTTTCCTCCAGCTGAGGAAGAGGAGGAGGAGGGAGGGGAGCAGAGGGACGAAGAGGAGGAGTCAGAGACGCAGAAGATTGAGGGAGGAGAAGAAGGGCCGATGGAAACTGACGACTGTGACGTTTGTCCAGGTACTGAAACATCTCACTTCATCTGACGACTCGTAAGATAAACAACAGCCTCTCTTTCATAAACTCATGATTTGAAGTCGTTTGACAACACACACATTCTGACGCTGCTTCAGGAAACAACTGATTGTTCGATGTTGGTGGTTGAAGGTCAAAGGTCACTGTGACCTCACAAACCCTTTTTAACTCCTGAAGTCCAAACGTCCATCTGCTGGAGAACGTTGTGACTCTTGACACTGAAGTGACGACTGTTAAATGTTTTACTTTTTCTTTACACAACAGAAACTCAACTGAGTCACAACCATGACGAGGAAACACAAGATCTGACGACTGACGCTGGAGCAGAGGTGAGGTCACGTCAGGAGACCTCGAGTCAGAGCAGATCAGATCAATCTACAATAAAGATCTCAACTCATCTTCTCCTCATTTTAGATTTGACATGTGCTTCTCTTTCCCTGCAGCTCCGACCTGAAGGTCCTGATCTCCCTGAGGTCCAGATGATTCCTCGAGAAGATCCTCCAGCTGCGGTCGAGCCGCTGCCGCAGGAGGACAAGGAGAGGAGGTGGAAGGTGAGTTTGTTAACCTTTTATTTTCATTGATATTTGATTAATAGTACTAATATATAATTTGTATATAATAATATTTGTGTTTTCACCCACAGTCTGTGGAACAAAGGAGGGAAACGTCCCTGTGGCCGGTGCTGATGCTGGACGTCCACCTCAGAACGAGGAGGAGGAGGAGGAGGAGGAAAAGGAGGACGGCTCTGATCCAGATGTGGAGGAGATGAAGGTCCGAGGGCGGCGGAGGCCCACGTCTCCAGAGGTGGAGCCTGGCGCCCCCCCTCCGGGTCCTGAGGCCAGCGTGGACTGTCCCCTCTGCCAGGGATCCTTCCCGGTGACGAAGATCGAGTGGCACGCGGCGTACTGCGACGGAGAGGTGGCCGTGCTGGAGGAGAGGGAGGCCGGAGGTGAGAGGATCCCTCCGCAGCACAGGAAGCAGATCTTTAATAACATCTCACATGTCTCACATCAAACTGCACAAGTCATTTTATTCCTTTCATTGGTCAGTTGCTTTTCTTTTTACCCTTTGACATCCTCACTTGGTTTAACGTGCGTCTCTCCACTTCAGTGTCGTCGAAGCCTCGAAGGAAGCGGCGGAGAGCAGAGGTCCCTGAAGCCGAGGAGACGAGCGACTCCGTCAGCAGCAGCAGGTAAACATGACCTGTGGATCGGACCTGCTCCCTGTGGACCTGCTCCCTGTGGACCTGCTCCCTGTGGACCTGCTCCCTGTGGACCTGCTCCCTGTGGACCTGCTCCCTGTGGACCTGCTCCCTGTGGACCTGCTCCCTGTGGACCTGCTCCCTGTGGACCTGCTCCCTGTGGACCTGCTCCCTGTGGACCTGCTCCCTGTGGACCTGCTCCCTGTGGACCTGCTCCCTGTGGACCTGCTCCCTGTGGATCTGACCTGCTCCCTGTGGACCTGCTCCCTGTGGATCTGACCTGCTCCCTGTGGATCTGTGTGTAACTCTTCATCTGTATTTCTGTCTCGTTTCTGCAGGAACCAGGAGAAATGCTTCCTCTGTCAGAAGAAGTTCTCTCTGAGGGAATACACCCGACACACTGAGCTGTGCCTCCAGCGCCGAACCCAGAAGTCTGACACCGTGAGTCACGTGATCACTGAGGAGCCAGACGAGGACTGGTGACCCACGTTCATGTTGTTCATCAGAATCCTGCTCGATGAAGTCTTTACTACACTTTGTGCAGAGCAGAGTCCCACAGTGTCTTTTCCCGATCAGCTCACTATATGTTCAACTGTTTAATAAACTTTCTCTCTGTTATGTTTCTGACTCTCCAGAGAGGAAATCTGCTCTCAGCTCTGGAACAAACAGAAAACCGAGGATCAGGTGAGTCTCTGCTTCTTCTTCAAAGTTTCTCCAGCTTCAGTTCAAGTCCTCGTACGTGTGTGATGCTTCACGAGGATTGAGTCCACATGACAACGCTCGAGTTTAAAACAAGTTTATAAAACTAAAATAGTTTTTAATTAAATCTATTCTGCATCTTTGTTCTGGCAAAAAAAGTTTTCATGTCATCAAACATAAATGAAGAATCTGTGTGAGACTCATATCAGGTCGGGTTCTGAGCTCAGATTTCCTGGTTCACACGTAAAACTTCGGATCATGATCGACTTCCAGAAATGTTGTTTATAATAATAAATCGTATTGACTGACGTGTTGTTGTTGTTTTGTTTTCAGAGGCCGGGCCGTCAGGAACCAGAGTCCAGCCGGCGTAAGAAAACTTAGAGACGTGATCTGTTAATAAAGATATTATTATGTATTATTAAACAGTAATGAAACAGCAGCTGATTTAAACAGGAAGTTGAGTTTTAATGTTTGTTACTCCACCTTCAGAGAGGTCATCGACCTGCGGGACGACGATGATGATGATGAAGAGGAGGAGGGCGGCGTGCGAGCGTTGAGCATCAGCAGCTCTCCCATCAGATCCTTCACTCCCATCTCAGAGGCCGCCGGCTGCCTCATCGACTTCAGGAGGCAGCAGCGAGCCAAGAAGCCGAGCCACAGACGGAGATGAGGACGAGCTCCGGAGGACGAGCTCCGGAGGACGAGCTCCGGAGGACGAGCTCCAGAGGACGGACACATCAGGAACCTGAGCCTTAAATACAACCTGCAGGTTCATCAGGTCGGACGTGAAGTTACAACGAAGACGAGAGACTTTTCCTCCTGATGGATTTAAAGCAGCTGAAAATCTCATTTCTGTGCCACTCTGTGTTTTTTGTGTTTCTGTTTTGCGTTGAAGATGTTTGTGTCAACCTCCGTGCGTCCAACAGAAGCAACCACACACCACTCTGATCTGAAAGGTCTCCACCACGTCTGAGCACAGCTACATTCATTTTATTTACAGATTTTCATCTTATTAAACAGCGTGGACCAGTTTCTAAAATCATCCTCACGAAACCTTTTACTGTACATTGTCATTTTCTGTCTTTGACCTTTAAACCTGAATCTGCACTTTAGACTGAATTTGCCAGTTTGTGACTCAGCAGCAGTGAAGTCACTGAAACACAGGAGTCGTCTCAGCGATGGACGAGGACACCGACCCGCTCGGCGTCTCTCCGGTGTCGTCACATCTCGGATTCAAACCGCCGGCCTGAGGTTTCCTGTGAGACTCTGACACAACGCTCGGTTTCATCAACCGCCTCAAACACAAAGAAACGAGGAACAATCACCAAGTGGGAACCTTCATTTACCTCAGGACTCAAAGGGGGACAGACTCAGTCCAGGTGTCGCTACAGTCCAACTCACTCAGAAACACAGGAAATAACACTTTCTAATAATTCAGATTTACTGGATATTGTTCTGTCACCGGCCGTCAGCTGTTCAATAGAAGCTCAAGAGAATTCATCAAGTGATCAAAAGTCCAGAATCAAATAAACACACTCGTTTGAAGATTCTCTGTAGATTGTGAGTTTGTCTTTTTAATAATTGTTTCTAAAATGTCTTTTTTTATTTAATAGATAAAAAATGTTATTATAAAAAATATGAATAAAACAATTGAACAGAACATGATACAACGCGTGAGTTATTTTGTTTTTATCAATCAATAAAAACCCGAAATAATTTTTTTCACAGGAAAAAAGTCAATGAAGAGTTTAGTCATGAGTTTATTTTAAAAGTCCACTTCCTCTGCTGGTGATGATTGACACTTTAAACATTTAATGATATTAAGTTCTGCCCAGTGACGTCAGAGGGCTTTCCTTTAGATCCGATCCAGGATCCGCTCCCGGATCTTTACGGGCGGAGACAGACTCAGCTGATCCGCTTCTCCCTCCGCCTCCTCGGGTCACCGTCATCACCTCCGCCCGGTGTCCTCCCAGGTGACTCACCTGTCAATCACCATCAGCACCTGTCAATCAACTGTGTCTTACGCGCGGCAGAGAAGTGAAGCGCGTCCACGTGTTCGACAGTGACGCGCAGCAGAGGGTGTCAACTCTGTCTCTCTCTCTCCCCCCAACCCCCCTTCTCTCTCTCTCTCTCCCCCCAACCCCCCTTCTCTCTCTCTCTCTCTCTCTCTCTCTCTCTCTCTCTCTCTCTCTGTCTCCCCCCCCCACCCACCGTCTTCTCTCTCTCTCATTAAGGAAGTGAGTCTGTCAGTGAGAAGTTGTCGGACACGCAGGACGCACAGGTGAGAGGCTTTTACTTTGAAAAGACGGATTTTAACATGATGAAGAGTTTTTATTGAAGCAGTTGATTTTGTCTGAGAAGTTGTGAAAGTGTTGAGAGAGTTTTGAAAGAGAAACCTCCAGCTCCTCCTCAGTGATTCTCCTCAGACAGCATCAGATCAGCTGCTCTCTCCCCGTCCCTCTTTGACCGCCCCTGAGTGGCCCCTTGGTGACCCCTGACCCCACACTGATCTGCTGTGTGAGAGCCCCTCTCTCTCAGGAGGCTCATGTCGATCTCAGCCGGTGTTTGGAAACCTCCGGCTCTTGTGGCGGCTGACGATCGGACCGGTCTGGTGTGTTTACTGTCGCCTGGAGGCGTCTGGAGCTGGAGCCTGAAACCATCTGAGAGCAAACACACGTTCAGAGTCAGTGGAGCTGGAACCCGTGGCCTTCAGGTGTAACGGACCTGGGGCCCGGGTCCCGGTGTGCTACAGCCTTTCATCACAGCGTCTGCTCCTGGTCACATCCAGCTGCTGATCCTGAGGAAACATCTCAAACTGTAAATACATATATGAAGCCAAAAGATCTGTGACACGAGCGCCGCCATCTTGGGTCAATTACGTCGGATCCTTCGTTTCCATGGAAACTGATGTACGAATTAGACGGAGCCGCTGAGATGGTGCAGTCCAATCACGTTCTTCTCTGATTGGTTGAACAGGCGGAGTTGTGTCAGAATGAAACTGATGAAAAAGTTGAGGTTCTCACCACAGGTTCTTCACCGAGTTTCTGTTTCTCTCGTCTCAGCTCTTCTGCTTCTGATCAGCTGACCTTTGAACGTTTCTGCTTTGTCAGATATAAATATCAGTCTGAAGATGAAGAGCAGGTGGAAGTGAAATTCAGACTTTCACATAGAGTTTCCCGTTATAGAAAGAAACACTTAAAGTCACATGATTCTATTTGACTTTTGTGTTTATTGTGATTTCACTTCAGAAATCTGAGCCTTGACTTCCAGCTGAACATCAACAGGTCATTTAAAGTCTCTTAACTACTGAGAAAAGCTTCTGCTCCTCCCCTGAAGGCATCGTCTCCACTGACGTTTCACAAAATCCACATTTCTGACTGCATTCCAGAAACGTCTGAGGGGAGGCAGCTCGTGTAGAATACAACCGGCTCTGATCAGCTGGTCGTATAAGTTTAAATAACCAAATACTATGTAGAATATTATGACTCTTCACGTTAAATTACGACTTGATTAACGTGATATTACGAATTTATTCTCAAAATCTCTGCATTTTATTTTCTTCAATATGGCCAAAATACTCCGTTATACTAACATGTTAATAATAGATTAGTATATCATGACCTGCTGGTGGCGCTAAAGGAAAAGTCAGAGGACATATTGTTCACGTTTCGGCCATTTTGTGCCAAACATCCTCTCGTTTTCATATTTGTTGTTAATGTAAATTCTGTAACTTCTATGTTTTAAATGACCCAATGACATCAAGCCCGTCCTCAGGTCAAAATCTAAAGCCTGGAAATCTAGATTAATATCATATGTGATTTTAGAAACAAGAGTTGTTAGAGAGGAGCAGCAGTAGTAGTTATATTATATTATGTTATATTATTGAATATGTTTTGTCATTTGTTGATCCGACTCTTTCCATCTTTTTCTCCAGATGAGCAACTCGGCATCAAACGGTGAAAACATCTCTCATGTTTCTAAAAGAGCGAAGATGAGCGGAGAGAGAGCAAAACTTCACCTGGATGGAATCCCTGCGCACACGCTCACTGAGGTACACACACACACAGACACACACACACACACACACACACACACACACACACACACACACAGGCGTCAGAAACTAACGAGGCCCCTCCCCTCCGATCACTGCTGCACACACTCTCCAGATGACGTCATCACCACAAGAGGGCAGCGTTTGTATCGGAGACATTTTGGCTTCATTTCTTGATTGTGTGAGTGAAGTGTCGTCATCTTTATTTAAAGTCACTGGATTCACACTAACCTCAAATATTTAGTTTTTAAGTTCTTAAATTTAAACTTACATTATAATTATTATTTTATTATTATTATATTTCATGTCAACAGCCTTAAACATTCAGATCAGTGGATGTTTGTTGACATGAACATAAAACTCTCATCTTCTTTATATTGTCCTCTCTTTCTCCTCCTCCTCCTCCTCTTTCTTCTCCTCCTCCTCTTTCTTCTCCTCTTTCTTCTCCTCCTCCTCTTTCTTCTCCTCTTCGTCCTCCTCCTCCTCTTTCTTCTTCTTCTCTTCATCATTCTCGGTACTTTTCCACAGACGTGTTAGTTCAGGTCTCGATGTGAAACCTGGTTTTCGGCCTCGCCCTCTCTGCACGCCGTTGTGTCACAACAGGCTCCTCAGGGCTCTTTAACTAGAATGATTTTTAATCAACCCGTAGCACGGAAGAAAAATAAAAAAATTAAAAACGATAAAAAAAAAAATTACCGTGACGGAAAAACAGTCGGATGAATCTATTTTCTTTCAAAGAGGCGTTTACGACACTTTTGGAAATGACATCAGTTCTAATGAAATCAGAAAAATGTGTAGTTTTCAAGATGATGATGAACAACATGTTGAGTTTATTTTGAAGGACGTGAAGGTTTTAGTTCACCTGCACAAACGTATTATTTCAGACATTTTACTGGTTCCAGAACATGTCCAGAGACACTGACCCAGACATTTGTTCTCACATCCAGAACATGTGAGGAACACGTCAGGAACACATCAGGAACACGTCAGGAACATGTCTGATCGACTTTCAATTAAAATATATAAACATTCACTTCATACAAAGGTTTTTTGTCCTGATCCGTCCTTGATGCTGTTTAAACTAGAAACCTGTTGTTGTCGGGCTCTGGTCTGAGAAGGTTGGTTTCAGACATCGGGGTCATCCACGTGCACACGTGTGTGTTTGTGTGTGATGATCACACCAACACACTGAGGAAACTGTGTGTTTCAACATGAAGATTTCATCTGATCCGATCTTGTGTTGAAACTTGTCTTTAGACACACACACACACACACACGCACACACACTCGTCCCACACATATTTCACAAACAGTGCTCAGGGTGTGTGTGTGTGTTAACATGATGTGTGTGTTTGCTCTGGATTATTCTTGATCCTGAAGCTTTCACACAAACATCAACAGAGTAAGAAGGGCGGAGCCCCGGGAATGAAACACAGTGTTTATAAAAACAGACGTAGAATCTGGGTCCAGAAGATGAAGTGAAGCCTGTCTCCTGTGCACTGACCAGCAGGGGGCGACTCCACTGGTAGTTCCTATAGAAGTCTAACAGATAGAGTCAAACAGACCATAAAGAACCAGATGTGCTTGGGGGTTGATACCACAGAGTGATGACAGCTAGTACCGTCCAATGAGTGCAGGGGACGGGTGTAGGTGGGCGTGTCCTCAAGCTCTCAGTCAGACTCCGCCCCCCACTCCTCCAAATATGGTTATTTCTGGTTTCTAAAAACCAAGATGGCGCTGAACACGATGTGAACCAGTGATTGAACGTGTTTCTAAAGATTCCTTGAAACTGGAAACGAGCCGGGAGTTAACAGACGTGTTCGTGAACTAACTGATGTTTTAACATTTTTAAAGTTTCTCTGTTACAAGCTTAAAGGTTGAAGAACCACTGCTTCAATCTTTGAAAACAATTTGTATTTTACAGGAGAACATTTGCGTTTAAGTACAATCTTAGTCTGTGATTGGTCTGTTAGTATTAGTACTTCAGAAGTGAACATTACTCTGAACCTCGGTCCTGTGACCTGAATGATAAACGGCCTCAAGTGCAGCAGCTTTGTTTCCTGACGCAGCTCCGTCACGGTTCCACCTTTTAGTCTCAGCTGCTACAAACTGGGTTTCCATCGTTTGAAGGAAACGAAAACAGGAAGAGGAATGTGAATAGTTGCTGCGTCTCCAGAGAGCCACCACATGTCGGCCGGGGGGGTCACTTCCTGTCCACTCAAAGTCACTGGAAGCACAAACCATCATTTCTGCTCACAGACGACCGGAGTAATTTAATCATGGCTTTTATTTTGAAGTCCATGTCTTCATTGATTTGAACATAAACTTTCAGTTTGCACCAAAACGTCTGACAAGGAAACTGAGAGGAAACACCGCCTCCTGGTGGAGAAAGATATGAAATCTCTTCTGTCTCCTGATTCTATTACAGAATTAAATCAGTCTTATATATGACAAATATGTTTTATATCTGTACTGTCATAAATATACATTTAGTTGTTTTAATGGAAAAATACTAAATCCAAATATATTTAATAAAATAACAAATGTGAGTTAAAAAATGAATAAATGAAAAATTGTGTAAGAACAATTCCATATATTTGTCTATTAAATTCTAGACTTTTTTAACAGTTCTATGTTTGTTCATTTTAAGCAAACAGAGAAAATAATTCTTATTATTGTGTCAGAATCTTTATAAAAGTTAAATATGAGCTTTTAAACATGTGTGTATCATATATTTGTGTTGTATGTGTGTGTGTGTGCAGGTGAAGTCGTACCTGGATCGGTTCAGTCTGTCTCTGGAGCAGCTGCAGGACGTCTCCTCTCGGCTGAAGAAGGATCTGATCCGAGGTTTAGGAAAACACACACATCACCGGGCGGCCGTGAAGATGCTGCCCACGTTCGTGAGGGCCACGCCGGACGGGACAGGTAAACACACACACACACACACACACAGGACGGGTCAACACGCACACACACACACAGGACGGGTCAACACGCACACACACACAGGACTGGTTAACATGCACCCACACACAGGACGGGTCAACACACACACAGGACTGGTTAACATGCACACACACACAGGACGGGTCAACACACACACACACACAGGACTGGTCAACACGCACACACACACAGGACGGGTTAACATGCACCCACACACACAGGACGGGTCAACACACACACACACACACACACACACAGGACGGGTTAACATGCACCCACACACACAGGACGGGTCAACACGCACACACACACAGGACGGGTCAACACACACACACACACACAGGACGGGTCAACACACACACACACAGGACGGGTCAACACACACACACACACACACACAGGACGGGTCAACACACACACACACACACACAGGACGGGTCAACACACACACACACACAGGACGGGTCAACACACACACACACAGGACGGGTCAACACACACACACACACACACACACACACAGGACGGGTCAACACACACACACACACACACAGGACAGAAGTTCAAGTGGAAATATACACAGGAAGTTTGAGTTACTGCAACTTAAATTGTGTTGTTTTTATTATTGGATCGTTTCAATATTTTAAACTCGAGTTCACTCATTAAATCAACTTGATGGAGTTGACAAGATTCAACACTTCCTCTGTCAGGAAACATAAAATGAGTTTGATTTCTGTGAAACGATGAGAAGCATCTTGACCTTCTTGGTTCCTCCCGGCAGAGCGAGGCGACTTCCTGGCGTTGGACCTCGGTGGAACCAACTTCCGGGTGCTTCACGTGCGCGTGGTGGAGGAGCAGCAGTGCGTGATGAAGATGGACAGTCAGATCTGTGCCATCCCTCAGGACATGATGCTGGGAACCGGAGAACAGGTGGGAGCCGGTTTGATAAAACCTTCAGTGTTTGGGTCAAAGCACAGAATTCCCGTTCTCATTCGTTAACTCAGTTTTTGTCAAGTTAATTCTTTCTGTGGATTTAAAAGCAACATCTGTGTCGTCCAGCTGTTCGACCACATCGCCGCCTGCCTGGGAGACTTCCTGGACTCCCAGCACCTGAAGGGACAAACTCTCCCTCTGGGGTTCACCTTCTCCTTCCCCTGTGAGCAGAAAGAAATCGACAAGGTGTCACTCGCACACAGACACACACACACACACACACACACACACACACACACACACACACACAAGAGAGGCGAGTGTATAAGAATAAAAGCACTTTAGAGAGATTTTTAATATTCCTTTGTGAGGTTCAGTGTGTCGTCACTTTTCTTCTTCGTGAATCAAACAGTTTGAAACGTTTCTGTCTTTGCTGTTAAACGTTTGATTCCCTGTGGTCACAGAGCATCTTGATCCGCTGGACCAAAGGCTTCAACTGCTCCGGCGTGGAGGGACAGGACGTCGTGAAGCTGCTGAAAGACGCCATCCACAGGAGAGCGGTCAGTGATGAGCTCACATCATCTCACATGAACCTGAACTTCTGTTTATGAAGTGAAATGAGGTCAAAGTTTCTGGATGTTTCTGATTCAGAGTCAAAACCTTGAGACGGACGGAAAGTTTGTGTGGGCGAGTTAATCAGATTATAAATAGGAAACATATATATACACCTGTCTCTCTCTCTCTGTGTCCTCTCTCTCTCTCTCTCTCTCTCTCTCTCTCTCTCTCTCTCTCTCTCTCTCTCTCTCTCTCTCTCTCTCTCTCTCTCTCTCTCTCTATCTCTCTCTCTCTCTTGTTAGTTATTCAAACAGAGGGAATCTGTCACAAGTCATTTGTCAAACTGAGATAGAAGCAGGAAAAAAAAACAAAGTGAAACGTTTTTCATCCAATAACTAAACAGTCTTTTGCTCACAAATAGTTTTCTCATTGGTTTAGTTTCACACCTGGTTCGGTTCAGAGCTTCAGACTCTTCAGTTCAGGGTGAAGCTGAACATCAGGTGTGAACGGTTCCTCAGAGCAGAGGAGGAGTTCTGGGTCTGGATCAATCTGAACCAGGTTCTGTCGGTTTGCAGTGAAAACACTTTGTTGGATAGTTCGGACGTTTGGACCAATCACAGGAAGTAGAGACAGAATTAAATTGCTTTAGTATTTCTGTTTAATCTGAACAAACATGACAAGGTTGAGGTGAAGGGAAACACTGATTGTATTATTTTTTTAAATACGTTTATTATTTTAACAATCATATTTTATGATTATTATTAATAAGCCAACATCAAGTCTGCATATTATTGCACAACATGAGTGAAGCGGAGGAAGAAGAGGCAGATCCAGTGGAAGGCTCTAGTTCACCTTGGGCAGAAAATCCGACGGTGGTCTCCGGTTCGACTCCACGGAGCGACAACAACAAAAAAAATACCTGGCTGGACAACACCTGGACCTGTTCCCCACGGTCTAAGTGCCCCTGAGCAAGGCACCTTACTCCCCCAACACCTGCTCCCAAGTGGGACCAATACATGTATCATCTATCTTCTTCTTCTTGGCGCTGGTTGCCATCTTCCAGCACATTGAAAGCTGAAGCAGAAGGTTTGATCATTCCGGACCTTCGGTTCTTCATCCGAGACCTCGGATTCTGCATCTGAGGCATTTCGTTTTTCATCTGAGGCATTTCGTTTTTCATCTGAGGCATTTCGTTCATCATCAGAGACCTCCGACTCTTCACATGAGACCTCAGATTCTTCATCTGAGGCATTTCGTTCTTCCCCTGAGACCTCTGGCTCTTCATAAGAGACCTCTGGTTCTTCCCCTGAGACCTCTGGTTCTTCACGTGAGACCTCTGGTTCTTCACGTGAGACCTCTGGTTTATGGGGTGGGATTTTCGCCCACTTCCATGGTTTAAAGCAACGTGTAAATCTTTTCCAGCCTTTTTTGTTCTTTTTTGTCTCTGGTCTTTCTTCACCTTCGACCTCTGGTTCATCATTTTGCATTTGGGCTGAGACCTCTGGTTCTTCACCTGAGACCTCTGGTTTATTGGGTGGGATTTTCGCCCACTTCCATGGTTTGAGATAACTTGTAAATCTTTTCCACCCTTTTCCACCCTTTTTTGTCTCTGGTCTTTCCTTAACTTCCAATTCTGGCTCCTCAATTTCTACCTCCGGTTCATCATCTTGGACCTCTGGTTCTTCACCTGAGGCCTCCGGTTGATCATCTGAGGGCTCTGGTTCTTCACCTGAGGCCTCCGGTTCATCATCTGCAACCTCACGTTCATCATCTGAGGCCTCCGCTTGATCATCTTGGACCTCTGGTTCTTCACCTGAGGCCTCTGGTTCATCATCTAAGGCCTCTGGTTCTTCACCTGAGGCCTCTGGTTCATCATCTAAGGCCTCTGGTTCTTCACCTGAGGCCTCTGGTTCATCATCTAAGGCCTCTGGTTGTTCACCTGAGGCCTCTGGTTCTTCATCTGGCCTTTGGGCTGAGCGATCTCGGGTCTCTGGCTTGTGGAGGAGCTTCTCCTGGTCAGAGTCACCTTGGTGGCTCTCGGCAGGCGGAGAAGGACAGAAGGTTGATTGCTTCAGCTGGTTGTTCTGATGCTCTTGCTCTGTGATCTTTGTGTTGAGACACAGAATAGTTTTGTCCTTTTCCTCTATAATGGACTTAATCTTCTGTGATGCGAGAAGCTCTAAAAATTCTGCCCTCTTTTTAAAGAGTGGTCCCTCTAGGATCTCTTCAATGCAGGGCACTTTTCGGGAGCTGGTGATGAGCGTATGAATTAAAGTTTTCAGGTTCTCCCTCTCTGCTTTTTCCTCTTTGTACTTTTCCTCCATACGGTGAAGGTCCTGCTCAAGCTTCTTGATACGAGTGGTTATCTCCTCACTAAGGGAACTCCCCTCTTCAATGATCGACAGCTCACGTCTGCCTGGATGAAGTTCATCCTGGAGCAGATGGTCCTGGGTGACTCTTGGAAACATGTTCTCTGTTTCCATCTTGCTTCAGAATATCAGCTCTGCTTCTTGTGTGTGGAGGTTAGCAACTGAGTAAAGTGCAGTGCCGCCACATGGAGTACACATGATGAAGTCTTTATGATCATAGGAGAGTGCACTCCAAATAAAGGATTCCAAAGATCATAGGAGTTCTCCTTTAACATTCAATCATTTCCTGTCCTTTGTATTTCAATTAACAACAATCGGAAAGTTTTGATGGAATTTTTAAAAATACACAAAATTCTACATATTCAACAATTTCAACATTTTGTTGAATAAACTTAGTCATTAAAGACCAGCTGCTAGTTAGTGAGGCGGAGGAAGAAGAGGCAGATCCAGTGGATGGCTCTAGTTCACCTTGACGGTGGTTGAGACTTTTATTCTGGGTTCTGTTGTGAGCCTGCCAGAGAGGTGGCATCATGCACTGGATTTTCATATGGTCTCTTTTTCAATATTGATCCATGAGTTACTGATCAGCAAATAAGAATAAATACTCAGTTTATCAAGGGACTAAAAGTGTTTCTGTTTTAACATTCGATAAGAGTTTTAGAGATGTTCATGCGTATTTCTGGTTTTTTTTAGACAGAGCAAGGGCGAGTTTAGTAATCTTAGGCAGTGGTGAGAATGGGCAGGGGAGAGTAATCCACACCCTGCTCTCAGACACAGCGCCAGATAAGAGAGCGGGCTGTGAGTTTTTATCCAGCACTGTACTCTTCTGAGGAAGACCACACAGGCAGGGAGGAGTTCTTTTCAGAACTACCTCAGATCTCAGAAGAGTCCAACTCACAGCTCGCTGCCCCCCTCCGGATGCAGGAGCTGCTGACCGCCCTGCAAGGCATGCAGGGACGGCGGGCTCCTGGCATTGACGGACTGACACCGGAGTTTTATAAAGCTTACTGGGGCATTTTATCGCACGATCTTTTACAGGTTTTTAATGAATGTCTGGCGTCTGGCTCCATGCCAGTGTCCTGCAGGAGGGCTGTCCTCACACTGCTCCCAAAGAAGGGGAACCTGCAGGACATCAAGAACTGGCGCCCTGTGTCATTGCTCTGTGTGGATTATAAACTTCTGTCCAAAACACTAGCCTCCAGGCTGGGGGAGGCTATGGAGCAGGTCATTCACAGGGACCAGACCTACTGCGTGCCCGGCAGGTCCATGGTGGACAATGTCCACCTCATTCGAGACCTTTTGGATGTCTCCAGTTCATTAGATGTAGATATAGGCTTAAAGACCAGAGATTTTAGCTTGGCATCGGCAGCGAGGGTCAACTGGAAAAAAAGCGAAGCCCTCGCGGTCGGGGAGTGGCCTGGTGGTCTCCCAGTTCTCCCCTAAAACCTGAAATGGAAGAGGGAGGGAATAAAGTACCTCGGGGTGTTTTTAGGAAATGATATACGAAAGAAGAACTGGGAGAACGTCACAGAAAAAATTGAAAACAAACTGTTAAAATGGAAATGGCTGCTCCCAAAAATGTCTCTTAGAAGGAGGGTACTGGTTTTAAATAACCTTGTGGCATCCCAACTGTGGCACCGTCTAATGTGTGTGGAACCCCCCCCCCAGGTTTTCTTGCCATAATACAAAAAAAGATGGTGTTTTTTTCGGGGGGGGTCTACACTGGGTGCCACAGGGGGTGCTGTTTTTAGCCAGGGAGGAGGGGGACAGGGCCTCGTCCACCTGGCCAGCCGGACTGCAACTTTTAGACTCCAATTCATAAAAAATGATCTCACAGGTCCAGCAGATCTGGTGTGGAGAGAT
This sequence comes from Pseudopleuronectes americanus, assembly GCA_038501795.1. Lineage (NCBI taxonomy): Eukaryota > Metazoa > Chordata > Actinopteri > Pleuronectiformes > Pleuronectidae > Pseudopleuronectes > Pseudopleuronectes americanus. Next base: position 21,734,255 of record CM076728.1, on the reverse strand, counting down.
GTGGCCAGCAGCATCCTTAGGCGTGCCAATAACCTGGGGTTGGATGATGCTCTGTTTTTAACAGATTCTAAACTCTTAAAGTTAAGTGGGTTGCCTCCTTTTTATCGAGGTGTTTTTAAGTCATGGGCCCTTTTTAACAAAAGAAGGAGCCAAAAAGCAAACTCTCTGTACTGGTTTTAATGTTTTAATGACATCCTCTGCACCGTCACCAACAATGAGCTGTCCTTTCCACACTTTTTAACAGACTGAGGTTTTTTTACATCAGCACTTTTATTTATTGAATAATGCTGTAAGCAAGTGTTTTGTAAGATGAAGAATATGTAAATAAAGTGCTTGTGAAAAATCAAAACAAATCTCTCCCTGTCTCTCTCTCTCTCTCCCTCTCTCTCTCTCTCTCTCTCTCGCTCTGCAGGACTATGACATCGGCTCGGTTGCCATGGTGAATGACACGGTGGGCACCATGATGAGTTGCGGCTACAGGGACCAGAGCTGTGAGATCGGCATGATCATCGGTAACGTAGAAGATCACAAAGAGACTTAATATTGAGACAAATTGAGACGCAGACAACAAAGGGACACAAAACATCTACAACACAATAACAATCTTAAATTAATCAAATCAGCAACAAAGACAAACAACAAGCAAATAAAGAGACAAAATGAACCGCCAGTGACTCGTTCATTTCTCGTGACTTCCTCCGTCTTTGTGCTCAGGTTCTTTTCATCTCGTCACAAGGATCTGAACTGTTTTACTAAAGATCAGGTTTATTCCCTCTGGTCCTTCAGGAACTGGGACCAACGCCTGCTACATGGAGGAGATGAAGAACGTGAAGCGAGCGGAGGGCGAGGACGGACGCATGTGCATCAACACGGAGTGGGGGGGCTTCGGAGACGACGGCTCGCTGAAAGACATCCTGACGGAGTTCGACGTGACGGTGGACGAGACCTCCATCAACCCTGGAGTTCACACGTACGTACCACAGCTGCTGAAACAGCGCCCCCTGCAGCCACTCACACAAATTCATGATTTTATTATAACTTATACGACTGAAAGTTGAAATCTAGTTACGTTTTAGTTGAGTTTAATTTAGAGTTGGATTAAGTTTAAATTGAGTTTAAATTGAGTTGGATTTAAATTGAGTTTAAATTGAGTTGGATTAAGTTTAAATTGAGTTTAAATTGAGTTGGATTAAGTTTAAATTGAGTTTAAATTGAATTGGGTTTAAATTGAGTTTAAATTGAGTTGGATTAAGTTTAAATTGAGTTTAAATTGAGTTGGGTTTAAATTGAGTTTAAATTGAGTTGGATTAAGTTTAAATTGAGTTTAAATTGAGTTGGGATTAAATTGAGTTTAAATTGAGTTGGATTAAGTTTAAATTGAGTTTAAATTGAGTTGGGTTTAAATTGAGTTTAAATTGAATTGGATTAAGTTTAAGTTGAGTTTAAGTTGAGTTACTCTCTCGTCTAACCGATGTTGAGCCTCCAGGAGAAATGCCGATGTGCCGTCTCTTCTTGTTTGCTCCTGCAGCTTCGAGAAGATGATCAGTGGGATGTATCTGGGTGAAATCGTGCGTCTGCTGCTCGTGAAGATGACGGAGGACAAGCTGCTGTTTGAGGGATGGACGTCGGACGCCCTGCGGACTCCGGGAAAGTTCCAGACGAAGTTCATCTCTGAGATCGAAGAGTGAGATTTAAAAATCTTCCTCCCGCTCTTTTATTTCATCAGGAGCTGTAAACGCTCCCACGTTCTTTACCGTCCTCCATCTTGTCCGTCCTCACTTCCTGTCTGTCTCGGCTGCAGGGAGGACGACGGCCTGGACAACGCTAAGAACATCCTGACTGAGCTGGGCCTGGCGTGGAGCCCGGTGGACGTGCGCGTGGTGCGGCTGGCGTGTGACGCCGTGTCCTCGCGCTCGGCTCGACTCTGCGCCGCCGCCCTCGCCACCATCGTCAACCGCATCCGGGTCAACCGAGGGCTTGACCATCTGAAGACCACCGTGGGGGTGGACGGGACGGTGTACAGGAAACACCCAAAGTAAGAGACCATATGAGGGAGAGGCGCTTTAAACAAAATCATATGTGTCGCCCCCTGGTGTCTGGCTGCAGTATAGGTCATAGATCTCCTCCATGTTAACAGATGGGACATGTACCAAACTAAAGAGATCTAAGTAGACGTTAAATAAATTGGACTTCGGATCAGTTTGATTTTAATTGTTTATTTTATGATATAAAAACAGGCTGTGAAGTCATGATTGACAGCTGAGACTGACTCAGGATTGGTCGAGAGCATGGTGTGGGCGGGAACACGACTGCTCAGGCCTTTTAAATTAAAAATTAAAAAATCGAGATCAGTCGATTTCCATTTATAGTTTCCTCAGAAGTGATTCTCTGTGCGCTACAAATTCTTTATAAATATTTATGTTTGTTATATTAATATTGTATATTTATTGTCTGCAGTTTCAGTGACGAGCTCCAGGCGACTGTTCGCCTTCTCGCCCCCAAGTGCAGCATCACCTTCCTGGTCTCAGAGGACGGCAGTGGGAAGGGCGCTGCCATGGTAACGGCTGTGGCTCAGCGGCTTGCTCACCAGTCCCGGCTGTTAGAGGACAGTGACGGGGAGGAGGAAGAGGAGGAGGAAGAGGAGGAGGAAGAGGAGGAGGATGACTGAGAGCAGATGTGGAACAGATACAACCGTTAAAATGTTACATGAAAATTTAGAATTCAATATTATGTTTTATCTGGGAGTTAATTTGTGTTCAATTCAAATAAAACATTTATTATTTAACATATTATGACAAATTATACCGCAAATACAATAAAATCAACATCCTGGTATTTTTATCTGAATCTCTGTGTTCCTGTTAAACGTTGTTCGATGACTCATCCACTCAGAACATTTCCTCATTCGGTGTCCAATCAGAAAGCTTCTGAAGAGTTTAACTTCCTGCCTGTGACTAGACATTCTGCAGAATAGGTCCTAAACCACGCCTCCTCCATGTTAGCAGATGGGACTAAAAATGAAAGTAGATGTTAAATAAATGTTTCACAAAGATGGTTTAATTAGTTATTTGATGATATAAAAACAGGCTGAGACGTCATGATTGACAGCAGCAGGTCGTTGGGTTCGAACTCATTCACACAGCAACATGTGGGAACATCCAGGTGAGGGGCGGAGCCTGTAGAGCAGCAGGGGCGGAGCCTGTAGAGCAGCAGGAGGCGGGACATGTCGTATAAACTCTGCTGTGGAAAGATCAGTGTTGTTGTTTACAGCTCATCCACACCGGGGTCATCACCAGAAGATCTGGAATCTCCTCGTGTTTCCTAGTGGACGTCTTCGTCTTCTACGTGTACGAGGAACATGTGAGGAACATGTCAGGAGCGTATGTCCAATATAGCTCTGAAATTAAGTAATAAATAACTAATAACTGGGAATGCTTCAAATTGACTTGTTTTTTGAAGCTGTTTTTGTTCACATGAACGAAATAAGAAATGTTTCCAGTATTATTAATACTGGAAACACTTTGTTGTTTGAAGAGGCTGAAGCTCAGAGGACAAACAGGAGCTGTAGCCTCCTCTTCCTCCTCCTCCTGCAGCCTCCTCTTCCTCCTCCTCCTGCAGCCTCCTCTTCCTCCTGCAGCCTCCTCTTCCTCCTCCTCCTGCAGCCTCCTTCTTCCTCCTCCTCCCCTTCCTCCTCCTGCTGCAGCCTCCTCTTCTTCCTCCTCCTGCAGCCTCCTCTTCCTCCTGCAGCCTCCTCTTCCTCCTCCTCCTGCAGCCTCCTTCTTCCTCCTCCTCCCCTTCCTCCTCCTGCTGCAGCCTCCTCCTCTTCCTCCTCCTGCTGCAGCCTCCTCTTCCTCCTCGTTCTCCTCCTGCCTCTCCTCTGTCACGTGATCAGAGTCCAAGCCTGTACCGCTCCATGTATCAATATTAATATATAATGGCGGAGCTTTATGGAAGAACGCAACCGGAAGTCGCTAATTTTTGACGTTACACGTTCAATCACATCAACTTTAAATGACGTCTTCTCAACAACGTGGAGATTCAAACTAGGTGGCGTTTGATTACACGCTATCAAAGCACGAGGTTGTCGCATCTGTGTGATGTCACAGTGTGTGTGTGTGTGTGTGTGTGTGTGTGTGTGTGTCTTCTATGTTGCACAGGTGAGAGATTTATTCGATCTGAAGCGAAACTAGAGTTTCTGTTTCTGACATGAACAGATCACAGATCAGTCTATGCACAGTGACACTGACACGCTGCACGTGAGGGCTGGACTGAGATGCTTGATGAGGGGCCGTGGTTCGGAGCCGTCGCCCTTCCTCTTCGGCCTAATCAGGTCCCGAGTTCTGCTCGCAGCCCGAGTTGTGTTTCAGTAACAAGTACAACAACAGTACAACACTACCATCTGGTGGACAAATGCGGAAACTGTAGAAACAGTGTGTCTCTAACAATTAGTATAATAACAATAATATCTAAATTCTTACAACATATTTAATAAGGGCCCAAGCACCAAACAGTGGGAGGACCTATTGAAATTGTAAGGATTCTTCTTATTATTCATATTGTTTTCTCAAGCAGATGAAGGGTCTTATTGAGGCTCAACTTGTTCAAATCGATACCAAAGTTTACAGAAAATTAGCAAGAACTTGGATTTAGTGGCCATTTTTAACATTTTTCACATATTTACTTTGACGAACTTGTCCCAGAGCTTTAATCAGATCAACTTCATAATGATAAGATAAGATAAAAACTACACCAAAGAACTTACTGATGTCTGGCAATTCATTTTGAGACACAACTTTACTTCATGATTAAGAGTACAATAACAATTTTTAAAGCGTGCGTTACACAGTGTGACTGTGGCATTGATGATAAGTTTCATGTTCAAACTGACAGAGACATTTCCTCCAACCTTGTAGACGATGAGGTGCGGCAAAGGATCAACCTTCGCCAAACGAGAGGATGTTTTCATAACTCCACTGTGCATTGTCCTATCAGCACAAAACTTCTGTCACATGATCAGAGATTAAGTCTGAACAGCTCTATGTGTCAATATTTCCTCAGTGTCATAGCGCCACCTACTGATTCGCCATGAAACAGGAACTACTTTGTAGATCCACTCTGCATTATCCAACCGGCTCCGAACTACCAACCTATCACAATCCTGACCTGAACAGATCCACATATTAACATCAGTGCAGGGTCATAGCGCCACCTACTGATCAGTGTGAAAAAAGGAAATTGTTGTAACATTGTCCAATTGACACAACATTGCTCACGTTACATCAGAGCAGCTACTTCAACAGATATATATGTCTTTGTGTAATAATAGTGATGATGCCACCTACTGGCAACAGGAAGTAAGCTCTGTTTTACAACTATCATTCAATTTACAGAAAATGTTCAGTGTAATGTGCAGTTGATAGCGTGGAGCGTAATGAGCAAATAGAACACAGAGACATCAAAATGCGTGTGCTCCGGCCCGTTAGTGCTACAACCTAGCCCGAGTGCTGTTATTATATTTCTAAAATACGTGTTTATATATTTATAATCTGCTTATTAATAATTACGAATTGTGAAAAGATAGTTTTACAGGAAGCCATTTAAACCACTTTAACAATCTAAGGAGGAGAAACTGGAAGTTATTGATGTGCTTCTGTTCACTGATGAAATAATTAAACGAGTATTAATTATGATTTCTCTGAAGTTTCTTGTTGAACTTTTTCTCTTGTTGTATAATGTATAAACGCAGGGACCAGGGCAAAGGGAAATAAAATAAACCTAGAGGAGAAAAGTATTGTATATTTTAAAAGTGTTAATTCAATAGAATTGCAATACTTGACTTTTACTTGAAACAGATTACTTATATACTGCAATACTGCTATTATTGCTTTAGCAAATAATCTGAAATCACTAAGTAGTTAATTTAAGTACTCTTGACCTGTATCAGATGACATTTGTACTTTTTGACCTGTATCAGAGTAATTTTGTACATTTTATACATTTCGAGTACTCAAACCCACCAGGGTGATGAAAACTTTTTAATCTGTATCAGAATACTTGTAATGCATTGTGGTATTTGTTGCTTTTGACCTGTGTAATAGTACTTTAATGCTTTTTTAAAACATGATTACCTTTAGACCTGTTTTATATTATATGTGTAAATCTTTACATGTATCAGAGTACTGAAGTACTTTTTGACCTATTTCAGAGTACCTTATGACCTTAACCCATAAACTGTTTATAAAAACCTTAACCTGTATCAGAGTACTTTCTACTCACTGTGGTTTTATTTATTTTTTTATTTGATTACATTTGTACTTCTTACTTGCATCAAAGTAACACAGTACTTTTTTTTTACCTTTATTAGATTACGTAAGGACCTTCACCTGTATCACAGTAGTTGTGCTGTACTGTTGTATTAGTACCTTTTGTTCAGTATCAGATTACATCAGTAATTTCTACTTGTATCAAAGTACTTTAGAACTTTTTTACCTTAATCAGAGTACATTATTCCCCCAACCGGTTTTGGAGTACTTGTTCAGTATTTTTGACCTACATCCGGTTTGTACTTGTACAGGTAGTGTGTATGAATGCATATTAGTATATTTTACTAAAATAACAACTTCTTCTTCTTGTTCTGCTGGCAGCTAAGTCCCGCCCTGAGGCTCCGTCAGGCGGAAGTACGTCACAGTAGCTACAGATGCTCGCGCTGCTGATTCAGAGTTTAACGTGAAGTTTCAAACTTTGATCTTTAGCTGATTTCACAGAGGAAGAGGAGGAGAAAGAGGAAGAGGAGGAGGAAGAAGGAGGAGAAGAAGAGGAAGAGGAAGAGGAGGAAAGAATAGAACCAGCAGCAGAAGGAGGAGGACTGGGTTTTATTTTTTTATTTTTTAAACACCGCCCCCCTCTGCCTCTGTGGTGCGTTTGTTTGTGTGTCGGCGAGTCCCGGCGGTGTAACCGGAGAGGGGCCTGACGGAGGGAATGCAGGACGGCAATGGAGCACAATGTAATCCAGGTAAAGTCCGGCTCCTTTCTACCTCCACGCCGCCGTGCGTCGCCCCCCGGCCGGGCTCTGCGCGCCGCGGCCGGGGGGCAGCTGCTCCGTGTGTCGCCCTGAACCGGGGCCGAGCGGCTCGGTTCGCCTCACGCGTCGCATCGCTGGCTTCCACCGGAGAGTTTGACTCTGACCGCAATTAGAACTTTATTCAACTTTCCCCTCCGCGGCTCTGCGGAGCCCCCGGCCCCGCGGGGGGAGCCGCCGTCTGCGGGGGCTGCGGGGGAGCGGGCGGCGGTGACACCGAGCGGCGGCTGCTGCCTCCCCGGAGCCTGGCTCGTTAAATCCCGGTCTGATATTGGTGATATTGTCGGTGTGTGTTAATGAATCATTTCTTTGTGCGGGTGTCGAGTCGAACAGGGAGCTTCACCTCCGGCTCCCAACCCCCACCCGCCCCGCAGTCCTCCACGAGAGCCGAATGAAATTAAAATGTAAAGGCCTGTGTGTGTGTCGGTGTGTGTGTGTCGGTGAGTGTGTGTCCGTGAAAATATCACGAAACTTTTCAGCTGCCTCCATGTCGCATCGCCCGATTTGACGCGTTCGATTCAGAAGCAGATTTCTGGTGAAGGATCAGATCTGAGTCGTCGAGCTGCTTCTTCTGCTTTCTGAGGAAACATATTCATATTATTATCAAATCCTCGCTCACATTCAACAACCGACATTTTGTCTCCGCAGCAATTACCTCACTTCAAACAGGAATGTTGATATTGTGTGTGTTTGTGTCGTGTGTGTGTGTGTGAAGGGTAAATGTGGAGTTTTGTTGTACTTGAAATATGGAGGATATTGAATCCTGCTTCAAAACCCAGGAAACATCCAGAGGACACACACAGACAGACACACACTCACAGAGACACACAGACACACACATTTTTATTTTCAGTCGATATAAAAGCCTCCAATTCTTTTATTTTGACATAAATCTTAAGTATTTAGTGTGTTTGTGCTTTAATTCGAAATAAAAGCTTTTATTTTGACATAAACCCTCATTTTAGGTCAAATTAAAATCTTTTATTTCGACTAATTAACACATACAGAACAAATTTGGAGGATCCTCCATATTTGGCGTTTTCTGTTGAAATTATATATCAGAAGGGAAATCTTCCATAATTGTGTGTTTATTGTTGATACAAATGCTTTTATTTTGACATGAATCCTATATTTCTGTCAAAATAAAAGCTTTTATCTCAAAAGAGATCCTTCATATTCACCATTTGTTGTTTTTAGACGATATATAAGCTTTTATTTTAACAGAAATCCTCCATATTAGCTGGGTGTGTCTTTATGTGTCGTATTTGTCTTTGTATATTTCAATATAATAAAATTCAGTTTTAAATATTAATTTACTGCAGCATTATGTTGTTTTTCTCTCCCCCCCCCCAGTGGAGAACTTGTGAGCGTTTTGAATAACAGGATATACCCAAGGTCAATAATACAGAGAGGCCGTGTTACGATTTTATTTATTCAGTTGTTGTTTAAAGGAGGAGACATTTGTATTATCAATAGTTTTTGTCTCTCTTCCTTCCTGTGTTTGAAAAAATCTCTTATTCCCAGAAATATCACGAGAGCCGACGCAGGCAGGCTGCAGATTAAGGGTTTCCATTTTAAATTCTTGTGTATACGTGTGTGTGTGTGTGTGTGAGTCTGTGTGTGTTCACATTTTAAACAGAGGCCTGCTGCTGCTGCGTCGTCGTCTCACTGCTCAGATTATATTATGTGGCTTTTATTTTCCTGCCTGCTCAGCCCTGCCTCATTTCCACCACTAGGCCCCGCACCAGGAGAAACAGCCTTGACCACGTTCATACAATGTGCTACAGCAGATATTACTGTGTTTATTACACTGCACTGGCTCCATTCATCACATGTTCTCACTACTGTGTATCTCTGTGTCTGACACATTCACTCTGTTGTAGTTCACCCTCCTGGTCTTATGCTCTCGCCTCATTAATATATTGCATATTAAGAGCATTAATGGATTAATCTATGGACACAGCATGTTATAGGAAATACTTTATTACTTTTATAGATCGTTTTAAAAAGAATATTCTCTGTAAACTGTCAGTTTACGTTGTGAGATAGTTGTTATTCTTTCTCAGTGTCTATAAATAACTGGAGCTCAATCAATAAATGGATTAATCAGAGGACAGTAGATAACAGAGCACCAACAGACTTTGAGAGTAAAAAATACAAAATGCTGATGTTTTAGTCAACAAATGTGTATTTAAACATTGTCAATATTTCCTAAGATGATGTCATCAAACCTTTAGGTCAAAAATGTATTTGAGAATTGATATTTTGCTGTTTAAACACACATCTTCATTATAAATAACTGTAAATGACAACACAAATACATAGTGTGATATTCAGAGACTTTATGTCTTCTTGCTGAAATTAAACCACAACATTACATAAATATACATATTCCTGTAGGGGGCGACATTGAGTCCACAGATGATTTAACTTTATCTTCTCTGCTTCTTTGTTCCGGTCAAATTCCAAAAGAAACTTGTTTAACATGTTTATATTTATCAGCTTATGATTAAAACTTGCACTATAAAATCCAATACTATTCTTGCCTTGTAAATGTACATTTATATTGTTTAAATGATAAATATCTAATACTGCTTTAACATTCAAATTGCTGTTTGTAAACCAATATAAATAAACCAATGGTATGATTTGTCCTGATAAAGTCTGTTACGTCTTATATAGAACAACATAATCCTTAAAAACATCTCTAATGCTGCTGTAACATTCCTGCAGGGTTTGTGTGTGAACTTTATTCTGCACAACAATAAGTTGTTTCAAATCTTATTTATCGGTTTTATAGTTTAGCTCCTCAGCTTTCACTTTCTTCTCGTTCTTTCATTCTACATTTCTAGTTCCTAGATTAATAATTAATAATGAATCTGATTGTAGTAATCCACTCAGACTATAAGTAAAAATACTTGTACTATCTACTATCTGTACTTATTTTATGCCGTCTCCTTGTTTGACCTGAATAATAAACCTGTACTACTGATATTTTAAAGGCTAAAACTTAACCTAACTATAACCTAACTTATATTTTTCCTGGTGTCCTATCAGGTTTAATACTCTGGAGATAAATATGTAATCTCCTTTACTTTGTAATCAAATATATGATAAGTATAAGATAATATCCCTAAAATAGATCTACAAAGTACCTGCAGTACATAACATCGTGTCAAAGGCCCAGCTGGGATTTCACTGAACATTTTATTCATTCATTCATTGTCGTATAAAACTTTAACTTTTCCTCATATTTTTTATTCTTAGAAGCGTCATATTTATCTATAGTTGTCAATTCTGACCTAAACTTTATGATAATAACTGAATAAATCTGTGTTGTTGTCAGGAAGCAGTGCTTCTAACTTTTTTTCATATAAATAACTATTAAATGGTTTAATATAACTAAGTAGGGATGTTAATAGTCTTCACTGTAAGTTATTGAGTCAGTGTAATATTCCCTATAAACATATTTAAGAAGATCATGTAGAGGCCCAAATTTATTGGAATCTGGTAAATCTACATTAAAGTATTATTCCCTAAATATTCCTGTAGCAGCTTCTCCCGCCTGCAGGGGACGATTGTGAGATAATATTTTACATACAAATGATCTGAAGCCATTAATGTGACTCGGTGTTAAATTTGTGGGGTTATAATGAAAATATGACATATGTCTTGGTATGTATAGTTTAAATGTTCCCCTGGGACTCTACAGTGAATTCTAATCATTATTTATGTAATATATTGTGTTAATATTGTTTCTGCAGCCGAGGTTCATGACTCTGTATCAGAGAGGAGTTTGTAATGCTCTTATAATCCTGCAGGACGAGGTCTGTGCTGATGAATGTGTTTTATTCAGTTCCTGTCGCAGGACGTACAGTAGAGAACGTTGAACTCTCATCTGTGACCTTGTCGACTTTTATTACATATTTCATTACGTCTCTCTGATAGTTCGCATAACTGATGCATCCGTGTTCCTCCCGGGACTCGGGATATGAAGCTTGTTGTTTTTAGTTTTTGTGTCGCACAGTGTTTCCCACGGGACGATGAGGTGTGTGTGTGTGTGATGCTCCACAGTAACGTCATTCAGCGACGTGTCCCTGCAGTGTTTGTGTTAATTTAGCAAAATCCCACTTGTTTGACTAGTGCACGGATGATGTCTGTTTTCTGCTTTTTAAAAAATTGATCCCCGGCCTGCTGCAGCTCGTCTGCAGAGCTGCAGCGTGGGGGAGGGGGAGAAGGGTGTGTGTGCTGGGTTATGGGTTTGGGGTGGGGGAGGATGTGCTGGGTGGGGTGGGGGTTGTGGATGATCGACACAGGAGTGAGAATTTGAGAATTTTGTGCGTCCAGACGACAGGAGACGTCACAGCAGCTGCACAGTGACCACGCTGCTCCGGAGGAACGAGGAGGAAACACAGAATATTTATATATTTTTATTCTGTGAATCTCCACGTCCCGTCTATCATGAGCAAATGGATCACAGCTGCAGAGCCGACCACACCCTGAGCTCAAACACCAGGCCTTTTATTTCTTATGTATAATAAGCTCCGTGAATCTGGTTTATTTTAATTCAGTTAATATGAAGGAACCCAACGTGTCCTGAACCTCGAGCTGCCATAGCTTCACTGTCAACACACACGAGCCGCGGAGACGAGTGTCAGGGAAGTAAATCAGGAACTAGTTTCATCTCCTGTGACGTGCTTGTGATTTACTTTGCTGCTTTTCCTGCTCATATCCCCACAAACATTAAGACTTGACAGGATCCGTGGATTCATCAGCAAACAGGGAATAAATCAGCAACTATTCTATAGTTGATTTAATTTAGGTATAAATCTCAAACTGTTCTGGATCCAGCTTCTGAAATCTGCCTGGTGTTTCCACCTCGAGCTCAAACTATTGATCAACCGTTTTATTATGGATGAAGTAAAAACAGCTCTTGTTCTTAAATCTTTTATTTCTCTTTCTTTCTGTATTTTCTTCGGGTCGCTCTCCTTCTTGCAGCTGTGCGCTGGCGGATCATGTTTCATGTGGAGCGGCTGTAATTCGGTCTTTTCTCGCCTCCAGCAGCAAACAGAGGATCACAGAGCAGCGGAGGCAGCGTGATGGATTCAGTATCACAAATCAGCGACGCGTTCATAAAACTGGATCATCGGGTGTCTGATGTCGCACATGAAACTTTCCCTGATGTTGTCACCGATTGTGATTCTAAGATTCAGTGACGCACCTGAATTTTCTTTTCTTGTCAACGGATCCAAACAAAGAAGCAAAGATCCATCGAGTTTCCAAAAACAACTTAAACATGACATGGAATAATCTGCAGCGGACTAAATCACAAGTTCCTCCTGCTTGTTCGTTTGGAACAAACTTGTTTTCAGAAAGTTACTGAAACAATTTTAAATTAAAACTGACTGAAAGAAGATGGACGACGTGACGGCTCCCAAAAGTGAAGCCCTTTGATCCTCATAAAGCCCTTGGAGGTCATAAACCCTTCTTCCTCCATGTTACTAGATGGGATATGGACCAAAGTAAAGCATCACCTTTCCCTCAAGGTTCTGTCCTGGGTCCCGTCCTCTTCTTCCTCTGTCATTCACTCACATGGCTTTTCCTACCACAGCTACGCTGATGACACCCAACTAATCCTTTCTTCTCCCAAATCTGAGACACAGGTAGCAGCACTAACCTCCGTCTGACTGACACCACCTGAAAACTAACTTTGACACTGAACTACTTTTTATTCCAGTAGTCCCCCCCCCACCCCCCCCCCACCCCAGTCTACATCCAGGACATGGTCAAGCATTTCAGCCCGTTCACTCCGCTCTGCATCGGCCAATCAGCTGCTCCCTCACTACGAGGGGCAGCTGCCACTCGAGAACATCACAGCTCTTTTCCGTCCTTGCTACTAAACGTTGAAACGAGCTCCACATCGACATCAGGATAGAAAGTCTCCACATCTTCCTCCAGACTAAAGACTCATCTCTTCAGGCTGCACCTCGGTTCAGAAGATGATGTTTAATAAGCACACTAAAAAAATGAATCAAACTAAGTGTAGTCGCTCTAACATGTTGCACTTTGTAGTTTGGCTTGAAGCTCTTATTGTGAGTCGCTTTGGATAAAAGCTTCAGCTCAATGAAATGTAATGTACCATAATGGTGTTACCATGGTACCATAATGGTGTTACCATGGTAACCTGATGAAGTGCTTCATTTATTTCCTCCATTCAAAGACTCCAACCCCCCCCCAGCCCGCCCTCATCAGACGCCGTCTACAAACCAATCAGAGTCAAGTATAGGTAGACCCACGTAGGTGATGACCACAGGACGTACGTACGTCAGACAGAATTCATTGGTCCCTAAATAACAATGTGGAACCAGAACTAACAGATCAGATGAAATATGGAACAAACGTGAAGCTTCTGATTCGTTCTGTGGGAAACATGTGACCTCGACACGAGCCAAATAATATTTATTAACAATCTACTGATGGTATTTATTTACTCATGGAGGCGTTTAACTCTGAGCGCCGTGTTGTGGTGCAATGAAAACAGGAAGCTGCTTTGTTTCTGTTTTTTATTTTATTTCTTTCACATATTTACACAGTGAAAAGATGTGAGAGACAGATGATTCATATCAGAACAAGTTCCAGCACGTCTGAAGTTTCAGGCTGTGTTTGATCACAGGTCGTCACTTTGTCAGAGAAACACATTCAGTCGCATCCTGAGTCGAGTCAGCTGCAGCTTCCACTCGGCTCCACAGTGGGAGCAGTTCATTTTGAACACCTCCTCTCGGACGTGTTCAGTGTGTTTCAGTATCTCTGAACTCTGATTACACATGAGAAAACGCTGCCTCGCTGCAACATGGTGCAACTTCAGAGACGTTGATGCCAGAGGTGGAATTCTGCACAATTTATGGTTTTGAACACACCCAAGAAAAAGTGGGGAGGAGGCGGCGAGAACATCGAGGCTCTTTGATTTAAATTTGATAGTTTCATTGATGAGGAATTTTCACTTTGTTCATATGTGGAAAAAACTGATTGTGACGGGGACGTATTTTAATCTGGTATTTAAAATTATTAAAATGTGAAGTGGTCAATGCAGAAACATCTGTGTCTAAAAGAGTGAATTTTAGAGAACAGATGGATGAATATTAACATAATAATAATCATAATAATGATCCTTTTAAAATGTAAATATTACAAGTGCACAAACAAAACGAGCGTCTTGTTACGACACCAGATGAAAAGTGACGACTCGTGTATTTTCCAAACAAAACGCAATTTATGTTATTGTAAAAAAAGCTTAATAATATAATCCTTGTTTATAAACTCAGTTAATGAACCAGCAGAATCTTAGCTGCTCTGCTAAATTGAAGCTGGTTCCATGTTTCCGATGATAACTGCAGCTCTGGAGTCTGGACTTGTTCCTGAAACGTTCTGGAGGTTCTGTGAGAGAACTAGTGTCTGAGTTAGTTTCTCTGGACGTTTGCAGTCGAGTCAACTCAGCTTCTTTGACTCTGATGAGATTTAACTCGACCACACATTTTATTCCTGTCGTGGAAGTGAGTAGAATCCTGGTGTGTTCAGTTGTTTGAAGTCAAACTCTTTCCGGTGAACATGCTGTGATGTTCCGGATCGTCTCCTCACCTGCTGTGTTGTCTCCCCCTCAGTGGTTGGGTGCTCCGTCCTGCCAGCGAGGCAGCTACGCCTTCTACAAGTCGGTGAGCAGCAGGGCTCAGCCCGACGGGCCGGTCCAGGTGTGGAGGCTGGGGGAGTTCTACCTGATCCGCTGTGGCCCTCAGGATCCTATGTGCATCGCTGAGGTGAGACACCTGCACATTACAGAGCTCTGAATCATTAAAGATGCTTTGGAACTATAACTAACAAATTCAGATAAAAATAACTCTCTGCTTTACACTTCCTCTCCAGTACATTTCCAGATCACGGTTTATTTATCAGTTGTCTTGTTGAAATCTGTCGAGACTTTCACAAACATAGTATCTGTGTTTTAAAAAACTTATTTGAGAGAAAACAACATGCAGAAGATATGTTTATATATTACGTAAATAAAAGTGATGTTATTTTTATATTAATGTGGTTGTATATTTATATGACATCAAAGGAATCATTGACAGAAAATATATACACACACACACATATAATATATTTTAGGTATCAAATGTTTACTTACTGATATTAGTGTCAACAAATCCAGATCGGTCGGCTCTCCACTTGTCAGAAGGAATATTTTACTTAATTGACAGTTTCTTCTAATTTCCACTGACTAACTGACATATTTGTTAATAGAACTTTTATTTTCAGTTCACATTGAGACTCTGCTGGTCAATCTGTATTTTAACCAAAGTTCCGTCATCATGTGCAGGTGACCTTACTGTGGGAGGACCAGACCCGGTCCCACCCGCTGGCCAGCACCAGGCTCTACTTCCTCCCTGAAGACACACCGAAGGGCCGGACCGGGGAGCACGGAGAGGTGGGTCAGAGGTCAGAGGTCGAGGACGCTGCTTCCTCGTCTCTACAACCGTTTAAGATTCTCTCTCTCTCTCTCTCTCTCCTCAGTCGAACTGATATTAATCAATCATCAGTTTTATAGATGATCAGTCGATTATAATCAGTGAGTTAAGATGAACAGGGTCAGTTTCAGCCTCCACATGAGAAACACACTAATGTGTTGTCCACATGTAAATCACATGACTAGTCTGAAGACGTTATATTCCACAGTTGAACTCTCTATTTCCAGTTTAAGATTTTCCTGGAGGAGAAATTATTTTCCTGTTTCTATTCATGAGTCACTGCAGGAGTTTGTAAAACCATGGTCTGGTTTTATCTTTAGAAAAACTCCTACATTCCTTAACACAGTTATTACACACTCTCGTCAACAGTCATTTTCAATGTAGCCTGTATATCGTGGATAAAGTATCGCATCCCCGGGGAGGTGGAGGATTCATGGGACTCCACCAAGTCCTTCTAACATGTCTGATGCTTTTCATCATCATCCATGAATTAATCTTAGACCTGACTCTACCTGTTGTTCAGGACGAGGTGTTGGCCGTGTCCAGGAAGATGGTGCTGCGGGTGGAGGACCTGGTGAAATGGGCGTGTGCAGAGCCGACCGGTCTGAGGAGCAGCTCCAAGCCGACGCCGCCCAGTGGGACCAACGGCCTCCACAAACCTCCACCGAGCAGCGAGGGCGACTCCAACACTTCACTGGACCAGAGCACCGAGCCGCTCAAAGCAAAACCTGAGAGTAAGAACCACTGAGGCAACTGGTCGACTGACCAGTGACCAGAACCAGTGATTAAAAACACAGAAACATGGATTTATCATCCAGTTACTGATTTGCTTCACTGTTTGTTCTCAGACGCCCTGTCGGACCGTCAGAGCATCAAGGTGCTCAGCTTCCCACAGTACTGCCGCTACCGCTCGCTGCAGAGGCGTATCCAGGATGGAGCGAGGGGGCCGGGGCTGCAGGACCCCCACCTGCTGGCCCTGGGCAGCGTGAGGGCGCTGCCTGGTGTCCGGCTGATGTACTGCAGGGACACGTTCAGCCACCCGACCCTGGAGGGCAGCGACAGCTTCTCCGTGCAGTTCAGTGAGTGTCTCAGAAACCAGGTGCACTCGCTCACCGGTGACTGTGTTTCCTCTCTGTTATCTGGGTTCGGTCTCCTCCACCTCCAGAGGAGAGTGTCAGGCTCTTCAGCTGCTACATGTCTCACCCGCTCTGTGGAGCTTTAAAACGTGAAGACCTATCGATGCTGTGTTCACAACTTGTTTCTGCTTGAAGACTAAACTTTTAAGAATGTAGTTATTGACCTTTAAAAAAGCTACACCTTTTTAAAATGAAACCAGCAGCTTCTTAGAATTATCTAGAGTTCTGTTTTGATGTGAAATGAACGATTATAAAGTTCATGATTTCAGTGTGAGTGTAAAACGTTTCCTCAGAGTTACTCAGTCGACACTGAAGTCGCAGCACGACAGGAACTGGATTAACGAGTTCATTCTTTTTTTAACCAGGGCTGGTTCTTAATCTGTATCAGCAGGAACCTCTGACACAGTTCAGCTGAAAGACTTGTGATCAACACTTTGTGTGATTGTTGCTTATTTCTCTTATTATATTTCATTTGTTATAAATATAAATGTATAAATACAGAGCTTTTAAATTTTTTGTTCAATATTTAGAAACAAGACCTTTTGTTGGATCTGATTGACTTTTTGTCTTTAGTCAGGTTTAATCTGTCAGATTCATAATCACCTGCTGAAGCTTCTCGTGATGTTTGTGGTGATTGAAACACGATGTTCAGTTTGTGTTTCCATCTCCTTCTGGTCTGACCTTCAGGAGTTGTTCATGAAGTTGAACAGCAGGGGGCGCTGGATGAAAACACATCTAGTTTGGTGTGACTCTGTAGAGAAGGAGACGGACAAAGACACTTTTTAATGTAGCTCAGGAAAATGTAATTCTTTTTAAACTGAAGTTCTTTGTGTTCTGCAGGATGTCCGTCTCTCAGTCTGCGAGGTCGACCTCGTAAGAGGAGAGGTCGCGACGGCAGCGACTCGCCGACCTCCAGCCAATCAGAGTCGTGGCTTGAGAGGATGAAGGTTGGTCCTATTTGAAATGATATGAAACTGTTTAATGTCCTGGTGTGTTATTACAGTTTATAATCAGACCCTGGATCTGCTGCCTCTGTTAGAAACGCAGGATTAAATCATATTAACGTCCTAAGATCTGAATTGAAAGAGGAGCGCTCACGTCCTTGTCTCTGTCTCAGGAGAACGTGATGGGCAGCGTGGAGGTCGGCTGCGAGGGCGACTGGCTCCCTCACCCCGAGGAGCAGCTGTTCCTGGATCAGCTCCTCGCCTTCATGGAGCGTCAGGGCTCGCCCATCCACAAGGTCCCCAACCTCGGCTTCAAGAAGAGTGAGTCTCAGGTTCTCTGCAGAGTTCAGAAACCTCACTTCACAGGCTGAAGGTTCATTGGAGCAAAGAGGATAAAGAATCTGACGGTTTAAGAACAAGAAATTAATATTGTTCTCCACATTGTTATCAACAATTTCACATTTTTACAAAGGGTATTGATCTGAAAAATGTCAATTTTATACGAAAAGAAAATCTCTTTCTTTCATTGTTTGGACATTTAAGAAGGTTGCTGGTTTGATTCCGTCCTTCAGGCTCTGATGAATTTGCGTCAGGGAGTTTTTCTTTTACAGAAACTTGTGACTGTTACAGATTTAAAACCCGAAACACATTTTTTATAACCAGATGAAAAATCTATTTAAAAAAGGACATAATGTGTTTTAATGATGCGATTTTGTACCAAATTCAATATTCAACCGCTGCCGAGAGAAAACATGTTGACAACATCACATTTAGTTTCTCTTTGCTTTTAATCTGATAAAATATAAAAGTAAAATATCAGGAGGTTTAGTTTTGCCAGTTTGTTTTAAAGCTGGAGAGAATTTAGTTTGATCGTTGAGTCAAACTCTGTTTATCTGTCACCTGACTTGTGTTTTGATTTTCTCGCTGTTTGATATTTGCATGTTCTCTGCTCCTGTCCTCAGTCGACCTCTTCCTCATGTACTCTGTGGTCAAACGGCTCGGAGGCTACAAAAAGGTGAGTTCATCCAAATCGTATTCAAAGCAACTGTTGACATTTTTGAACAAGTGAAAAATTAAATCAGATTTTGATTTGGTCGTCAAAGTTAGCGACGCACGTTCGAGCACCAATAGAAACCGAGCTTCAGGCAGGTGGGGGAGCTGATTGTGTTGGTGCAGATAAAATACTCCACGTTGTTGTGACCGAAACACAAAATGACATTTCACACAATCCAAGAACAAGGAACCGACAAAACAGTGTCAGGTGATCAGTTAATACTTAACGAGTCTAATGAAATGAAACTTAACTTTATGAAACCTCTGTGTTTCTCACAGGTGACGAAGGACAGACTCTGGAAAATTGTGTATAATGAGTTGGGAGGATGCGCCGGCAGCACCAGCGCCGCCACGTGCACCAGGAGACACTACGAGAGGTACACACACACACACACACACCTGCACTCACACACACTCACAGCAGTGGTTCAGGTCTCACTGTCACTCTCTCTCTCTCTCTCTCAGGTTGATGCTTCCTTATGAAGAGCATCTCCGAGAAGGAGGAACAGAGTTTAAGATCCCAGAATCCCCCACTCCTCCGAAACCCCGAGGCATCAGAGGACGGAAACCACTTCAGAGAGGAAGGAAACCAGGACCCAAAGCAAAGGAGAAGATCACAACCTCCACTTCTCCTCTTCCGCCAACTGATCCTCTTCCTCGTCTTCCTCCTCTCGCTCATACTGTAAGTGACACAGCAGCTGTGTGTCTGTTTTAAACTTCCTTAAACTTGCTGAAGTCTGTTCTTCCATCACACATTCGTAACGGGGATATTTCTGGAGATTTGTTTGAATTTGGTATGAACGTCATCTTCCTCTTCCTCTCTGAGCAGAACCTGAACCCGAACGGCTCCGTGCTGGTGAAGAGGGGCCGAGGTCGACCGAAGGGAACCCGCAACAAGGCCACGCTGATGGCTCAGGCCAAGCTGCTGGCGCTGCAGCAACCCAAACCCAAAGCTGCAGCAGAGACTCTGCTGCTTCAGGCCAAAGGCAGAGAGGGACCGAGCCTCAGCAGCACACACAGGGTGAGAACCATCCCACTGGTGAGAACCCTCCCACTGGTGAGAACCCTCCCACTGGTGAGAACCCTCCCACTGGTGAGAAACCTCCCACTGGGCTGCACCACCACCACACAGCCACTCACCCCCCCCAGTGGATACACCCAGTCCTGTTACTGTGGTTACACCTGGCAGAGTTTAATCGATGTGAAGTCTATTAACTGATGAACATTTATTTAATCACGTCTCTTGAGATCAGAAAGAAAACAAACGATTCTAATGAAATGTGTGACTCAGCAGATTTGGTTTAAATGGTCAGTAACGTTTCTCTTCTTCTCTCCAGCTGCAGACGTCCATCCTCCCCATCAGCATGCCCCTCACCCCCGACCTCTCCCCCATGTCGGCCCCCTTCCTCCACATCCAGCCCAACCTGAAGGAGCTGAACTCGGACAGAGGAGAGTCCACGGCTCCTCCCCACACCGTCCTCCTCGCCACTCTCCCTCGCCACTTTGTGGGAGGATCGCTGGGCGGCTTCAGCCCCATCAAGGGGGTGTGTCCTCTGGACATCTTCAGGAACCGCATCAGCCTCCAGAGGGCCCCGGAGAGCCCGGCGCTGACGCCTCAGGACCCGGCCCAGCACCACACCACCATCTTCACCCTGCAGCCCAAAAGTGGAAGCCCGGACACGCCCCATCCCAGTGGGGACCAGCCTCAGCCGCACCCTGGCCACCAGCACCACAACCGCTGCTCGGGCTGTACCGTGGACGAAGGAGCCCAGAGGGGGGGCAACCGGGACGCCAGGAGCCGGCCCCAGCTGCCTCCTCTCCGGGTCCTGCCTCTCAACCTGGACTGCAGCGTTCAGGTGTGTCAGCTGATGAGGACTCGCCGTCTGGACTCGTCCCAGCTGCAGACCTTCACCCGCCGACTGTCCGAGGCCCTGTCCCAGGACCTGAGCGCCAAGCCCCCCTGCTCTCCCATCACCCCTCCCCCCGAGCAGGCCCTGCCCCTCAACCTCAGCAAGCGATTCCCGGTCAAGAGACCCAGTACGGAGGGGCTGGACCAGTTCAGAGCGGGAAGCAATGGAGACACGGACCAAACGTTGTCCAAGAGGCCCAGAGCGAGCTGCACGGAGCCGGCTGAGGACGCCACGCTGGGGGGGAGGTCCAGCTCGGCAGGAGGAGAAGAGACAGATGAGGAGGTAAAGAACCAGGAGGAGCCTGCAGACCTGAGCTCGCCGAGCAGGATCAGGGCCTTCCTGCTCGGGCTGCCTCGCTTCCAGGTGAAACTGGAGGAGGATCTGAACGGGACAATGTTCGGGAAGTTCCTTCCTCCGGGATCCAACAGCGACACCCAGCGGACTGAGACGGAGAAACTGGAGGGAGGAGTGGTGGTAAAGAAAGAAGTGAAGAAGGAGGAGGAGCTGGTGGTCGACCTGGAGCGACACGAAACAGAGAGAAACAACAAACAGACGTCTGAGCAGGAGGAGACAGGCCACGCCCACTGCTCCGGCCCCGTGGAGCTGATGAGGGCGGGGCCTTCAAACGCTGACACACACTGTTTCTAGCATCACTTGCTCTGTGGGAATATCAAACAGGAAACTCGCCCACCGGTCAGATTCACTCGTTCTTGTCGGTCTGGTGTTGGAAGCTGACGTTGACTCGTGTGGACGCAGAGCGAAGACGCTTCACTCGAGCGTCTGGACTCAACTTCTTCGTTTCACTTTTCCTCTCCGGTTTTTCTCTGTGGTTTCTTTGATTGAACTTTGCAGAGGAAATTCATGACAATCACAAATCAGCTTCTCCTCCTCTGTTCGTCTGTCTCGTCACGGAGAAGAGCGAGAGAGCAGAGAGAGAGAGAGAGAGACTCTTTAACAAACACTGCCATAACACAACTCTCCATGACACTAACTCCACTGTTCAATGTTAGGGTGAAATATTGAATAAGATCCATGATACTTAAAATGAAAGTCAATATTGCATATATGGGTGATGCTATGCATCAATACGTCATAATGAGCATCTAGAGTGTACTGTAGTTCGCTAGTTTCATTTTTAAATTGTACTCTACTTCTGTAGAGAGATAGTTATTTTCTGATAAAGTGTTTGGAGCGAGGAGCTCGTCGTCTTCACGTTATAACTCGTTCAGTGAAGCGTTTATAGTCCTGCTCCTCGTTCAAACGATATAAACCTTTCTTACACACTCGTGCCTTAAAACGACCAGCGACCGATTCGCTCGCCGGCGTCTCTCATCCACTCAAAGTGTGAAGTGATACCTTGATGTCTCCACCCGTCAGCTGCACCTCGTCTGAGATCAGCCTGTTTCGAACCAATCACATGAGACGCTCCTCAGTAAAAACATCAAATTGAATCTCAAACTCTCCAATCAGAACATTTTCTGATCTCCTGATCTCAGTATGTGAGCTCGAACATGTCGAGGTTCGATTCCCGGCCCCGTCAGCATCGTGTGGACCACAGCGTCCACTGTGGCGTCAGCACAGTCCTTGTCTCACATCGTAATCAGCTGTTGTGGAGATCGCACACGGACACGTAGCCCAACGTTCAGACTACCTCAGGTCCTTCAAGAGGAAGATGGTTCCACCAGCGTCAGTCAGGGGGCGGAGCCTGGGCTGTAAACACACTCAGACATGGTGTTAAAAGAGAAGATGATTCTGATAATTAATGGAAACAATAAACTGTAAATACAGATGGCAACACGTCTCCACTTCCTCCTGACAGCCACCAGGGGGTGCACAGTCAGATCTGAACATGTCATTTGTTGATGATAGAAAACGTGTGAATCTGGACTCATAACATTCGGTCACGTTGTTTGTATTATTACGATCTTTCTGACGTCATCAGTTTCACCGTCAGGACAGTTCGTCTCGGTGAAGGGAAACTACGCTGCTACGCCACGTATGCTACTTTTTTTAGACTGTACCAGGCTAACGGTTTCCCCCTGTTTCCACTCTTTGTGCTAAGCTAAGCTAATGCGGTTGAGATCCGATTATTCCGTCTGATGTTCACGTGAGTTTATGCAACGTTCAGAAACAGATTGTTCGTCTATGTCGGGTGAAACTGAAGAATCAAACCTGCAGCTTCTCTCCACTTTAAATCACGTGTTCCTCACGTCATCAGCTGACCTCCCTCCTCGCTCAGTGCCAACTCGTCGACCCGCTGAAGGAACTCAAACATCAAGGTGTCTCTTCACTCGCAGCCTTTCCCTTCCACTCGTCTGTTCTCCCGCCGCAGACGACGGTTCAGATTTGCACACCTACTGTACCCGTTCGCTTCATCTGGTATTTTTACATATTTATATCTGCCATGTATTTCCTTCTTGCCAATGTTTTATTTGACCAGAGCAGTTGAATCGACCACGACACCGAAAGCAACTGGTGCTGTTTCTTCTTAGTTCTGTCGCCATATTGTTGTTTATGTTTTTGTTTTGTTGACGAAGCTGCGAAGAGTTTTCACGACAGCGAGTCAATAAATCTACTCGAACCTCTGAGCAGATACATTTTTTTGTTTAGAGTTCAAACAAATAATTTTAAAGAATTTAATTACAATGACGTCGCATCTTGTTATGAAAGTATTTGCCGTTTTTAGTTTTGTTCGTCTGAACGATTAGAGACGAAGATTAAAACGTGACCGACTCAAAGTACCTTAACAACCAGGAAAACAAACTGACGTCTCTGAAGTCCGTTAACGTCACAATAATAATAATTCCGTTAGTTTAAGACAAGTCACTTTCCGTGGTTACGTGTGTTTTCTCTCTGCAAATAAAGATGGACGACGCGTCTCCTCTGTGCAGCCTGAGCTGTCAATCAAACAGCTCAGCTTGTTCTTATGTCATCATTCAAACCAAACTGATCAGAAACAACATCTTTGACAAACGTTTATCTAATTTGGTCCATGTCTCACTGCAGCCAGCCACCAGGGGGCGATCCACATCCTTTGGCTCGTGTCAAGCTGTCACTTCTTCCATCTTTATCTACAGAATATGTGACAAACTCTTAAACTCTTAAACACGTTAACGTTGGATCAAAGTCTTTGTTTCCTCTTCCTGCGTCGTCCTGTTTAGAGTCGTTTGAACGTTCACACCTGAGCCGCCGCCATCTTAACGAGGAGGAGGCGGCTCGACTAACGAGAGTTGAACGAGCGAGTTCTTCAACTTCACAGGAAGTGTGTGATTCTGTCGTTTGAGCTCTTTTCTCTTTACACCGCTCCGACCAATGAGAATTTAAAGAGCTAGTGACGCAGATCACCCACAGCCTTCACACAGCTGTAAACTTGTAGGAACCTTCTCGTTGGTTCACTCTGAAGCTTCAGTCAAACCTCAGCTCCTGATTCTCCTCAACCATAAACCTGTTTTATTTTTATTTCCATGCATGTGTCTTTATGTTAGCGACGTTGTGTCTTTATACTAATGACGTTGTGTCTTTAATGTTACGACGTTGTGTCTTTATTTTAACGATGTCATGTCTCTTAACGACGTTCGGTCGTTGTCGGGTGAAAGCGTCATGTACCGGGGTAGAGTAGAGATGTTGAACCAGGACCACGAGAGATGAAACTTTTCTTTCTCTTCTTGTTTCTGGTTATTTAAGCTTTAGTTTTTTCAAGTTTTCTTTTAGTTTAAAATGTTTTTGTTCAAATTTAAACGTTTACATTTGTTATGCATGTTGGACACATTTGTTCTCTCCAGTGTTTTGCACACGACTTCAGTCCTGAGCGGCGCCGCTCGTCTGTGTGAGGACTTTGAATCAAGTGCCTGATCTTTACAGTCACGGTTACATTGGCTGGTTCGCCCTTCGTGCCACCTTGACTTGAACAGCGCCCCCTGCTGTTGCACCTGTGTTGAACTGAAAGCGTGACGGCAGATTTCAGCAGGACGGAGCGAACTGGACCTAAAGGACGCGAGGACCTAGCGAGCGAGTTGGTGTGATGTCAGTGTTCGACATCCGAAAAGAGAAATGATCAAAATAAGAAAGATGCCACATGTGACATTTTAACAGCTGTGAACGGTGGAAGTTACATTTTACATGTTGAGCTTCTGTTTGTGTTGACAAGTGAATCTGGATCATTTTAGTTCAGAAAATATAAAAATAACTTTCTGTACAAACAATTGGAATAATTCAGATATTTGTGATTCTGTTCATCAGTCCGAGTAGAACGACTAGTTTCATTGAATTTGTAGAAGTTTATTCTTTAAACTTCTGAGCAGCCATCCAAAGATTCTCAGTTAAAATAAAGATAAATTCACTTTAGTCCTACATTTGAATTTTGTATATTTAACCCTTGAGTGCGTTGTTAAATTTAACAAATTGAAAATACTGTGGAATCTTCTGTGTATCTCATCTTTGTAATCTGAATAATTCAGGGTCGTTTTCAGGATTTAAATTGGATTTATTCACATTTTTTGTATAAAAGAATTTAGATTTTCTTTCTTTCTACTGATCAATAACTAATAATTTCTGCTCTAAGACATTAATGTTCTTTGGAGGCAGCAGAGCGCGTCTCGGTGACGCTCAGATGTTAAAATGTTTCACGTGGCTCTTTTCCAAACTGTTGGATGTGAACAATCGATGAATGTCTCCATCGCATCTTCCTTTGATCTGCTTTGATCTCAGTGTCATTGCCTCATGTGTTCGTCTTTTTTCTCCATGAATCAAAAACTCAGATCAACGTTCGGACGCAGTCGGAGCGAAAGAGACGAACTCTTCTTGGACTCACGGTTTAACTTGGTGTTGATCGACGCTCTGTTCGTGCGTCTGTGTGATTTGATTGGTTCACGTCTGCAGCACAAACTCAAGTTCCACTGTTTGTAAAAGAGATGAACGGCTGCAGTGTCAGGTACCATTCCATTTTAACACTGTATATTTATAATAAAAGTTATCTGGTTATAAATAATGAGACTCGTGTTTATATTTCTCACTTCACTCAAACTGGTTTGTTCTCATTTCAATGTTTCACATTGTGTGTAGTTATATGAAGAAAGTAAATTTAAATTTAATTGTAAATAATTTTTCTTATTTTACAAACTCATAATCAAATCAATTTGAATCATAATGAAAAACTTACATGTTAAGAATCAATTCATTCCTAAAATACATAATTCTTATTTTATCGGCTTTACTCATCTCCTGCAGTTCTTCAATCTGAACACTAGAGAGCAGCAAAGGTCTGATCACTGAATAGAAACTTCCTGTTTGAACTCTTCATTTATTTCCTTTTTGACCTTTGACCTGGTTTCATTTGAACCCTCATTGGTTTAAATATGCTTTTTAATTCACTGTTTGTGAACCAGTTTCTCCAGATGATTTAGAATCGGATTATTTTCTCTTTTTTTATTCCATTAACTTCAGAACTTCTGCTGGTTTCAAGTCGTCATTGGGTTCTGGGTTTTACTTTGAAGGTTTTCACCTTCGACTGAAATCTACGAAACTCCTAAAAATCTAAATTAAAAAATTTTAAAAATCTGAATCAGATCAGATCTCGAATGTTTAAAAAAAATCTGAAAAAAAAATATATATAGTTAAAGTAGAGGAATTTTTTTTAAGTGTTGTGTTTTTTTCAGTTCAACAAATCTGAGATTAATAATCTGAATCACTCAACATTAAAGACTGAGTCAGGATCCATTGTTCAAGTAAAACACACAGACACACACAGAAAATAGTGAGTGTGTGTGGGGGTGTGGGTGTAGGGTGTGTGTAAAATAACTAACATATAAAATAGAAAAATAGAAAAAATATCTGATCAAATAAAATATAAATGTTATGAAGTGACCTACAAAATAAAAGCCCCTTCAGATCATTAACTCAGTAAACACACGTTTTAATAATATGAATTGTTGCCTCTGATTTATTCTTCAGGTCAGTGACGAGACAAAAGGAGAAACACCACAGATGGAAAACTGAGTTTCTTCTGTGTGTTTCCATCTGTCTCCTCCTCCTCCTCCTCCTCCTCCTCCTCCTCCTCCTCCTCCTCCTCCTCCTCCTCCTCGGCACTGATCAATAAATCCATTGATCGTCCTCTGGCCACAGACGAGTCCTGACGACAAAGAAGGAGCAGAAACAATCAAAACCTTCTGATTCCTCAGGATTCACCGTTTGTCTTTGAGGACGAGAAGCAGGAAAAAACAAATGGAAACAAGATCGTCCTGTTTCACGTAAGAATGTAAACGGTTTTCAAATAAATAGAAGAAATGTTGTGTTTGAGAATCTTAACATTCACGTCTTCAGCAGGAGCCACAGACTGTAAATAAAGATGGACGACATGAAAGATCCTGAAACTGAAGCCAAAAGGCATCTTGATCAGCCCCTAGTGGCCGGCTGCAGTTTAGGTCATAAACCACACACCCATCTGCTAACCTGGAGGAACGTATCATCTTTCCTGCAGCCACCAGGGGGCGATGGAGATGTTTTGGCTTCATTAAAGAGGAGCTGTCATGTGATCCATCTTTATTAGGGCCCGAGCAGTAACACCCGAACGCGTTCATATTGACCGATCTTCACAAAAATCGATACACAAGTCATTCATGACCAGACAAACAATTAAGTCTGAGGTGCAATTTGAAAAAAGCAACAGGAAGACGGCTATTTTGCATTTATTGGCCCTGTTGGCCGTATTCCACGTTTTTACTTTGAGGTACCTGCACTTGAAAGTGTAATTCCATCATAATTCCACTGGGGCTGGGACGAATCTGGTTGGATACCTTCGACAGGAGACCTCTGATTGACTGTTGTCTTTTTGACTCTGTCTTTAATGCTGGTAAAGTTTAGGAAAATGTCTTATTTTTCATTGTATTCATTTAAAAAATCCTTTATACCTTTTTTTTTAATGGGCCACTATAAAGTGGATTTATCAAGTTATTTTATGTACAATTGAAATCTCCTTTAGCTTCAGACAATATCTTTGAAACACTGAATGAACAGTTACACTCATAGTAGCTGCTGCTCTCGTCTGTGACTCCTAAGATAAAGATAAATTTAAACTGTTAAACCCCCCCCCCTTCCTCTTTACACCTCCCTGCATGCTGAGCTCGATGGTGGTAGATTAAACTGTGGTTTGAACGAGTGTGATAAATAACTTTAGTGACTGTTCAATCCAAACCTGAATCATCCACATCACAACATCTCACTCACACAAGAAAAACACATTAAGGGAGATTTGAGAAAAACTGGTGTGTTTTTAATCTCATCTGTTCAGTGTCTCATTCAGATTCAATAAAGATTGACAAGAAAAAGACAAATTAAAGAAAGATTTAAGATGAACTGTCATTAATACTGTTAGTGAGATTAAAATATAGTAAAAGTTTCAAAACAAGAGCAAATTAGATCAAATGAGCTTCACATTTTAGGTAAAAATTTAAATGTATGAAAAGATAAAAAAAACAGCTTTTAATTATCTTTTAGGCTTTGTTTTGGCTTTGTTGTTCTTGTAATATTATTATTTATGACGTGAAAACAGAAAGTCTGAACTAAACGTTCTCTGGAAGGATTTGAGTTCCAGTTCTTTAACAAACAGATGAAGTGAAGACGAGGATGAATAAATCTGAATAAGTGAGTTTGAGTTTCACCTTCGTCTGTTTGTTCCAATTACAGCTCCCAGCAGCTCCCCATTCTCCTGAGGTATGTGGGCTCGCTGCCAGACGAGCCTGAGAGGAAAATAGAAAAACTGTGAGGCCCCCCCGCCTGGGGTTCAGCTCGGCCGAGTCACCACGGCAACCGGCCACCTCCAGCAGGCCGGAGAGGCGGAATCCCAAATGTCAACTTCTCCTTTTCTGTTGACAAAAACTTTACAATGAAAGAGCTTGAAGGGGGAAAGCTGGAGGACGGAGTCACGGCCGTGTTCAGGACTTCAACTCTGATATCATCAAGTTTTAATCAGTGTTTTAATCAGGGTTTTAATTTTTAAATGTTTTTTCTAATGTTCAGAATCACTTTCCTCAGACCATCGCCGCTGCTCCTCTGTTCAGCCTCTGTCTCAAACTCTTGCTTTCAGCTCCTGTCTCTTTAAGACTCCCCCCCTCCCGATAAAGCCTGCTCTGATTGGTCAACTGCTCCACTCTGTTTTGATACACGTGTCGTAACTACAGCCGCTGAGGACGTCACTCTCATTGTTGTTGTTGAGGAAAACTCTGAGGATCGAGGACATGACTTTAAAAACGTGTTTCATAAAATAAACTTGAGACTAAACTGTTGTGATGCTTCAAACGTCTGGAAACAAAGATCACGTCCCAGCTTTTCTCTGGAAACGAGCTGATCACAAAGCTGAGTGTGTTTTTATTAGATCCTAAAGCAAGTCTCTGGGCCACCAGGTCTCCAGGTCTCCAGATCTCTGGGTCTCTGGGTCTCTGGGTCTCTGGGTCTCTGGGTCTCCTGGTCTCCTGGTCTCTGGGTCTCCAGGTCTCCAGGTCTCCGGGTCTCTGGGTCTCCAGGTCTCCTGGTCTCCTGGTCTCTGGGTCTCCAGGTCTCCAGGACTCCAGGTATCTGGGTCTCCAGGTCTCCTGGTCTCTGGGTCTCTGGGTCTCCTGGTCTCTGGGTCTCTGGGTCTCTGGGTCTCCAGGTCTCCAGGTCTCCAGGTCTCCTGGTCTCTGGGTCTCTGGGTCTCCTGGTCTCTGGGTCTCTGGGTCTCTGGGTCTCTGGGTCTCTGGGTCTCTGGGTCTCTGGGTCTCCTGGTCTCTGGGTCTCTGGGTCTCCAGGTCTCCTGGTCTCTGGGTCTCCTGGTCTCCTGGTCTCTGGGTCTCCAGGTCTCCAGGTCTCTGGGTCTCCAGGTCTCCGGGTTGGAGGAGGTGGTGCCATCAGTTCCTGCTGTTGTTACTCAGAGAAAATGTCGCCATGTTGTGGGAGGAGAACGAGCATCAGGCTGAAGTTGACTTGGGGGAATCTGCATGTTACAGAAACTACATTAAACAGATTCTTCAGAGTTTTGGATCAGTTAGGAATTATTTACAAGTGAAGGAAACGTCTGTAACATCTGGAGAGAAGGACCTTGATATCAATGATGTCAGTAAAGTCGACCTTCGTCTTCTACTCGACATGAAGCTGAGATTCAGTCTCACGTCTTCATCTTGACGAACAAACACAAAGAACCTGAGTTTGTTTCTGCCTCATGTTTCACAGAAAGAAAGAAGATTGAACAGATTCTGTCACAAGATGGAAACAGGCGTCTCTATAATTAAAGATAATTACACGTCTCCAGATCACGACTTTGGTTCAAATACAAACTCAGAGTTTCCAGCGTGGTTCAATGAAACCAGAGCAGAATTATTCAAAAGACTCGAAAGCTTCTTTCAATCTGATTCAAATTTCAACCAAAACTGAGAAAACTGCTCAAGAAAATATAAATAAAACATTTATCTACTCTGTGGTTGAAGAAAAGATTCGGCTTGTTGACATAAAAAGCTGAAGATGGAAAAGAGGAAACAACGAAAATCGTACGTAAAACTTCAAAAAAACATAAAGAAAACATGTTTTATTTTGGTTAGTTTCATAATTTTTCGGCTCTTCACTGGACAATAAAAATATAAAGGAGGGAAACAACATATTCAACAAGAGGAACCCCACCACCCCCGTGATGGAGCACAACTTGGACTGGTCTAGTTCCTGTTCCTCAGTATTTAAACAGTCTCCGCCCTCAAACACATGTTTGGGTGTACCAGGTCCAAATGGAGGTTGGGTGAAGGAAGCACAGAATCGGTTTAATAGAATCAATTTCTAACCGTCAGTTTCAGGACACAGATTATGAACCAGATCCTGTTTTACCCTCTCTGATACACTAGGTGGCAGCGTGCGTGTAACAATTGGTTCAACAGTCCACTAAAGAAATGTAAATAAGAAAGAAAGCTGCATGTTTCAAACCAGGAAGTGATGCAGCAGAAAAGGTAAATCAAACACAAACAACAATGAGTTAATACAAATAATAATTTAAAAACAAGTTCAGTGTCAAAATGTGGAAATAAACACGATTTTAAATCCAAAAAGACAAATTGTGTTGAACTTCAGTGACTTTAGAGAAAATGGGAAACGTTTAAACATGAACACGTATCAAATCTGTTCATCGACTTTGAGACTTTATTGTAAATGTGTTGTCATGGATACGAGCATTACGTGATAATCTCCAACAGAAGAACCGACAGTTAATTATCTATAAAGTATTTTACAGCCGCTAATAAAGATTGAAACAAACTAAATGTAACGTGAAGGAAAAAGTGATGAAATCAGTTTTTTTTATCACAACTGAAGACGTGATGAGATCTGATCTGAACAAACATGAGTTGTTTTTTGCTGCGTCACTAATGAAACCTTGCCGAGTCAGGAGAACTACGTGGATTTTAGCTGCTGCTGATTCATGGATTATTCTTTATATCATCAACCATGAATCAGCAGACGATGATGAAGATGAAGATGATGAAGCTCAGTGTCAGGACGTCACAGGTCAAACTCTTCTTGTTGTTTACGCTCATGTGACGTAGAGACGCAAACAAGTCGACTTCAGAATCTGATTATTGATTATTCTGAGTTTAATGTTTTAACAAATAGAACAAATGTGGAAAATAACCTGAATCAAAACAATGATAACGAGTATTATAAAAATCTTTATTTATATAGAACTTCTCAAAACGTTGTTACAAAGCTGACAAAACCAAAACCACTAAACATGAGACCGAAGGTTAAACACGATGTTACTGGAATAAGAAGCAGAACTCGGTCTGATGGAGGACTATGATCCACATGTCTCCTCACATCTTCTACCATCAGGAGCTCCTCAGTTCATCTGCTCCTTCATCTCCATCAGACTTCATTAATAAACACTTTAAACATGAAGTTACAAACTGTTTCTTCTCATGTAGTGAATCCTGTTGTTGTGTTGATGTGTTGTTGTGTTGTTATGTTGTTGTGTCCTGTGTGCGTCCTGGGAGAGGATCCTCACCTTTCAAGCTCTTCATCACTGATCACTAAGTTTCTATTTGACTCTTGTTGACATCCTTGTTAACATCTGTGAGACAAACTGGGAATATGAGACTGATAACATTTTACTATTATTATATATACTGTTGCTGCCATTATTACTATATACTGCTATTATATTGGTATAATTACTATCATATATAAATATATATTATGTTATATTATATACTATATATACTGTACTATTTTGATATACTGTCTAACAATAACATTGCCATCATATCATCAGTACTGTTACCATCATCTTGCCACTGCACCTTATCTACCTATTTATCTTGTGATTCTGTTTTTATTCTTTCTACCTCAGTACTTTTTATTTTATTCTATTGTATTGTATTTTATTGTATTCAAATGTACCGGTTGCTATGACGACTTAATTTCCCTTCGGGGATGAATAAAGTAATCTATCTATCTATCTATCTATCTATCTATCTATCTATCTTAATGTGGTACATTCAAGGTACTTTTAAGCTTTGATTCAGAGGAAACTCAACAATTTCATCATGAATATATTTATTCTGGAATTTACTAATTAAATAAATGATTGAACTGACTGAGTTCGTTAGATCCAAAGTGATCCAGTCTGGTTGTTGGAGGTTGGACCAGGACCAGGAGCATCAGGCGCTAGGACCCGTCAGACTGTGGATGAGGTCTTTGTCTCCTCCTCCTCCTCCTCCTCCTCTCTCTCTCTCCCCCCTCTCTCTCCCTCACTCCTCCTCCTCTCTCCCTCTCTCTCTCCATCAGCAGAGCTCTGGATGTTTGCTCTGACTCCAACATGGCTGTGAATCTCGGCAAGAACCGACTGGCCCTGCTCACCGCCTACCAGGACGTCATCGACGAGAGCTCCGCCACCGACTGGTGAGTGTCCCCGGCCCCGGCCCCGCTGCCCGCTGCGGTGCGGGGCGGTGCGGGGCTGGAGCGGTGCTGTGCGGGTTCCTTCAGGCTGAGGATGCGCAGGACGGGGTGCACCTTCATCCTCATCCTCTTCATCACACTCAGTTTCACTTTGTGTTGAAGCTTCTGCATGAATCTGTCTCAATGAGTCTATGAAGCAGAAATCAGCTGCGGAGTCAGTGTGTGTGTGCGCGTGCACGCTGGAACAGTGGTCGTGCACGCGGGACCAGTGGTCGTGCACGCGGGACCCAGTGAGCGTGCACAGCAGAAATCTTTGTCTCCTCTGCAGCTGGAAGCAATTTCAGCCTTTTTATACAAAGCGATGCGGCTGCGCGTGCGTGTTCGTGTGTGTGAGGCTGTGGACGCGCCTGAGATGCATGAGGAGCATCCTCCCAAACCAGAGAGGGGCGAGGCCGGGGGGGGGGAGGTGGGGGAGGGGCAGGGGGCGTCTCTTCCTGGGGTTTCCTCACGTGGTGCAGGAGGCGGAAGTGAACGTTAGCTTGAAAATGATTATTCGTTAAAAAGGTCAAATAAGTTAAAGAAGAAGTAGTTTGTTTTTAAACGAGCTCCTGTAAAAGTTAGAGAATGATTTATTATGTTCGTGTCTCTGTTCGTACGTTCGTCACGTTGTGAACACGATATCTCAACGATACGATTTTACAAGTCAAAGGTCACGTTGAGCTCGGATGAGTCGAGTGAAATGCTCTGATTGGTCGACTCGTAGAACCACAGGTTGAACACGATATCTCAGAAAATCCTTGAGGAAATGTTTTCATATTTCTCACAAATATCATTTGGATTCACGGATGAATTGATTGGAGATCGGTGCTCGAGGTCAGAGGCCCGTTCATATTCGGTTCAAAGGTTCAGTTCGACTGAAGGAGGAGCTGATTGGATGTTGGAGGTCGCAGTGTTTCCTCGTTTGTGTTAAACATAAACCAAAAATCATTAGATCACAATTTGTGTAGTAAATCACTTCCCACACAGAAGCACATGAATGCAGCTCTGTGTCAAACAACCTGTGATTCCCAGTCACTGGAGGTTTCACCCCAGCATCTGACCCCAGGATGGAAACCAGTGTCGTGGGAATTTGACAGAACCAGTAACCGGCTCTGGTTTTGCTGCAGCTTCTTCATTCCTCGTCTCTGAAACCGAAAAGAAGAAGGAATTCATCTGTTCTGTGAAGCAGTTTCACTTCAGGAGGTTTTATTTGACTTTGAGCCGAACTGAAGGTTTAAAGTTAAACTGTAACCTGTCACTGGTTTCTAACCAGAACACGATGTCATGAGGTCTGTGCCCAGCTGCTGAGGGCCGAGTGGGAACGCTGGTTTCAGATGAGAAGTTGTGTTATTAGCTCAGATTTCAGATCCTGTTTGTAGTCGGTCACCATCTTCACTATGAGACGTGAATCGGTGTCATCTGGTCTGAGCGAGTCAAACTGGGACAAACACTGGTTTCCACTTTCAGGTTGTAGATTCTGTTTTAGATCCACATCCTGTCGGTGGTCTGGACAGGTTTCATCTGACGAGTCCACGTGCTCGTTCTGCCGGAGCAGAGTCCAGGCTGCCGCTCTGCTCGGTCTTCACACTTGATGAGGTTTGAACAAAGGCCGATACTTTGAAACACGGCTGACCCCAAACAACATGAACCACCCCCCCCACCCCCCACCCCCCCGCTGACCTACTCCATCTACTGTAGCTGTGACAGACTGCACTTATACCAGGTTTGATAGGAAACATTTGATCTGATTTCCTCAGTGAATCACACAGGTCCTGCGATGAGCTGATCAGAACCAATCAGAGCTCTGCAGGTGCTCTGTGGAGTCTCTCGGCCGCCTCGTCCATCTCGGCCCTCCACTCGCCATTAGCTGTAAGTGGTTGAGAGCAGGCGGCCAGAAGTGATGCGGTAACGAGCCAGAAGGATCCAGATGACTGATGAGTCAGCCTCTTGTGTTCGATGAGTCCAACTCGTCTCTGGGAGGACGACGAGGACGCTGGACGATTCCCTTCAG
This sequence comes from Pseudopleuronectes americanus, assembly GCA_038501795.1. Taxonomy (NCBI): domain Eukaryota; kingdom Metazoa; phylum Chordata; class Actinopteri; order Pleuronectiformes; family Pleuronectidae; genus Pseudopleuronectes; species Pseudopleuronectes americanus. The sequence continues at coordinate 21,699,661 of CM076728.1, read as the reverse complement.
CTGAATCCAGACTTTGATATCGCTCGGAAAAAGGAAGACGAGGGAAAATGAGCCAAATTAGTTTGAAATGAAGGTTGTTGTTTTGCGTGGTTCAGTGAATAATGTTGTTTCAGCTCGTTTGAGGTTCGTCCTCAACCGGCTGAAGTCACACAAGTTATCAAACATGTTGTTGAGTTTGAGGTAGCTACGAGCTAACTACGAGCTAACTACGAGCTAACTGTAGCCTCTCATCGAGTTGCCACCAGAGCAGAACAACTGTTTCTGCTCAGATCTCAGGAGCAGAAAAGAATCTGTGTTGAGATCCGGTCCGAGAGGAACCGGCCCTGAAGGAAGAAGTAGAACCTGATGGAACCATTTGTCATAAGTGAAATGTCACGTTTACATTCAGCGAGGTGATGTCTGGTGTTTGATGTTAAATTCCACTGGATCCAGAGTTCAGCTTCTGGAGACGTGTGGAGTTTGTTATTTCATCTGGTCCCTGAAGTGAAGAGGAAAAGAACTCCAGCTCCTGGAGCCACAACATGTCAGGATGCAGAGGAGCTGACGCTGGGAGCGAATCACTGTGATCCAGTATCAAACAATCCGCAGACATTCAGGAATGCTGAGCGCTCTGTGGCTGCTGCTGATTGGCCGGGGGGGCTACAGTCATGTGACCCCTGACCCCTCCAGCTGCTTGAGGAAGCCATTACCTGACGCGTCACCTCTGGCAGGCGCACAAAAGAAGGAGCCGGTGGTAAGAGGAGCCGAGCAGGAGGCTGGACGAACCCTGAGTCACACAGAGTGACCTCCAGGACAGTTTGTTCCTCTGCTATCAGCCGCTCACGTTTCTCCACCTGCAGGTTGCTTGTTTACCTCTGGGGAATCTGTGCTCTCCCCGGGGTCGAGACTCAAGGTCAAACAAGCAGTGTCACTCTGAAGGGACTCAAACCAAACACAGCTGAGATAAAAACCTGCTGGAAACGTACTCAGGCTGTTCCTTTTTAAAATACCTGGATAAATCATGTTTAATGAGATGAAAAACAATTTGTTATTTAACGGCCTCTTCCTGTCAATCAGCGGTGAACTGTTATTCCTCTAACCACCACCAGGATCTTTGAACCGTGACTCAGTCGTTTGAGTTCGAGAAACTTAATCAGACGAAAGCATCTGACAAGAATTTGAGTTCCCTCATAAAGTTGGTTTATAATGTCCCGACCTGAAGACGTCTACATGACAATATGTTAACCTGGCCACAGCGCCACCTGCAGTTTGGAACTTTCACTTACTTCTAACGCTCTGTATAAGTCCAACGTACGTGATCATCGCTGTTTGCAGCTTTAATTCAATAACTGTGAATTCATAGAACAACATAAACAATGAATGAATGGAGACTTTATTTCATGACGTCTTGTTAAATCGTTGGATTCACAGTTTATTGTTTTCTGAAGCCTCCGTCCAGCTGAACTGATTATTCTGTCTGTTGTAGACTTGTTGGTACCAGTGAGAGACGAACCTTATTATTAATGGACTGGACACACACACACACACAGACACACACACACACACACACACACACACACACACACACACAGACACAGCACAGGGTCAGCTTCATGTCTCTAGCAACCGATTCTCCTTCAGTGTCCTTGCTCTGAGGGTCCAGATACAAACAGACCAGTCAGATGTGTCCATGTTTGACCTCTGACCTCTGCCTCTCTGGCTCAACGTCCTCTGCAGGTTTTCTCAGTTAACTCCCCTGTCGGAGGTAAACCAGTAGGAAGATGCTGGTGTTGTGATTCTCAGGCTCTCAGATCAGAGTCAGTGGAGCCTCATGTAAAACAGCTTCTGTCTTTCCTCACTGTGTGAAGCTGACACCGAGTCCCGAGCGATTCTCCAACTGTTTTTCTTTATCTTTCATTTCTCGCCTCCGCAGACTTTGTCTTTTCAGAAATTCACTGGTTCAGAGACGTTTTTTTAATTCTACAGTTTGGTTTGTCTTCTTTAAACCAACGCGGCTACAAGTAGCATGAAATCATTTATCATTTCTCTTTATCGCATTTTGTTGATTTGATTCTGTCCTTAGCCGAAGCTGAACTCAAACCCCCTGACCTCAGATGAAAGCCATTGGAGATGATGAATTCAAGACCCCGTGTCAGAAGGACACGCACCACAAACCCTGGAGGTTTTCAGTTTTCATTGCAGTGAGGAGCCGTGCACGGACGCAGCTGCTGGTTTCGGGAAATGAGATTTCCTCCAGAGATCGTTCATGTTTCAGGTTGATATAGATTCTGGGTTTCACTTGTCTCTGGTGAAAGGACCAGGACGTGTTTAAAGGTCGGAGACGTCTGTTGTCTCGTGTGCTGGTGCGACTGAAGGTCAGTGTCAGTGATGGTCTTCCCCCTGGTGTCCTCCCTGCTGATCCACTCTCTCTGACTCCGACTGACCTCTGTCATTATTTATTTAGATTCTCTGCTCGAACAACAACATGCAAACCTCCACGGGACACTTTCTGTTGTGATTCAACTCGTCTCCTGAATCAGGTCCATGTTCATGATAGATCCTAATAGATTTGTTAAACTTCAGACTTTTCACCACAGCGCCACCATCAGGTTTCTGACCTCGTACGTAGAGCTGAGTAAAAACACAATATACATACTTATCTGAATATGAGTTCCATCAGGAATATAAATGATTTGACGATAACAACCATTCTTCAGAAGAACGTCTGTAAGTGGATGTGCAGTTTGTTGATAAGGTTACTGATCAATTAATTGGTTAATTGGTTAAACTCGTGTACAGAAATGTTCGCAGACTTTCCGAGTCGTTGTTCCGACGTTTGTTTTTCACGTGAAGTTTCCCACTTGAACGAAGATGACGAACAGAAGCTTCCGTCCGTGTTCACTCCCGTAGCTAACGTCGACCATCAGTGTTTTCATCCAGATGAAACAGGAAGTGGTCACATCATGGGCCTGAGGGAGGAAACCGTTTACAGCACATGACTCGATGGAGGTTTCTGCCACTCAGGGAAACCGTTGAGCCCGAAGCCGCTGGTCTGTTGGATGATCAGGGCTCAGTCGGCTTTACAGAAGCGCTGAGTCAGCGAAGTGAAAGTGTCAGGCCGAGTGTCAGGCCGTCATTCTGCTGCCGAGGTCAAAGGTTGTCAGCTGAGCTCTGCGGGTCAAGAGGGAGGCTGCAGGCGTAACATCTCAGCTTTTCATATTTTCTCCTGCTCTGTGTGAATCACTTGCTCTCTGGCCTCACACGTTCACGGCAGGAGGCAGAGAAGAAGATTAAATTGGCCAGAAAAGACGAGTCAGGCAGCGGCTCGTATTTTTAGCTTCGCTCTCGCACACCGAGCTCGTCTCTGTGGACTTCAGCAGCGAGTCGGGTTCGTTGTGTGAGATTTGAATGTGTCAGCTTGTAAATGAGACGTTCAGTTAGAGAAATAAACTCGTGATTCTCTGAGCGAGATAAACCACAGACGTTTAAAATAACCGAACTAACAAGTGAGGACATGTTTGTGTTTTCAGATGAGTTCATGTGGACGGAGATTATTTCTGAGGAGTAGCTAAAACACACGCGAGCATTAAAACCTTTTTTTGGGGAGAGTTTTAAGTGTGTGTGTGCGTGTGTGTGCGTTTGGGGGGTTTGTGCATGTGTGTTTGTGTGTTTGTGTCTGTGTTTGTGCATGTGTTTGTGTGCTGGTGCTCTATCGTGAGTCGAGCGTCTCCACAGACTCGAGGCTGCTGCTGAATAAAAGACTGAAACTGGAAAAGACTGAAGTGTGATGAGTGTGATCGATGTCCTCGGCTGGTGATCTTTTTTCCGTTTCCTCACCTCCTCTTTTTATTCTCTCCGTCTCATCTCTACAGATGTTGACAGCGGTGCTTGTAACCATGGCAACTGCTCCTTCATAGATAAACGACTTAAAGGAACGAGACTGAAGCTGATGTCAGACGTTGGAGGGCCGTTGTGTGACTCTGCAGAATTTAACACCACTTTGTCTTTTATCAAGTAAGAACCCATCAGAGACGAAGTCGCTCTGGGATTCCCATTGGAAGTCGGTGTGGTTCCGTCTCATTTCCCAGTAACGGGCTCATTTCCCTGTGATGGTTGTTTAAAGCTGTTACCCTCTGGACTTCATGGACTTTAGCTGCAGCTGCATGAGGGGTCGTTGACCTCTGACCGGTCGCTCTGCAGAACCACGGCTGTCGCTAGGTGGATTCTGGACATAGTGACAATAATTTTGTACCGTTTGAAAACAAAAGAAAAGGTTATTGATCACGTTTATACATATATATATATATATCTCTGTGAGGTTGTTTCAATCTCTACACAGCAGTTTGCGTTTTGCCTCCATCTTCCTCCACCTCCTCTTCATCACTCCCCATGTCCTGTCCTCCTCCTCCTCCTCACTTCAGATTTCTCAAATCCTCCCTTTGTCCTCCTGCAGTTCTTCCTTTTCCGAGCTCCTTTCCACTGTGTGTAGAGGCTGCAGCAGTTACACACAGATGGTCTCACTGGGTCTCTGTGTAAACAGGAGGACGGACGGGGGACAGAGTTTGTCCTGTGAGGACGAGTCATAACAAGACTGCTGGGGACCGGGAGAGGGCGAGAGACATAGACGGACAGGGAGAGAGAGAGAGATTGTTGTCAGCCGCTGTGGTCACAACTGTCATTGAGGGAAAGTTCCACACTGACAAACAAAGGTTGTGTAAATTCTTGAAACCCACAAAGACTGAAGAGTTTTCAACTGGTCCCAGTGTCGGTGACGTGAGACCAGAGCTGGGACACGAACTCAAACCTCCTCTGAGAACAACACCACAAAGAAGGAACTGAGTTGTGTTGGTTTACTGTTTGTTATATTCTGGTCTATGTGGTATTTGTGTGTTAATGCAGATATGAACTGATGGGAGCGAGGACAGTGCACCCCCCCATCAGGGCTCCTTGGTTGAGGTTGTAATCATAACAAATACATGTGTGTGTCCATGGAACAGGTTGGGTCAAACCAATAAGATATAAAAGAGATCTGTGTTTAGGGATGTTGTTTTTTGTACGTTACACTTTTGCACCAAACACCCCAAATCTAGGTTCATACCTCAGTGAATGAAACTCAATGTTTTCGAGGTCAAGAACAAACGACTTGAGTTAATAACTGTCATAATGAATCTGCCTGAAGCCCGAGGCTCAAACAGGAATCAGTTCATTTTGAGATCCATGATTTTCAGAGACTTTATTTCTTTGTGAATCCGACGGAGAAGTGAGAGCAGGAGAGCAGACCAGTGGGGGGGGGGGGGGGGGGGGAGGGGGGTGGGTGGAGAACCGGTGAGTGGAAAGCTGATCAATTGAAAAAGTTGAAAGTTGGTTTGTGGTGGAGGAGTAGGGTGTTTGAGGTGGGAGCAGAGTAGCAGGGCGTGGAAAGGTGGCAAAGCAGGGATTATTATTTAATTATTTCAGGATTATAAGGATTTAGGGATTATCAGTGAGCAGGAGGGACAGCAGGAATTAGGATTTTGAGGATTTCTTAGAGGCATCAGGATTAATTAGGATTTGGTGGGAGGACGGGAGGATGATTTGCGGGAGGAGGATAGGGATGAGGAGGATAGAAGAATAGATAGCTGGATTAGGATATATAGAAGAAGGGGCCCCGGCCCGAGGATAGCACACAGCAATAGTGAAAATGAGCACAAGAATACGACCTCAGAAAAACGAACTGAAAAGAATACAAGAACCCTAATATGAATTAGACAGAAAAGACCGGATATAGTAACTGTCCGACTTCACGCACTCTCTCAGACATATAGCAAGCGCAAAACTGACTAGATTAGGCGCCGACCACTTTCTACCGACCAAAATAGAAATCCTCGCACCCTGCGAAAATAGAAGCCCTCCATCATGCCGAACCGCGCCGATCCCCAGAGAGGCACGGGACAGAGGTCTCGGGCCACCAGGCGTTCGTCACAATGCCACCCCCGAGGTCCTCTGTCCTCTGTATGATTGTTGTGAGCATCTACGCATCTAGTTCCATCAGCATTTCCAGCCAAAATGCAACTCTGCCCCCCCCACCGTCTGCCCGCTACATCCCTCCAGCTCTTTGCCTAGATTCTGCGAATCCACATCGTACACTCCGTTGACAAGCCGACCTCCCCACCGGCCGCAACTCTCAACCCCATGTTCCACCGATGAATTGCGCTTCCCCACACCGACGTCATACGATCGACGCCCCGTCCCTTCCACCAACCTACTACAATTGCCTGTCATCAGTAGAACCCTCGCCTGACTCGAGACATTAACCAGTGTATACAACTGCTTGTTGCCTTGTCCGTGGCAGTCGTGGGTCGCAACTACGTGGGTGTCCTTGGGTACCCCAATACATCCATACAATACGTCGTTGTGTTTGGGGGGGGGTAGTGTACCTATGGAAAAGCGTGCTGTCTGGCCGATAACGGAGTTTCGTCCGCAGATCATGGGGGAATTAGGACGGCGAGCTCATCGGTAGTAACCAGCCTAGATGTTTACGACTGGGGATCAAAGATTGCTGACGGGGATCCGTGAGCATGCCGACATGTAGCACGATTATAGGCGTCAGAAACCTCGGACTCGACCGGTTCAAGTGACTCCACCTACCACCCACCCCCACTCCGCCCCCAAGAGCACTTCCTAAGTCCCCCCCACGCCTCCCCTCCCCCCCCCCCCCCCCGTCCCCCCCCCCCCCACCCGCCCCCCCTTCCCAGCCGTAAGCCCCTACCCCCCACGTGGCGTTACTCTTCACCTCCCGTCCCACCCCCCCAGCATCCCTCCCACGGCCATTCCCCTCTCCGTGCACCCCTACCCCCCCCCCTCCTAACCCCACCCCACCCCCCCCGAACCCACTCGCTCACACGCAGATCCCCTGAGTCCGGCCGGGTGGTCGCCTCCCCGTACCTGTGAACCATTCGCTCGCCCCTCGCTCCAATCTCGTTCACCTCCTTCGACCGCCTCCCTCTACCTATCAGTCATGTCCACATTCGCGCCTCACTGTGTCACGAGTGTGCCAGTCTTCCCCCTTCGCTCGTCACGAAATCCGGGCCTAGACCTGTCACCTGGAATTACCACCAATACCAACACAACCAGTCCACCCCCACCCAGAAACCACCCCCACCACCACCGACCCTCAACCACAACAGCTCCATAACCCCACACGCACTGTAAGCCCTCATCCACCCTCCATAGACCCAACCTCACCAATAACCGTCCACCAACACCCAAACACCCCACAACTCCCCACTGCCCCCCACCACCATTTAAAACCAAACCAAAAACTCTTACCACAAAAACTGCTTATTAGCTAAACCAGTTACCGCTATAACACACACTAAAACACACAGCCAAACAAATCAACGTAATCACCAAAAAAAAATCAAAACCCAATCGTACCACAAGCACTAGTCACCACAACGAACCTGCCACCCCCACCCTGATCCTCTCCCCTCGTCACCCCCACACACATCACCTTTCACGCACCCGAACAGCAAACCCACCAACACAGGGCAAAAACCCCCCCTCCCCACAACCCACCTCTCCACCAACCCCCCCCTCCCCCCTTCCACCCACACCTAACCACCACTACACACCCCCCACCCCCCCCCCACCCCCCACCCACCCCCCCCACCACCCCACCCCCACCCCCACCCACCCCCCCCACCCCACACCCCCCCACCCCCCCCACACCCCCACCCCCCCCCACCCCCCCCCACCCCCCCCACACCCCCCCCCACCCCCCACCCCCCCCCACCCCCCCCACACCACCCCACCCCACACACACCCCACCCCCCCACCCCCCCCCCACCCCACCCCACCACCCCACCCCCCGCCTCCCCCCTCCACAACCCCCCCCCCCCCCCCCCTCCACCACCACCCCCACACCCCCCCCCCCCCACCCACCACCCCCCCCCCCCACTCAACCGCCCCCCCCACCCACCCCCCCCCCCACCCTCCCTCCACACCCCCCCCCCCCCACCCCCCCCCCCTCCACCCCAACCCCACCCCCCACCACCCACCCCAGACCCCACCCCCCCCCCCCCCCCCCCCCCCACCCCCTCACCCCCCACCCGCACCCCACCCCCCCCCCCCCCCTACCCCCTCCCCAACCCCCCCCCCCCCCCCCCCCACACCCCCACCCCCCCACCACCTCCCCCAACACCCCCAATCCCACACCACCCCCCCCCCCCTACCACCCCCCCCCAACCCCCCCCCCCGATCCCCCCCCACCACCGCCCCCACCACCCCCCCCCACCACCCACGCACACCCCACCGCCCCCCCACAAATGACACACAAAACACAAACATCACCAAACACACAAAACACCACCTATCCCCACCACCTAAGTATCCCCCTCACACATCAACACCCCCAACGTCTAAAAAGCTACACACCCACCCCAAGCCAAAAAACCCCTTTAAAAAAAACAAACACTACATTCCTCTACCACAAACAACCCCACAACCCACCCCCCAAACACCCCCTCCCCCCCCCACCATCCCCCCCCCCCACCCCCCGTCACCCCTAACCCAAAACCTCACCCCACCGCCCACTCCCAGCACCCGTCCATTACCCCCACTCAGCTCGCCAGTGTCCGATCCTCAAAATAACCTACAACACCTGTGGAGTCCGGAATATAACAGAAAACACCAACACACCACCAAAAGACCTACCAGGAACACCACAATAAAACAACCACAGAATCACCACAACAAAAATCCCACATACGGGCCAAACAGGCACCAACGACAAACCTCCCAATGCAGCGACCGCACCACTCAACACACCTACAGTACCCCCCCAGCTCCAAGAAGCCTAACCATCCTCGGAACACCAACGTGTATCAACTACATAAATCCCACCCCCAAAACCACCACCCAAGTAGCAGTCCCCTCCAACACCCCCACGAACACAGCGTTCGTACCTCTCTCCCCCCTCACCACTTCTCCATACGCGCTGTAATAGTCGGGCTCGGGTCTGGGGCATGCAGTGTCCGCCACCCCTTCGTGTGTGAACCCATGTGCACTTCATGCTCCATCACCATAACAAAATGTAATCACACACAACGGTAGGTCAAACACATGATCACAACCACAATACACAACCCACCTCCATTCCCCCCACTAACTTACACTACCCCCTCCACCGTCTCCAACCCTAACTCAACGCAACACACATGGCACCCTTGTCTCCCCTCCACACCCCTGTCCCCCACATCACGCCAGCCCATCCGCCCCACACCCCACTCGCCTACCTCCCCCCGCCGATCACACAACCCCATACCACTGTCCGGCTTCGCTCCAACCCCCCCCACCCCAGTATAGCCTCGCACCCCCCACTCATCACTCCTCCCACCTCCTCGACCCAACCGGCACCTCCCGCCTCCCCCCCTCCCCCACCAGACTGTCCATCAGTTCACTCGTGCCTCCCCCTACCCCCCACCGCCCCACCCCAAGCCCTACTACACCCACCCACTCCAACTTTCTGCTCTGCATCAAACAGGGTGTGTGGTGTTGTGCGTCTTGATGGTTCGGTTTATATTGTGGCAGTAGCTGTGATGTGATTTAGTATGTTTACAGCGGTGTGTTTTTATAGGGCTTTATGTGCGGTAGTGAACGAGGGTGGATGTACAGTAAGTGGGTTCATTTCGGTTGGGGTGGGGTGATCGGTTTGGGCTGAATTTATTTTGGCCAGCAGACTACAGCGCTGACAGTGGGGTTAGTAGGTTGATTAGGCATCGTCGTCAGGATCGTGGTTTTTGGGTTGAGCTTGTAACAATTATAAAGTGGGATATTGTGGTTTATCTGGTTTTTGTTCATTGAGAGCGGTGTGTATATTATTGGCGGCCTGAGAATGGAGTTTTTGTGGCTCATTTTAGTGAAGTGGCCCGGGCTGGTGAGGGAGACGGTGGGGGCCACTCTTGGATTGGAAAGTGTTTGGGTTTGTATGGTGGTTATGTGTGGGTGAATGGTTTGTAAGGGAGTGGGGTGTTTTAGTGGTTTTTTTGCCGGATGGGGTATTCGGGTGGGTGGTTTCGTATGTTAAATTTATGCGGGCACCCCTGGTTGTATCATATTCGAGTGTAATTAGCGGGGGTTTGTGTCTGCTTGGTGCGTTGGAAAGTTTGGTTTAGTTGCTGGCTAGGGGGTTTGACCGTGAGGTGACAATGGTGAGGAAGGGTTGGAAGTCTTTTGAGTGACTGTTACCTGTTCAAGCCACCCAAGGATTTTGGGTGCTTCATTATGGACGGAGTGGACCTTGTGGGTTCTGGGCTTCGGTGTACACATCACTAGGGTGCCTTACCTCGTCTCTCTGGTTCTAAGAGCTCGGTACTTCTGACGTCCGCTTTTTTTTATTGTTTCATTGTGTCTAACTTTGTTGATTATTCCCAATTTATGGTAGTCGCACTTTTGTGAGGGGTGTGCTGGGTGTGGTGTTGTTGTTGCTCGGTACAAGTTGAGTTGTTTTGTTCTTTTCTCAATGGAGTTGCATGTTTTAGGATAATGTGTGTTTTTTTGAGCATTCAGGATTGATCTGTGTAGGGTTATCTTTATAATCCCGAAATTCTGTCAGGTTCATAGGTCTCTCTATCACGGTGTGTTGCCTCGATATATTTACGTGGCAACTGTTGTTTTGTGCGGTTTGGGTGTGTGGAGTGGGGACGTGTTAGGGGAAGTAGGTATTAGGTTTGTTTACCACTTTGACATGCATCCACCTCTGCTTTGGGGGCAGTGGTGTAGTTAGGTGGGTGGGACACTGGTATTATTTGCGGTTATTTCAAATTCGAGGGGGGGGGGTGGGTAGGACCCGGGATCACAGTTGTGGGGATTGGGGGTTTTTTTGATTTGGGATGAGGCATTTTCTTTTAGGGCGATTTTGAGAGCTTGGGGTTGTTGTTATTGGATATGTCCCGAGTGTGGCATTTCGGTGTTGGGATGACATTGGATAAATAACACTGTCCTTAGCGGAGTTGAGGGGTTGCCTGTCCTGTCTGTCTCGATGTTCTCAGGTAATGCGGTCGCTAAACCTGGAGATCGGGGTTTTGTATCGCCAACAAAGAGGGAGGGTCCCCTGATCGGACTGAGGGAGGCAGTAGAGGCGGGCAAGTCTGGTGTCTGTTATTGGATCGAGATACTAAGCGTGGTGGGTGCTGTTGGCTTTGACAGGACTCTTGGAGCAAATGCTGGGAGGTAACGACGAAATGGGGGTTTGTGTTCTGTCAGAGAGGTGCATAAATATATGTGGGTGGTTCGGCTATAGGTTAGAGTTCAGATGGGTTGTCTGATTATATGACACTTGGATCACGAGCGTGAGCGCTGCGACGCTTAGACCCAGGTTTTTGCGTGAGTTGGTTATGCATAGTAATAAGCCAATCAGAAGTGAATTCAGCCCTCTGTGTAGCTCACCGCCTTCCGTACTCACAAAGGTTACCCACCCAAGGACTGCTCCAGCCCCTCCCCCCCCCCCCCCCCCCCCCGTCGCCCACCGCCCTGTGATTTCACTGCTGATGTTGAAGGAAGTGTCGACTTCGGATGTTTGCTCTCTCTGGTTGTAGTCTGTGTTGTTTGCTATTTGTGTCGTTCACGTGTGTGCATTTGTCTAACACCAGGTCTGTTGTTCCACGAGCTCGTATGAAGGTGTTATTTGTATTTTTCGTTTTAATATAGACACTTTTTCTTTATTTTATAAACGTTTAAAGTACATTTTTGGAACATTTCCACACATTTATTTTGTATTGCGAGGACAGTATTCAAATGTAAGATGATAGGATGTTGGTATATTTGGAATTTGGGAAAATTGGTGTCTGGAGCGTGGGATCATGGTTTGGGGTACTACGCAATCACACCAACTCGAAGACCACTTGCTGTGGCGTAATGTGATTATGTGTTTTGTTAATTGGAATTCGAGAGTCAGAATGGCTGTTGGGTACTAGTTGCTGTCGAGAGGATGTGTTGTTTGATAACGGTCTTGGCGTTGCTGGATCAGACGACCAACCCTCAACCTGGTATGCCTGTGCTGTAGGAGGGCAGGAGTAAAGACACGATTACAGTTTCTCGATCCTCCTGGAGGCGCGATGTTGCTGAGGGCTTTATTTTTTAAAATAAAAGTTTCGTGATAATTTATTTGCAACTGGTGTACAGAGCTGGTTTTTTTTTGTGCGGTGGTCGGGGAGAAGTGCGCGTATCGATTCACTACATCGGCATGCTCGTTCTTGTAATTGTGATAGCATGTGTAGGCCCTTATCTATATGTAGCTTATAATGTCAACCACGCCTTCCTTTTTAAAAACACCATGGCTCGAACCCACGATGGGGGTGTGCAGTACGTTGCGTCGTATTTGGTTTGTGGCCATTATTTAGGATGCTGGACAGGTGGGGTGCTGGGGAATTACAGTTATCTTTGGGCATTGTGTTCTGGAACCAAGCGTAATAATCGCTCCATAGTGGTTCGATGTGTGGAATATGAAACCAGCACATGAAACATGCTCTCATATGAACTGAGACAGTCGGTTTTTTGTGTGTTGTTGGTGCAGGGGCGGGGGCACTAAAAATTGCGTGTGGCGTATTGTTTGACAGATTTTGCAGGGATTGAAAGCTGGGGGAGTTTGATGTACATGGATGTATGTATGTATTAGGAAGTAGTATGCGTTCACGTTCCTGAGAGAGCGTGGAAGAGATAGATGGGTGAAAAAAAAAATCCGAGGTCTAAACCACGGCAAATAGTTTCTTCATCTTAAGGTTACTTTGGTGAAAATAGATCATATGTCGCTTGTTGGGTAGCACTATCTAGGTTTTAGTTATGTTTTTGTAATATTGATAGCTCTTGGCCACATTTAGGAATCTGGGAGAGTTAGTGGAGGGGAAGTTTATGTCAGCATGTCCTGAGCCTTTATCTTCGCAGTATCCACTGGCCCAAGAGGGGGCTGGTGGGGGTGGGCGAACATCGTATTTTCGGACTACACATTCAACTCGCTTTGCTGTTGTGTTTGAAATACTTTTGTCCTTTATGTGCTTGGTGGGTTCTCTAAGTAAAATATTATTGTTGTATGATGGCCTGCATGAGTTTTTGCTGCTTTGGCGTATGGCATTGATTTCAGTGTGTTGGATCAGTGGCGGGAATAGAAAGAATCTACTGAAGATATGGCTGCACATGCGCCATAAACTAGCTGGATCTCAGCAATACGCAGGAAACAACGTTTTTTGGGGTGTTTCGGGGCGGTTTTTGGTTGTGGGTGTGGTGGGCTGTTTTCGGCCACTTTCGGCGTGCGTTGTGCGCTGCTGTGTTTGTGTCTGTCGTTGTTATGTTGCTGATTGGTATGTCTGTTATGCAGGGCGTTATCCAAGTAAAAGCGGGGTTAAATCCCAGCGTGCTCGATTTGGCCTGACAACGCCGGTTTTTGATCTTGTGTTAGTTCGTGTTTGGTTTATTAGTTGTTAATTATATAGTGTTGAGTTGAAGACTGGCTGTTGGTTAGGGTGAGCCTACATTAAGAGGATTTGTTTTATATACAGGCTTTCGGTGTGTTGGTTTTTGTAAATGTCACTCAGGGAAGGTTTATGGTAGGCCGACGTGTGAAATATGCCATGGTTGTGAACAGCTGAGTCGACAGCACCAGTCCAGACATGACGGTAAACACATCATTCATTCGTGTTGGTTAGATGTTGAGGAATCTCAGGAAGT
>CM076728.1:21642069-21685781 GCA_038501795.1 Pseudopleuronectes americanus | reverse complement strand
TTCGCCCCTCTCACATTTCCCAGTAGAGGAGGAGGGACTTTTGGCCATACTGTTTTGAGAACACAGAACTGAAGCCTGTCGTTTTCATAGTGTTTCGTTTGAGCGGAGCTTGCCAAAGCTGCAGGAACGAGATGGAGAGAAGAAAGAACAGAGAACGAAGAACGAAAGTATACGGGAACTCTCGTTGGTTTATGAGTCGTTTCAAGTGGTGGCACGTGAAGTTGTCGTGAGACGCAGGGAAAAATAAGAGAAATTAAAGCTCAGAGGGTTTCTTTTTTATACTTCAGGGTTTATAGAACGTGCTGAATGACCGAATGAGGACGGTGAAGATTGAAATTATACTCGTTTGGTGTGAAGATGAAGGGTGCAAAACAAGGAGGACATAAGAACACGGTAAAACATAAGGACAATTTAAACTTATTTACTGGATCTTTTGATAAAACAATATAGTTTTTTGTCCTCTGTTTTCGTCTATAGTACTTAGCCTGTTGTGTTTCTTTGACTGTTGTCGATTCTTTTAATCACCCAACTTTGGGATCACAATCGAGCTTTCTTCTTGTATTTATAATGTGGGATAAAGAATTCCCTCTAAGTTGTTATCTAAACGGACAATATCTCTGTTTCACAAGTTATACAATAAATGCATGTCTAGTGTAATTCACTGTGAAACCTTTGACTGGTGTAATCAGTTCATGTCATTGTGTGCAAGTGAACTCGTTTTTTTTTAATGACTCCTCGTTCTACGTAAGAATCTGAGAGATGAAAACTGTTCATTTCTCTTCAGTTTTCAAACCTGATGAATTGTTAACGTTTTCTCTTTCGTGATCGGAATTGAATCCTACTCAGCAGCTTCTGGTTTCATCGAGCTCACTTAAGTCGTTACTTGGATTCCTATCTATTCTGTATCCTGTCACGATTTATTCTATCCACAGAATCTGCTGTCTTCCTTCACTTAATCATAATGGTGACATTGAAAACAAACGTTTCAGTCTACAAGTGAACGAAAAGCACAAAGTCAAGTAACACAATCCTAGATTACTGATGTGTTAATACTTTCATGTGAAAGATTGTTTGTTAAAATTGAAAATGATCAGAAGATATAAATATAATGACTGACGTGGAGTGTTGTTCAGTCTGCTTTTGAAACGCCATGCCGATATCTGTATCTTTTCATGTGTGCATAAAATCAGGCACAAACTGTTCCAAAGCTTAATAATTCTTACATAATAGCTTTTACCTGCAGCTCCGTTGCTTTTTGGCCAAAAATGATATATAATAAAAGACTAATCTACCTCTTGAGGATGTGGGAGTCCTTTGCGTGTGACCAGCGAGTCCCAGTAGAGAACATGAAACCATCTGTCACTTGCTTATGTCGAGAACTGTTTTTGACTCTGTTTGTCCAACCTACTCATCTGAAGACATTCAGGAAGGAACAAAAAATCTCCATTCATTTAGCAAATGTCAAACTCATCTCTCTCTTTTCTGACCCACTACTCCCGTTTGGCGTATCTTTCGTTGTTTGTTGTTGTTGAGTGAGGGAAGAGTTTGACATTTGCTAAATATGGAGATTTTGTTCTTCCTGAGCTTCAGATGAGGAGGTTGACACTGTTCTCGTGTGTGGTTTCATGTTCTCGGCTCGCTGGCACAAAGTCTCCCACATCCTCAGAGGTGGATTATGTCTTTTATTTATTTTTTGGCAAAAGCACGGAGCTGCAGGGAAAAGCTATTATGTAAAATATGAAGCTTTGGAACAGTTTGTGCCTGATTTTATGCATCAGCATGAAAAGATACAGAATCGGCAGCGTTTCAAAGAGCAGCTGGAACGAACCATCACGTCGGCTTTATCTTCTGATCATCTTTAATTTTAACAAACAATCTTTCACATGAAAGTTGAACATCATCATATCAAGAGTTTTACTTGACTTTGCTTCGTTCACCTGAACGTTTGTTTCACGCTGAAGGAAGCAGCAGATTCTGGTGATGAATAATCGGCAGGAGACAGAAATAGGATCCAAGTATCGACTAGTGAACGTGAAACCAGAAGCTGCTGAGGAGGATTCATCCGTTCACAAAGAGAAACGTTAAATTCATCAGGTTGAAAGACTGAAGAGAAATGAACAGTTTTCTCTCAGATTCTGACACGAGAGCATTAACGAGTTCACTTGGACTCAAGGATGAACTGATTACTGTCAAAGGTCACAGTGAATTCACTAGTTGCATTTTTTAACTTGTGAACGTGATATTTCCGTTACACTTTGAGGGAATCTTTTCACATTATAAATAAAGATGAACTCGATGGATCCCAATTTGGGTGATTATTGAATCACAACAGCAAAGAACAACAGGCTAAGTACTAGAGACGAAAACAGAGACAAAATCTATTTTTTAGAAAGATCTGAATATTTTAAATTGTCCTTGTACGTGTTCTTGTCTCCTTGTTTTCTCATCTTCACACTAACAGATAATTCATCTTCTCCTCCTGCTTCATCAGCTCGTTCTATTAACCTGAAGTAGAAAAAACCCTCTGAGCTTTAATTTCTCTTATTCCTGCTCCCACACATCTTCACTCCCACTTGAACGACTCAGAAACCACAGAGTCGTTTCTCTGCAGCTCCGCTCAAACCTAACGACAGCTTCAGTTCGTTTCTCAAAGTAGCAAAATCCTCTGGAAATGAGAGCATCAGTGAAAAAGCTCAAATGCAAATGTCTGTGTAAATAATAGAGAAGGTGACGGAGCAGCAGCTGTGACAGATGCTTCAGAACAGAGGCTATAGATATCCAGAGCAGGACGGAAATAACCTGCAGGACGACACCTGTGATAGAAAACCAGAGTGCTGGAAGAGAAGAGGACGTTTGTCTCTTCTTCTGTTTCTCACTTTCACCTCCGGTCCGGGACTGAAACGTGCAGTTCAACTAATGGCCACTAGGCTGTTGAGAAAATTCAAGGGAAGAGTTCAAATATTTCTACCCTGAGAATTTGAGTCAAATCTCGAGATGTCAGTTCCTGTAACCTTCGTCATGATGGCGAGTTTTAAAATATTTAAACAATAGTGTGAAACGCTGAACGTTCCTCATTTTCAACAGTCGCCATCTTGGCTCGGCAGCAAAGAAACATCCAAAAGGTTGTGTAACTCTTGGAGGAAGGAGGTGACATTGGTGCTGATGGTTTAATTTCCTCATCACGTAAACAAAGGGGGTAAAATTACACACACATATTTTGTGAGTCTCGTCAGTGAAGCATCCAACAGATCTGTTGTTCAGTGATAATCAAAATGAACGTGAACAGGAACCTGCAGAAATCCAGTGAAGCTGTAGAACTGCTCCTGTTTGTGTTGTGTTGGTTTTCACCTGAAGCGGCAGCAACACAACAGATCGAGTCACACAATCTATTTGTGTCTCACACCCACTGAGACACAAAGGTGCTAAAGCCAGATTATAACAGTGTGAGAGACACAGAGATGAATAATTAACATGTTTATGGACAGTTTCAGTGGAAGAATATCATTGGATTATATCTGCTGTTCAGCTGCTGAGTAACAGAACGGCGTGAGTTCTGCAGTTTGTCAGTGAAATATGATGTTTGATGTAGAACAGATGTCTGAAGATATGTCATTGACTTGCATGTTTATTTATGAGCTGCAGGAGAACATGACGTGAAGCTCATCTCTTATCGTCCATCTGCTGCTGATTCCATCTCTGTGGGGACGAATCCTCTCAGAGAGAAGAAGCTTCAGTTCCTCGGCCGTCGGTTAGAGTTAGGTTTAGAGTTAGAGTTAGAGTTAGGGTTAGAGTTAGGGTTAGAGTTAGAGTTAGTGTGGTTGGAAAACATCTTAAATACGACTTCATTTAATGAGGCGACATGAAGTCGTATGCTGCAGGACATGAAAAATGTGCAGGAAATAACTGTGGATAAAGTGACTAATTAATTAATGACTTGATGAATTCACGCTGCGACTTTAATTGAAAGAAGCTTTTTTGTGACGTTAGCGACTCAAAGTTGTTTTTCCATTTTTGTATAGCTCAAGACAAATCGTCTCTCACATTAATAGATATTTATTGCATAGTAGTGATTTGATTCTATACAGACCATCTGCTGTTTTCAGACTTTTACATACTCTTCTATTCAAGATTATTTCTTTCTTCCTCTTCATCACGTCCCTGTGGCTGTGACGAGGAGGAGGTTGGACAGAACTGGGAACAGGAACATGATGAGCAGAGTTCGATACCCTGATCTTGGCCCTGCCGTGGTGCCGTGCTGCCGTAGTGCCCTCGAGCAGGCGGCGCAGCTTCCCGTCACGTTGGCCTCCAGCCAGCCGCCACAATAAGTCCTCGTCACTGACAACACTTAGAGACACAAGAAAACAAACAGGCTCTGGAACCGTGTGCTCATGAAGAACAGAGAGCGGCCATCTGTCAGCTCAGAAAACAGCCTGTTGGGCGTCATGTGGCGTCCTGGCTCCGAGCGCCACGCCGTCTGAAGGCCGCCTCTAATCCACCATGAGACCAAAATACCTCTTCCTCCATCAGATGCTGGAGCTGTGAGGCGAGAGCCGGGTTTCACCGAGGCTGCCCCACCCCTCCGTCCATCCCTCCACCCTCGTATCTGTGTCTGCAGACGTGATCTCCCAGCAGGCCGAGGTTTCTCCGACTCACGCTTTGTGCTCCAGATAAAAACATCTCGACACACATTCTGCTCGCCTGGTCACCGACTCGCTCGCTCTAATCGGCTGTGCTCCGCCCTGCCGGGGGAATAACCGGCTTCCCTCCCTCGGCTGACAGGAATGATTTCCTCTACGCGCTGATAAGAGCCTCGTAGTAGAAAAGGCTGCTGGTCTGATGTGAGGATGACTCGTTTGTATTGGAAGTGAACTGATGAGCGTGATTTCCCTGGAAGGAGGATCAGACGGGTCGGACCGTGGCAGCTGGGCGCCGTGCGGGCCCGTGTTGGCAGCCTGCCTCTCGTATGGCAGCTCGGAGGTGTGAATGGATGTGGCAGCGTGTCGCTCGACCTGGAAGAGGCTGTGACACAAACAGTCTGGATGAAGGTTGAGCTGCAGGATTCATCCTACGTGAAGAAGAACTGTTCATACAACACAAGTGTATTTATCTGATGTTGTGTTCACAGTCTCACGCTAACCTTTGACCTCTGAACACCCAAAATCTGAACTCCAACCTCAATTCCAAGTGAATGTTTGAGGAAACTCTCGAGGAGTTCACGAGAGTTGGATTCATGGACAGAACGAGATGACTCAAAATCTGTGGTACGGAGAATCTCTGAACTCAGTGGACGGATGTGTTTTGGGTTCGGGAGGAACTCTTTATATTTTGGTGCAGATCCTGGAACAGTTTTTAATCTCTTTGACATTATGAGACGTTGTTTTCACAGATTTCTCACAGAATCGTTCCTGAATCTTGATGGAAAGAATCCGGTGTATTTAGAGGACGGATGTTTTTGAGTGTGTGTGATTTGGTGCAGCTTGATTGAGTGTGTGTTTGTGTGTGTTTGGGGAGTCAAATCGCCCTTTGCAACAATCGTCTTGGTTCAATCTGGAGTTTCGTGTTCACGTTCAGTTTGGAGCCGTCACGTCACAACCTGTCAATCAATCAATCCAAGAGTGAAGATGGAAAATAAAACATTAACTTGTTTTATTAATAATCTTTTTCTTTTCTCTTTCTCTTCCATGTGTCCGTCTTCCTGCGCTGCCGTCTGATCTCTCAGGTAAGAACATGTAACACGTCTGTGCTTTAACACGCATGTAGAACTGAGTCTGATCGGAAGGTAAAAACCAGAGTTTCCAGTAAAACTGAGGCTGTGGAACAGAAACTTTATGTGACTCCAATGTTTCATGTGAGTTACAGCAACAATTAGATTTTTCAAATTTCCCCTGAGCAGAAATCTGAAGGGTTAAAAAGAGAAGAGGGAGAAAAACATAAATCCTCCAGATGATGATGAGATTTTCAGATGAAAAGAAAAAGGTTTAGTTTGAAGAGAGTGAAACTCGATGCTGTTCTCAGATCTGATGATCAGCTTCTAACTGCAGGTTCTCAACTGTCATATCAGTAATTATGCTGAACAACAGAATCTGATCTCAAGTTATTTTAACTTTTCTCTTGTGTAAAAATCTTGAAACTAAATTCGATGGAAGGTTTTCAGTTCGTCTGATTTCATTTGAAGGAAACAGATTTAAAACAGATGTTTGTATCTCAATGATCAGCAGTGATTAAAATGAATCTTTGGTTTCAGTCCGATATGAACATGAATCAAATAGTGAATCTCATGCTATGTTCTCAGGAACTTGTTGTCTCTCAGTCGTAGAGGAGTATTTTCACAGCGTGGTCTCAGAACCCGGAGTCCTGAGCTGTCGGCTGATCTCTGAACATGCGTGGGTGAAGTGTGTGGACGTGGAGGAGCTTTGACACGTCTCCGACTCGGCTCTCCATCATGTGATTGTTGAGTTTCTCAGACGTTTGTGCGTCTCACTCCCAGCCTCTGACCTTTTCACCAACACTGCTTCCATCGCCTTCACGCTGTTTCTTTCACACCTGAGCCTTCAGCTCTCTGCGGAGGTGGAACCCTTCTCACAGATCTGGAGTCAGTCCTGCTGCTCGCCGCTCGGAGACGTTGTCCTGCAGGGACTTAGAACGCTGGGTGTTGAAGTGGTATCGAACCAGAGGACACGTCTGTGGCTTTGGAGGCGGCGGGCCTGTCGATAAAGATCCAGTCCACTGAGGAGAGTCTATAGAAAATGGATGCTACACAAAGAAAGAGAAATCTATACTGTGTGGACAGGGTATTGGGAATCCTCCACATTTCACCCACAGGAGCTTCCAGGACGTCCCTGAATCCAGAGACGTTCATACGGAGCTGCTTCCTCTTTGCAGATGAGTTCTACTCTTTTCATAACAGAGGAGATCGAGATATGAACCTCCACGTTTCTCTCTGATCCAGGTTCGACCCTGAAGTCCAGAACATCCTGGTGTTAAACTCGTATGTTACAGCCTCTCGTCCTCGGGGTCTCGATCTAATGATGGCGTCCTCTCCACAGATGTTCTCTGTTTCTGATTCTCTGTTGTT
Organism: Pseudopleuronectes americanus; assembly: GCA_038501795.1. Lineage (NCBI taxonomy): Eukaryota > Metazoa > Chordata > Actinopteri > Pleuronectiformes > Pleuronectidae > Pseudopleuronectes > Pseudopleuronectes americanus. The sequence continues at coordinate 21,678,706 of CM076728.1, read as the reverse complement.
CTTCTCTGCAGCGGCGTTCGAACCATAAACAACCATAACTGAGTTAAATGGGAGGCGTGAATCAATACAGCCAATCAATGACCTGCACTCGGCTGTGAAGAGAGGGGGGAGGGGCTAATGGTTTGATTCTCTCCAGTCTCCACCAGTGAATTTAACCAGTTCCCTGTTCAAAAGGAACTTTATTTAAATGACTAATGAGACAAAGTCGCTCTCGCACCTCGAGGTCGAGCAGAGGAACTCCAGCTGAGCCCGGTAATTGGAGAGAGGGTGAAGCAGGTGGTGCTGCCCATCTCAGGGAGTGTGTGTGTCTGTGTGTCTGTGTGTGTGCGTGTGTGTGTCACAGTTCCTCAGTTTAATTACAGCTCTTCACCGTCCACATCTCCCTCAGATTTCTGTGGTATTTTTCTTATTAAATCATATTTACATGTTGAATCTGTGAGAAATACATGAAAAGATAAACATGTTGTTGGCTCATTTGCTGCCATCTTATCAGCGCGTGGACAAAAATAGTTTACACCCACCTGACGTCTCACACACACTCACACAGACACAAACACACACATACATACAAACACACACACACACACACACACACACACACACACACATATTTAACTGAGGTAACTTTATTGCTTCTTGTAATTTTCCTTTCACGTCACAATTAACAGAAGAAAAAAACACATTTAAATGCATCTAGTGGCTGTTAGAGGAACTGCATCTCACAACACCAAGTTGGTATCAATCCACCAATCGAAAAAGTCCTGAGTCAAAACATAAGAAACAAGCGACCTAATAAAGAGTGAATCTGTTCATGATTTAAAGATGAATGTGTCTTTTCACCGACAGGATAATGAGGTCAGAGAGTTTTAAAAGACAAAACAACACTTTGTGAGTTTCATGGGATTTGTTGACGTGTAGAAAAAGTCAGAATAAGGTCAGACGTTAAAAAACACTTAAGTTTGAGTCGAGACCTAAATCCTGAATTTTCCTCTGAGATCCGTGTTGATGTTTTTAATCTGATCTGGGAACAGCTTCAAGTCTGAAAACCCTGAGCCCTGAGGAAAGATCAGCTCCTGTGTTAGACTCTGAGATCAAACCACAGCTCGTGTGTGAGGAGTGAAGATGGAATGAGGACGATGCCTGAAGATGAAACATGATTTTCAAACACATTTAATAATGATGGTGATTCTCAAACAGCTCAGGTGCGTCTGTTCTCACAACGTGAGCATGAAGAGGGAGAGAGAGCAATCCTGTTAGAACAGAAGAAACATGCCACCTCTTCTGTTTCCATATGTAGCTGCCTCCCACACACACACACACACCACACACACACACACACACACACACACACATACTCACACACACACACACAAATACAGTGAGAGCAGGTTTCCATCGTTTTTTTAATCATAAAACCGTCCAGATGCTTTTATTAAAACGCAGGTTTATAAGCACATTATTACATCACTATGATGAATCATAATAATAATGGTGATAATCTCACAGCTCTGCAACTTCATTCCATAATATTACAAATATACTTGAAATATTAAGAGTTTTTGTTGTACAAGTACGACTCTATAGTTGTTAATTCACCATTTTATTTTTAATCACAACTTTTTTCTCAAGTAAGAACTTTACACTCATAATGTCAGATATTTAAAAAAATGAAATAATATTATAATAATATAGTGGCTCTTGTGCTCATCGTATTCATGTTTATTTTTATGTAATTTGTAAAAGATGTTGAGAGATAAGGTTTGAGCTTCGTGAAGATTCTCCCCATATTCCCTTGTCCGACACTCTCTCACTCTTTCACTCATTCTTTCACTCTCTCTCTCTCTCTCTCTCTCTCTCTCTCGCTCTCTCTCTCGCTCTCTCACTCTTTCACTCTCGTCGTCAACAGAACGTTTAGTTTGCTCTTAAATTTCCATTCGTCACTCGGTGTTCATGCAGCGAGAAGATTTCCCACAGGATACCAGACATTTCAATCTGACAAATCTCACAAATCAAACAGTCCAGCAGGAATGTACACACACACACACAAAGACACGCACACAAAGAAACACACACACACACACAGTTTATTGTTCAGCTGATCTCATCTCTGTCTGAAAACTTTGGCATCTCGTTCACTGTGTCGGAGAAAACCGACTTTATTTTCCTCCTGGCAACTTCTGAGGTTATAAGCTTTGTGTGTGTGTGTGCGTGTGTGTGTGTGTGTGTGTGCGCGTGTGCATGTGTGTGTGCGTGTGTGTGTGCGTGTGCGTGGGTTGCAGTGGCTCTCTGGAGCATGACATCATCTCAGTGGGTGTTTGCGCTGAGTCGACTTCTCGTTGGTGCAGCAGCCGTCACATGACGGATCCACCGGGATGGTCCGACACATGAAACACATGAAACACATGAAACACATGAAACACATGAAACACATGAAACACATGAAACACATGAAACACACAGACCAGCTGTGACAGAGGTGTGACCTCAGATCAGTTCAGTGACGCATCAGGAAGCCGATCAGCTGGGAACACGCCACCTGCACGTGATCGAAGCCAGAGGTCATGGGTCATAGTGGTCTAGAATCTATAAAACTGGACAGGTATTCATTCCTGAGTGTTGAATCTTCATTGTGTGTGTGTGTGTGTGTGATCAGCTGTCACTCTCTCGCTCCAGTTAAACCTGAGCAACATGTTAATTCACGTGTGTTTGAATTCGCTCTTCGCTCTGCGGCGTGGGAGCGTGTTCATCCACATGTCCTATGACCTACTTCACATTCTGTGTGTGTGTGTGTGTTTGATGTTGTGGTGTGTGGGTCACTTTGGCTCGTTGCCGTCCGTCCTCACATTCACACCGGAAATTAGATGAAGAGAGAGAGAGAGAGAGAGAGAGAGAGAGAGAGGACGAGGGAGGTGGAGCAGGAAAATGGAGTGTGTGTTTTAAATGGAGAGAGAGAGAGAGAGAGAGATGGAGGCAGGATGAAAGCCTTGTTGGCCGACAGCCCGAACCAACATCACAGAGGTGTGTGTGTGTCTGTGTGTGTCTGTGTGTGTCTGTGTGTGTGTGTGTGTGTGTTCGAGGTGACGTCCTGAGGAGCAGCTGAATGAACAGACACTATATTTTCTCTTGGTAGTTTTCTGATCTGAAGATTTGATCTGATCTGTTAGTTTTGGTTCCACATTGTAATTTAGTCTGATGTACGTACGTCCTGTGGTCATCACCTACGTGGGAGGAGTCTACCTACACTTGACTCTGATTGGTTTGTTGGTGGGGTAGTAGATATTAAGAAAAGTCTGAAACAATCAAGGTGTGAACGATGAATTCATCATTATTCAGTGTTTGTTTCCAGAGTCTGTTTCATCTGAGCTTCAATCTCATGTCCCTTCATTACAACTAACACTCACACACACACACACAAACACACACACACACACACACACACACACACACACACACACACTCATTTATTGATGTAATGTAACTGTGAGGAAAACGTGATCAGCATTAAAGACAAACGTTTTGAAGTATAAGATCTCTATGCAGGAGAAACACTTTATGGATTATTATTATCATTAGATTTTCACCATAAATCACCATAAATATGAAGTTACTTCTCGGTTGCCGTGGCGCCGGCAGGTCCTTCCTGCTCGCCTCCTTCACGCCGGGCTTTGTGCGCCCGACAGGGTAACAATGGACTTCCTGTGGCCGTTGAGCCTCGGCCTGCTCTGCACCAATCAGAGCCGAGCGCTGACCAACACAGCGTCCAGCACAATGTTGAGCCGTTGCCATGTGAGCGGAGGACGAGTGTAAACAGGAGAGAGAGAACAGGGGATGTTTGGACGAGCGATGGGGGGGTGCGGTGGGGGGGGGTGCGGAAAACAAACGTACTTTTGTCTGAACAGAAAGTTTGTTGAGTTTGACCCGATGTGAACCAGAGAGGAGGACACGAACATCACATGTTCTCCTCAGTCTGTGCTTCCTCCTGCAAACAGCTTCTCCTCAGCTTCTTCTCCTCAGCTTCTTCTCCTCAGCTTCTCCTCAGCTTCTCCTCAGCTTCTCCTCAGCTTCTTCTCCTCAGCTTCTCCTCCTCAGCTCCTCCTCAGCTTCTCCTCAGCTCCTCCTCAGCTTCTCCTCAGAAGCAGACGTCAGAGTGAACTCATCAGTGACTGGTTCTGGAATAATGAACCCTCGTCTTCACTGCTGCCCCCGAGGCTCGAGCTGGAGAGAGACAGTGTGTGTGTGTGTGTGTGTGTGTGTGTGTCTCTGATAGCTCTCTTGCTGAGTCTGTGTTTAACCAGAGTCCTCTCACACACACACACACACACACACACACACACACACACGTATATACAATACTACACTCTGGTTCTCGTCCCTAGAAAGCTGATTAGGCCAAAGTGTGCAAGGACCAAGGAAAGGATGCTTGAGGGTGTGTGTGTGTGTGTGTGTGTGTGTGTGTGTGTGTGTGTGTTGTGTGTTGTGTGTTTTGTGTGTGAGTCCCCCCTCAGGGTCCAGAGCAACTAAAACAAAACTCTGCTGACGTCCGTCTCAAACTTTATTTCTTGCTCCACAGACGCTGTGTTCGACTTCTATGAAAAACAAAACTTTAAAAGTACTGAACTGACCCGTAATGAACTTTGTGGACGTAGATAAAGTCAGAACCTTCTGGTCAGTAGAAGTTCTGGACTCTTGTGGATCCGGATGTTCGGACACAGAACTGTCGGATTATTCAGATCTTGTGATGTTTGTATTGTTTTCAGGGGATTGAAGGACGAGCAGCTCCACAGACGAATGACTGTTATCATTATGAGTTCAGTCAGTGGTTTGGTTGCTTAGTAACAGCTGCTGTTTTCCATACATTGTTAGACGCAACGACTTTGGTTTTGCAAAAAAATCCCCAAATTGACGAGGACAGACAGAGCGACAGCGTCTCAGATCCTCAGCTCCGTCTGATCAGGGAGGTTTTCAGTCCGGAGCCTGGAAGAAGAAGTGAAAGTTGTTATTTAGGGAACGAAGATAATTTCCCTTTTCTCCCAGTCTCACTTTGTTTGTGAAAGTTACAACTTCTTCTTTTTTTGACTCCTTCTGTTTTGTGGAGGAGTCGTAAACATGTTTAATTGTCGGTTTGTTTCGAGGGAGAAGTTTCTCCAGAACTCAGTTTGTTGCAGCTCCAGGAAACTTCTTTGTTTTATTGTTCGGATTCTTTCTGTCTCGGGGCAGTTGTGTGTTAACGATTCAGAATTCATAATCATTTTAACGTGAGCTGTCGCTGTGTTTGTGAAAGTTCTTCTTCAGACTCTTTCAAACTGAGCAGCAGCTGATTCACACTCTTCAGAGACTCACAGGAGTTTCTCAGCAGATTCTTGAGCTCTGATGGAAAATGAGTCCTCAGTAATTTCCCTGACTCAGCAGCATCTGGTTTGAGGAGATATCTCCTCGTCTTTCCATCTGCTGAAGACGTTATTAGCTGCGAGCGCTGGACGGCGGCGGAGACGTGTGATTGGACGACATGTCGGGGAAGTCTGGACAAAGAGTCAGACTGGTGTTTCATGTCGGTGCTGCAGCGTCTCTCTGGACGTGGGCTGAGTCACAGACGAATCACAGACGAATCACGGACGGTTTTCAGAACAATCGTGTGTGTCTCTGTGTCTCTGTTCTGTCTGTGTGTCTGTCTGTGTCTGTCTGTGTGTGTTTGTGTCTGTATGTGTGTGTGTGTCTTTGTCTGTCTCTCTCTGTGTGTGTGTGCGCTTGTGAAAAGAATAGAACATTGTAATATTGATTTAATCCAGCTTCAGTTCGTTCCAACAGAGAAACAACCTGAAGCAGAAGCAGCTGGTGAACCTTCATGTGTGTTTGTGACTGAACAGACGAAATAAAGATGGACGACGTGATATGGAGGTTCTGCTCCACACGCATGTTGGACCAATGGAGTGAGACGCTGTCCGTCTTCATTTACGATCTCTGGGACGAGGCCTCAGACGCATGTTGATGTAGCGTCTCGAACCTCTGGATGTATCTGGTGTGTTGTCTTGTGTTGTTTATCTAGTTGTGTGTCTAGTGTTGTTCTAGATTGTTCCAGTGTGTGCGTCAGGTCGAGGCTCCACATTCTGGATCTGGTTCCGTTACGTTAAATGATCCAGACTTTCTCTCTCGTCTAATTGAATCTTGAAACTTTTTAAGACCAGTAAAACCTTTGGGTGAACTTTGTGTTGTAAAATGAAAACAGTTGTGTCTCCTTCTTCCATCGTCGTCTATGGTTTTGACTTTATACGTAATCTGGTTCTTCCTCTTTGCTTTATTCACAATATTCTCTTATTGGGTTCTTAAGTGTTGGATGGATCCTCTCGACCTTCAAGTGACCTTCCAGACGTCACTTGTTGGTTTGTGAGCTGCTGATTGGCTGAGTTTGACATCGTGTCCGGCGCCATCTTGGTTTTCTGAAACCAGAAGGAACCATATATGGAATACAGGGGGCGGAGCCTGACCGTGAGATCGGGGACACGTACCCCTGCGCCCATTGGATGGTTCTAGCTGTCAATCACACTGTGGTACACCCCCCCCCCACCACCATATACACTGTGCTTTATGGTCTGTTTGACTCTACATGGCTGTGACGCCTGTTTCCTGAAACTTTACCCACAATCCCCTGTCCTCGTGTCCGTCGGCCTCATTGCTTCCACATGAAGTCACTGAACGTTCCTCACTGTGTAAATCACGCTCCGTTATCCGACCACAGGAAAAACAGTCAGAGCCAGCACACTTAATCACCCCAGGTTCTGTTGGGCCCGGCCCAGAATGCACTCTGTCTGCGTGCGTCTGTCCTTTCTGTCTGTATTTACACTCGGTTCTGTCCGTCTCTCTAACCCACATGTTTGTCTTCCCCCCCGGCCTCTGTGAAACCGGGGTCTGATTCTGGAGTGGATAACAGACGTGGTGTCTGCGTTGGATCAGAGACTCAGAGACAGAAACAGTGTTTCTACACTTTGGCCTTTTATTAACTTCCTGCTCCTGGATCCAGATCAACTTCGTCTGTTTCACATCAAAACTCTTCAGCTTCTGTCGTTTCTGAGTCAAACCTCCGATCTGCATCTGCAGCAAGTTACTGACACGACTCAAGACTCACACACACACACACACACACACACATACACACACACATACACACACACACACACACACACACACACACACACACACACACACACACTCACACACACACACACCTCCTTGTTTTTGCAGTTGAATCCTAAATCACTTTTCTAATCGTTTTACATTTCACTCTCTGTAAAGAGTCGGTCTCGTGGTGCGTTCAGGTTCCTCTGGTAAACTGTCCCTCCAGCTCAGAGGAAAGTGCTGAGTCGTCTTTGTCTCTGTCTCTAAATGAGCCTCTGTGGAATGTTCTGCAGCCAGCCACCAGGGGGCGATGAGCTGTTCTAGCTTTAAATGACAAAAACATGAATAAACACATGAGACGAAAACAAACAATAAGACGATATTATGTTTATAAAACAACAATCTTAAACATAAAAAACATAAAACCTGATCACTTAACAAAATTAAAATATGAAATGGAATGAAACAAAGTAACTGTAAAATGTAGAAATAAAACAATAGATAAAATCCACCCCCTCCTTTTAGCCACAGGGCAATCAAACGCTGCGGTTAAAAGGTGTGTGTGTGTGTGTGTGTGTGTGTGTGTGTGTGTCTGAGTGTGTGTCTGAGTGTGTGTCTGAGTGTGTGTGTGTGTGTGTTGCCCGACCCCCCCACCCCCTTCCTTCCTTCCTCTAACATCCCTCAGGTCACTAACTGCTGTTGTGGAGATAACGATGGGGGATGTTGCCCGGTTGCCATGGTGACCCTTCCCATGGGCTCTGTGTGTGGGGGGGGGGTTATGTCGGCACGGCGATGATCCCACTATCAGGAGATGGACAAAATAACAGAAACGAACGTGAAGCAGCTGAGTCGACATCTCAGATCCTCAAGTAGATTCATATTTATCACAGATTCATATTTATCACAGATTCATATTTATCACAGATTCATATTCATGTTGCTTTTCTCTTTCTGCTCCTGAGCTCAGATCCAGAATCTGCTACATTTACAATATCCTGTTTCTGAACAGGATTTAAACTGAGTTCAGATCTGAGCCGTTTTAAGTCAAACTTTCAAATCCGCTCCGTCAGTTTCCTGATTCCTTTAGTTACAGATTTGGATTTTTACTTTGAAATAACTGAGACACTTTCTGTGTGTGTGTGTGTGTGTGTGTGTGTGTGAATGTGTGCGTGTGTGTGTGGGTCAGGATGTATTAACTACGCCTTCATCTACATATTATGTGTGAATGAGGAGCTGCGTCCTGATTGGACAGACGAGGCTCGTCTTCACGCTCTGAATCGACCGAGTGATTAGTTGATTATCTGAGTTTCAGTCCAGTTTCTCACTTCCTCCTCTTCCTCCTCTTCCTCCTCTTTCTCCTCTTCCTCCTCTTCCTCCTCTTCCTCCTCTTCCTCCTCTTCCTCCTCTTTCTCCTCTTCCTCCTCTTCCTCCTCTCCTCCTTTTTCCCTCTTTTCTCTTTCGTCTTCATTCATCGTTTCCTCTTTCTTTTCATTTCTTCCTCTGACCTCACTCGTCTTGTCCATCATCACCTTCCTCCGTCTTTTATTTCTCTTTCTTCCTTGTGTCTTTCTAGGCCCTTCAACACACACACACACACACACACACACAGACACCCACACACACACACACACACACACACACACACACACACACACACACACCACACACACACACAGCTGTTTCTAGGTCACAGAGGTTTTATATGAATAATAAACAGCTGTCTGCTTTAAAGAGAATTATTTATAGAGACTGGAGTGAGTAAGTGAGCATAACCCCTGCTCTCTCTCTCTCTCTCTCTCTCTCTCTCTCTCTCTCTCTCTCTCTCTCTCTCTCTCTCTCTCTCTCTCTCTCTCTCTCCCCTCTCTCCTCCTCTCTCCCCCCCCTCTCTCTCTCCACTCAGTCCTAAACACTTCCTCTTTTTCTTCTCATCCTCTTTTTCTCTGGAGTTTTCATCATTGTCTTTATCTCCTGATTCTGTTGGTGTGTTGTGATGCTGCTGCTGTAACTGTCATTATACTAATAGAAGTAGACAGAGTGGTTGTAGTTATAGTATTAATATTAGTAGTAATAGTAGATTTTTAATATGGGATTATCACAGCGGCTTCTGACACCAGATAATTGCCCCGACTGGGGAATCAAACCAACAACCTGAGCCACAGCCTCGCTCCACAGGGGCCGACACAGAAGTGACTGTGTGTGTGTGTGTGTGTGTGTGTGTGTGTGTGTGTGTGTGTGTGAGTCGGGGATTACCAGATGACCTCATGTCTCAGCCTGAATGCCCTCCCCCTGCCCCCCCGCTGACCTGCCTCCCTCCCTCCCTCTGTGTTTTCTGTCGAGTCACCTCCTCTCTCTCTCTCTCTCTCTTCTCACCCCCGTCCTGAACGTTCTCCCATCCTCTTCGTTACGTCTGGTTTCAAAGATCCTCTCGGTGCTTGAGGGTCGTTCAGGAACATCTGGTTCTGTTCTGGGCCTCGTGTTGGTTCTGTCCCCTGGTCAGAACTGGTTTGTGTTTCCCAGGTGGTGCTGGTTCCTCGTCTGAACCCGGGCGTCACACTCTGGCTCTCGGTCTCTAGTACAGTTTCTTCATTTCAGATATTTTTAGATGCAGCATGTTTTCATGAGGCCTGGATTATGACATGTTCCTGAAATGTTCCAGAGGTTCTGGAACCAGGAACGTTTCCTTCAGTCCATCAGTAAAGTGTCAGAGTCCATGTGACATGTCGTCTCATAACCTCAGATCCATGTTTCTAAACTGCACCACACAAACCAGTGGGACTTTAAATGGTTGTGCAGAAATAACGTGATTTCTCTTTAGTTCAGACTGAAGCTTTTTATGTGTCAGGGTTTATATTAAAAATAATAATTTACTCTGCAGTTTTATAATCTGTGGTTTAAACCCTGATAGATTAAAGGACACACCAGCAGGCATTTGATTATATGAAGAGAAGAAATCCTCTCCACAGATTCTCCTGATTTAATGGAGCTTTAAATAAATAAATATCTTTAAAGGTAGAGATTGAACCTCCTTTGCTTCAGTGTTTGACCAGAGATATGAACATCATTAAACACGTTATCTGATAAAACAAAGACATTTAGATTTTCTTCTTTCTTCCTCCTGACGACGTATAAAATCTGATGTTTAACCATATGAAGGATTTGAGGATATAAAGCAGGGATTCACCTTGACCCATAAATCGATAAGCTGCTGATGTCAGTGCATCAATCATAATAATGTTTGATGTACATTTGAACAATATTGTGTCATATTTCTGAAAGTGTCTCAGCCTCTTGTCCTGGCTCCAGATGCTCTGTTGAGTTTATTTTGACCTTCAGGACGTTGGATGATTTTTTATTAATATTCAGGTTATTGTTGATCGAACAGTTTTAATCTGAGCTGAACTTTAATCTCGTGTCACCTTCGAGGTCAGAGGTCAATATCTAGGTTAATGCAGCGAGGAGACACAATGAGGAAATTACATCTGTTGTGTCCCACACAAAGAAATGTGTGTGTGTGTGTGTGTGTTTGTGCGCATAGTAATTATATTTAAATAACAAGTAATTATACAATAACGAAGATGATTAACATGAACTTTGCTCTCTCTCTCTCTCTCTCTCTCTCTCTCTCTCTCTCTCTCTCTCTCTCTCTCTCTCTCTCTCTCTCTCTCTCTCTCTCTCAGGGCCTTGTTGACATACGAGGACGAGAGTAATGATTTGACACTTTTTGCGTCAGGAGGTGAGTCCACAAACACACACCACACACACACACACACGTGTTGGACGATACATTTTAGAGATCATCCTTGTTCTAAACTCCCTCTCTCTCTCTCCCCCCCCCCTCTCTCTCTCTCTCGCTCTGACTCTGAAGTGGGAGGCGGCCTCCCGGAGATCACGCTGACCTTCGACAATGGGAAAGTGATGTACGGCTTCTGCAGCCTGAAGGAGCCGGGCGCCGCTCTGCCACGATACATCCTCATCAACTGGGTGAGTCGCCGGGTGGGGGGGAGGGGAGCGCACACATACACACACACACACACACACACACACACACACACGCACACAGCAGCCCACTACGTTTTTAATTTCTCTATGTCATAGGTATAAACCAGAGACGTGGACGTTCCAGCAGCTCATGTCTCACACGCTGTGAAAGCTGCTGACCAATCAGAGCAGAGTGTTCCAGCCGACCAATCAGAGCAGACTGGGCTTTATCAGGAGTCTTAAAGAGACAGCAGCTGAAAAGAGGAGCTGCAGCGATGAGGAAAGAGTTGTGTACAGTCATAACACAAATTACGTTTCACAAAGTGAATGAAACATTGTCAAACTGTCCCAGCTCCTGTGTGCGTCTCCAGCTGAGACTCATCACACACTCCATGAGGCTGCTCAGCTTCTTTATTGAGAGATAATTTACCATGAATTCTGATGACGTGCGTTTCTTTCTGTCTCTAATTGCCTCTCGCTGCGTTTTATTGTGTCGCTCTGAATGAGCTGTGATTTGCTGAATCGTCTCCGGCTCGTCGTAACACAACTGTCTCACTCTGCGGCCGCGGCTGAACAAAGACTCTGATGTGGACGAAACACACAGAACTTCTCTCCTCCTTCTTTTTCATTTCCCTGTTAACCCGTCTCGCTCCTTCACAGGTGGGGGAAGACGTGCCGGACGCCAGGAAGTGCGCCTGCGCCAGCCACGTCGCCACCGTGGCTGAATTCCTCCAGGTCAGAGAATCACTGCTGCTCTCACACCCAATGATCAACCTTCATTTGCTCCTTTAATCTGTCACCTGGTGTGAAACGTGTGATCGTTCACTCTCCACATGCCGACATGTTAATGAGCTGCCATGTTCAAGACATGATTTATTCGCCTTCCTGCCGGTCGCTAACAACAGATCGATTTATTTAGGTTGATACTTGTTCGTGTCCTTCACGATATCATCTCACTGACGAGGTGTCACAACATGTTTTAGTTCATTAGTTTATTAATTATGTAAAACAACCGCTGAGTTCAGATCTGAGCAGAAACGACTCTGACGTGATTTAGATTTGAATTCTCTCTGGAACATGAAGCTGCAGAGCGTTAAACCTGTGGGAGGATCAAGAGAGTGTGTCTGTGTGTGTGTGTGTGTGTGTGTGTGTGTGTGTTCATGACTAATACCTCCACTTTTTTAAGTAATCTCACTGAGCTGGATGACAATCCTCTCACCCATCAAGAGTGTGTGTGTGTTTGTGTGTTTCACACCTGTACTCGTGGCTGAGTGTATTTATAGATTTGTAGAGAAGATAAAAAGATGAAGATCAAAGATCGAGATTTTTCTACTAAAAGCCCAAGTGTGTGTGTGTGTGTGAGCGGTGTGTGTGTGTGTGTGTGTTAGTGTGTGTGTGTGTGTGTGTGTGTGTGTGTGTGTGTGTGTGTTGAAGTGTCATTAATCGAAGTGGCAGTTCTTCCTCCCACACAGCCTCGACCCTTTAGTGTATAAACACACACACCCACGCACACACTCATACATCATTGTGTTTCTGTGTTCATGGGGACCTCCTCTTCCTCCTCTTCCTCCTCTTCCTCCTCTTCCTCTGTGATTACCCACCTTCACCTAACCATCTGGACTTGATGGGTCCTAATGAAGCTGTCAGACTCACGAGTGAAGTGGACGTTTGATTTTTGGAATCCTAGAAAACAGTAAAAACACGTTTTCAAAGACGTGTCCATCAAAGGAATAAGTCTTTAATCCTTCGATGAGAGCAACGATCAGCAAACGTTGGAAACAACACTTTGTATTATTGATCATAATCGACCTGAAGGTCAAACTGTGATGGAACGTGTGTGTGTGTCTCAGGGCGTGGACGTCATCATCAACGCCAGCAGCCTGGAGGACATCGACCCGTCGGCCATCGGCCAGCGGCTGACCAACGGGACGGTGGTGGTGGCCAGTCCGGTGCTGAACCGCCTGAAGACCAGGGAGGACGAGCACGGAGACGTGGTGCTGACACACACAGACACACACAGACACACACACACACACAGACACACACACACACACACACAGACACACACACAGACACACACACATTATATTTAATATAAGAGAAACATTAAATCACAGACAGAACATTTTACTCTTTTCTTTGGTGGAAACTCTTTTCATCTGTAAAAGTAATTTCACACAGACCCTAACTCTCTCTCTCTCTCTCTCTCTCTCTCTCTCTCTCTCTCACTCTCTCTCTCTCGCTCTCTCTCTCTCTCTCTCTCACTCTCTCTCTCTCTCTCTCTCTCTCTCTCTCTCTCTCTCTCTCTCTCTCTCTCTCTCTCTCTCTCTCTCTCTCTCACTCTCTCTCTTTCTACTGATGCAGGGAACAGTTTACGAGAAAACCAACGCAGAGGTTGAAATGAAGAAAATCAATCGAGAGGAGTTTTGGGAGCAGGCCAAGGTACGTGAGGATGATGAAGAGGAGGATGAGGGAGGAAAGAGGAAACAGAATGGAAGGAAATCCTGAGGGAGGAGTTTAATCCTGCAGTATTGGCCCATGTACCATATTTGTTGAGCTCCAGCTCCAGAAGGTTTAACTTGTGCGTCTGTTGGCAGCGAGAGGAGGAGCTGAGGAAGGAGGAGGAGCGCAAGAAGCTGGCGGAGGAGCGTCAGCGTTTCGAGGAGGAGCGGATGGAGCTGGAGAGGAAGGAGCAGGAGAGCCGAGAGCAGAGGTACCGAGAGAGGGAGCTTCAGATCGAGGATCACAGGTGAGGAGGTCAAAGGTTGAGGCTTGATAGTGTCTTCAGAGTCCGGACCATCAACTGTGAATAAAGATGGAGGACAATGAGATGAGATCATTATTTTCCTCTCTACGAGTAGAAGGTGGACTGAGCGCCACCTAGTGGTCAGCCCGTCCTTGAGGTGTTGATAAAGTTCACGTCCATTCTTTTCTAATAACGTTTTTTCTTGTGTGGGAACAGGAAGAAGCTGCTGGAGGAGGAAGAGGCCAAAGAGCGGCTGAAGAACCAGGAGAAGATGGTGAGTCTCAGTTTGAATCACACTTCACTTCCAACACATTCAAAGAGCCGGAGTTTGTTCTGTGTGTTGTGTAGCTGGTTGTGCGTCTGCTCAGCGACGCATCACTTCCTGTGGAGACACCAAGATAAAACCAATTAATATGACGGTGGGGTTCAAGTCTGAACAGAGCGATTATACACTGTGTGTGTGTGTGTGTGTGTGTGTCTGTGTGTGTGTTGTCGTGTCACAGCTGTTTTTATTTTGCCGGAGGATTTCAATTAGTGCGTGAGGACCAACAACTGAGGCTCATCATCATTACATAATCTGAGAGGATGAAGTTGTAATCTGACTCTGGAGCAGGAAGCAGTTTCTCTCGTCGTCAGTTTGAAGAAACCGTTTGTTTCAGATTCTGTTTCAACTCGTCTGCAGCTGCAACATGTTTCTACGTCTGAGACTGACCAGCTTTTATAAAGAGATATCAGAATATGAAGTGATTAATGTGTCAGAGGAACAGGAGTATCTTCACTGATTGTCTGTGAACATCAGGACTTTGTGGTTTGACCTGAAGTCGGTCGATGTCCGTATCTAAACTCTTCTGTCAGATCGGTCGTGACCTTTAAACCTGTTTCCTAAAGCTCCACTTACACAAACACACCGAAACCAGAGCTTTAGAAAATCTGCAGTTTGTGAATATCTCTGTTTTCGTGATTTAAAACCGTTTGTTTGGAACGAGAGGCTCAAACTCAGCAAAGTATCTGCATTAGTGAGAAAAAACTGAAAATCTATCTAATAAAAACGATTTGATTTAACAACAGGAAAGAAAAAAACTTCATTTAATAATGTTTTGAACAAAATGAGACATCTGAAATAAAACAATGTGAACATCAAAATATCTGTGAGAAAATGTAATTTAAAGAAAATCTTTAGTTTCTGTTTCTCCCAGTTTGACCTCACCTGGAAAAAGTCTCTGTCGCCCCCTGCTGGTGGTGCTGTGTAATGACTCCTTCAGCTCTGTGCTGATTCATGATTTGATCTGTTTCACTACATTTGAATTATTTCATCCCTGTTTTGATTCATTAATCTTTGTAATAATCAGATGATGTTTTGTGTTCAGGCAGCGGAGGCGAGTCTCGAGGACCTGAACCTGGACAAGAAGGAGACGGAGGTGGAGGTGAGAACTGAGGGACCAGGTCCAGACAGAAAACTGAGACAAGAAACTGTGACGTATGAAAAACAATAAGAAAACGTGTCAGAACGCTGATGTTTGATCTGTGCTCGTCTCCAGGAGGCGAAGGCCATCATCGCCCAGCGGTCAGGAAACCCCCGGGAGTTTTTCAAGCAGAAGGAACGAGCCATGACCATCAGCGTGGACACCTCGCCCGTCTCCGTCCACAGACCCGGTAAAAACTTTAATGTCCCTGTGGCTCAGGTCATTAAAACAAGACCAAACTTGATTATTATAGATTATAATTATAATTCATGACATTCATTACGTCCTCGTTCTTATAAACAGGTTTAATTCTTCACAAGCTGCGTCTTTAGACTTTCCTGGTTCACACGTCTGAGCTGTGATTGGACGGTTTCTGTCCTTTAACTTGAATTGCTGTTGCTCACAAGACGATTTTAGACATTTGAGTTTTTATTTGACGTGATTTTCATCTTGTTGATCGTTGCTCATCTGCAGGTTTCCAGTGTCGGACTCTTTCTTCTGAGTCCCACATGTTTTAAAATGTGTTTCAGTTTGACACTTATCTCGTGAATCACGTTAATATTTCACAAGCTCCCTCTCGAGCTGTTTTCCCTCCGTTCACCTGTCACATGTTCCTGCTGAAACACAAACAAACTGAGAACTGAGCTGTTCAAACTGGAGGGTGTTACTCCTCGTCTCAATCCGGGGATTTAAACTCTTTAGACTCATTTTTCCACTTGAAGGAGAAAGAATCAGAAGTTCTTCTCCTCAGCGTCTCTTCAGTCGACACTAACACTTCTCTTTCTCTCTCTTTCTCTCTCTCACCTCTGCACTCATGTTTGTCTTCACCTCCTCATCCCTCTCTCCTCCTCTCTCTCTATTTCTTCTTGCTCTCTTCACTCCTTATCTTTGATTTCTCCCACAATCCTCTCTGTTTTCCTTCTGGGACTAAACATATTCTGACCTCTGACCTCTGTCTCTCTGTCTGTCTCTCTCTCTCTCTCTCTCTCGTTTATTTTCCGTCTGTCTTGTCGTCTTGTCTCGTCCATCCTCCCACATCTTTTCTGTCCTGGTGCGTCGCTTTGTGTGTTTGTCCTACGTGTGTGTGAATGTGTGTGTGTCCCTGTGGTCCTGACCGTGTCCAGGCCGATTGGACAGCCCGTTCTTGAAGCAGCAGCACAGTCCCTGCAGTCCGCCGCGGGGCCCCTCCCCCCCTCCGCACGCCGCCACACGCACGGACGCAGCACGCCGCTGCAGCCGGTAGGTACAGCACATAACCGCTAAACCACAGAAGAAGAAGAAGAG
Organism: Pseudopleuronectes americanus; assembly: GCA_038501795.1. Lineage (NCBI taxonomy): Eukaryota > Metazoa > Chordata > Actinopteri > Pleuronectiformes > Pleuronectidae > Pseudopleuronectes > Pseudopleuronectes americanus. The sequence continues at coordinate 21,662,125 of CM076728.1, read as the reverse complement.
GAAGAGGAGTAAACAGAGGAAGGCCAGCCGGACGTTAGAACCTGAACCTTCTCCTCAGACATGAACTTTGATCGAGGAGGACGTCGTCTTACTTTCTGACTTCGTCTCGTTTTCATGATGAAGAGTTTTTGACTTTGATCTGAAACCAGGATGTCGTGTTGAATCCAAACCTAGCGGCTCGCGGGCAAAAAATTAATCACGTGAAGTTATTTTAAAACACAATCATGAAGTCTGCTCACGCGGAGGAGGTTTATGACCTACGCTGCAGCCAGCCACCAGGGGGAGACTGGGGAACTTTGGCTTCACTTTTGGAAGCTGTCATGTCGGCCATCTTTATTGACAGTCTGAGATTTTACAGAACATTTACAACATGAAAATGTCTTTTATATATTTAGTTTATTAGACTTCACGTTCTTACAACCTTCTTAGCTAAGCAGCTAACAGGCTAACAGCTAACAGGCTAAAGGCTAACAGCTAACAGGCTAACAGCTAACAGGCTAACAGCTGACAGGCTAACACGTTAACTAGCTGAGGTCACTAATAAAACCATGAGGCTGTTTGTTGTTTTGTGTGATCGATGTTGTGTCGTTGTCTTTTAGCTGTCGTCCGCTCTGCTGCAGATGTTTATAGATGTCTCTTCTTTTATGATGTTTAATGATTTAAAACATTTAAAATAATAATATATGTGATTCTTTGGGGATTTAGAGCTGAAACTAGAATCTCACCTCCGTCCTTTTCTGATCCTCAATCTCATGCTTCGGATCCTGGACCCAACACACACACTACACACACACACACACACACACATACACACCACACACACAAACACACACACACACTCCTCCTGACGACCCTCCTGTGAGTGTTTGTGTGAAGACGTCGCTGTTTGTCGTCTGTTGAGTCGTTGTCGTCGTCACCGAGTTTAATAAACAGGACGTTTTGGTTCATTAATTAATTAACGCTGAGTTAATTTGACAAACACTTGCTGCCAATAACAACTGAATTTAAAACTATGCTGTTTACTAACACTGAAATTAATTTTTTGTAATTCTCAGTCTGCTTTTCTTTGCTGTGACTTTGTTGTCTCGAACATAATCAGTGAATAAATTCAGAACCAAACAGAAATCACTTGGAAACAAACAGCAGCGATGAAGCTAATGAGTGAAACCGTCCAGATGTGTGTGTTAGTGCATGTGTGTAGCTGATAGAACCAGTTCCTACCACGTGTTCTCTGAATAAAATACTTCTGTCATTTCTTTTACTTTCTATGAAATTATATAAAATCCTTCATTTCAGGTAATTGTCCAGATTCATGTTTGAGCTAAATTATATATAATAATCACCTTAAATGGAAATTTGGTTCATATGTAAATGTTGTTTATTGTCTGTCTGGTCGTAAAAACCTGGTTTGACCCTCTGAGGTTTCCGTCCACCGGCGAGTTAAAGAACCAACACTCTGCCTGAGCTGGATGGGATTTGATCTCACAACCTAACGATCTATTAAAACCAATAAAAAAAGAATCTGAATGAAATCATCGTGAAACGTGACGATTTCCTGTGGATGTGTGTTTTTTCTCGATGTAGTTTACGTTCCGTGACTCGTCCGTGTTGTGTTGACGTAGAATTCACGACTTCAGTGTTTGAGTCTCATTCTTTTTGGAAAATGTCACTGATGTAATTTACAGAAAAAGCAATGACTTGACCCATGAGCAGGTTTGTATGATGCGTTCCGTTTGAGCTTCAGGCTTCAACCGACATGCATCCGATTCACAACATTTCACTCGGTAGGAGAGTGTTAGCGAGCGTGACAACAAAGATACAGCTGCTGGAAGAGTTTTTAGTTTTTCACATGTTTGGTCATAAATGAAAACACTGAACAAATAAGTGAAGTTGAAAAGATTCATTGTCTCTTGAAACAATGAATAACTAAACCAAGATTCACTGAACTAAACCAGATGGTGACTCAAAGTTTCACAATAAAAGCCCTGTTAGAAATGGAGGGTTTGTGTGTACTGAGACTCTGGAGGGCTTTTAATTTGAAACTGTTATTTCTACTTCTCCAACAGATTAGAGAGAAATAAAGTCCAATGATCCTATTTGAGTAAATTCAGTGAAGTCAGTGGATCCACAGCAACTCACTGCTCTTCTTTTATTTATATAATATTTAACTGAACATCTGAATCATGTCTGAACAAAAAGTTATAAGAATTTAAAGTTATAACAAGTTTCTGCAGATTGTTCCTCGAGTCTTGGTTTTTGTTTCCTGGCGGTTTTATCTGATGCAGTTTTGATCTGAAGATCTTTTCTAGTCTTGATGAAACTCGACGCTCGTTACAGAACAGTTTAATATTCACACACATTCATAAAGTGAATCCATGTGCAGCACTTTCTCTCTGAGAAGATGTTGTGTCTTCCCCCTTCTCCCTGCAGAACGGGGAAGACGGGGATCGAACCGCCGACAACGAGTCCGACATGTCCACAGTGATTGTGTGTTATTGGTTTGTTGTTGTGTGTTAATGTGTTGAAGTAACTCGTGATGTGACTGGTGTGGTTAAACTTCCCAGTAGTCTTATTACAGCTGATCTAGTTCAGTTTGTTTTCAGTTTAGTTTCATTAAAAAACAATATGAACTGATGAGGACTCATGAAAACACAGATGTTCACGAGTCACTGTATTTCTTAAACATCATCAGCTCATCTTTGTCACTTCAACACATCTGGTTCTCCAGTTTGATTTGTTGCTTGTTGCTCGTTGACGACGTTGTGTTGTTGTTCCGCTCTGTTCCTCCAGGGGACGATGACCACGAAGCGAGCACAGAGCAGAACATGGCCGCCGGGTCGCCCATCCCCAGAATCATCACCACAGCCATCAAAGAGGATCTGAGCCGAGAGGAGGAGGATGAGAGAGACGTGTGGGGTGAGAGTCCATGACACGCTGAATGATAACCTGTTTAGAAGGGGAGGAGCTTAGTCAGCCTCAGAACTGAGTAGAACTTATTCTATTGTTCCTGTGATGTCATCAATATGATTTATCAATGTTATTTTATGATCAACTCAAAACCTCCAGGAAGTTTGTGTGAACTCTCAGGTCACAGATTGTCAATTACATTAAAAAAAAATATATTCTTCTTGATATTTATGGGCAATTTGTTTACATCAAACAAAGATTTCCCTTCATATTTTTCCCACAACTCAAATAAATGTATCGTCTGCAAAAACAGTCTCATTTAAACAATTCATTAACATAAGACCCACAAGTATGAATAATATAAAGTATAAGAGGTTGAGCACCGATCACAGATCCCTGAGGGACGCCTCAGGGTGATCCTCCTTCAGAAGGTTTCACGTCTTGGCCCGTTTATCTTTCTTATTCACTGGATGTGAAACTGTGTAATTGGACAAACCGACAACAACACAAACACTAAGCAGATATGATGTTTTGTATTTTTCTTGCCGTCAGCAGACCCGGCCCCAAAGCGCGACCCGAAGCCGGCGGTGCAGGAGTCCCCGACCTCGAAGCCCGTGCAGAGCGTGGCCCCGCAGGCCCGCGACTCCTCCGGCTTCAACGCGTGGGAGTCAGGGACGGACCGACTGGTCAACCTGTGGGACAGCAGCTGCGACCCCCCCCACCGACCCCTCCCAGACCTCCCAGTCCTCCAACCTGGTGGACCTGATGGGCGGTGACAACGTCCTGCCCAGTGCCGCCGCCGCCGCCGCCAGCCGACCTCAGCCCCTCCTCAGCTTTGACGAGATGATCGACGGCTCCTTCTGCTCGGGCCCCGGGGCCGAGGACGACCCGTCCAGTCTGGTGGACGTGACCAGCTCGGACCAGATGACCCTCAGCTACCAGCATGCACTGCAGCATGTGTCCGAGGGGGGGCAGGAGGTTGATGACGGACAGCTCCTGATGACCAATGGGGAGAGCCTGCTGAAAGAAGGGACGCAGGTCAGACACGTGCAGGTCCAGCTGCTTCAGATTCAGTCTCAGATTCTCTGTCTTTTCATTGGTTAAAGTTTCTCCCTCTCGATTGGCTCACGTAGGCGAGCGAGGGATACTTCAGCCAATCACAGGAGGACGAATTTGGCCAATCAGAGGAATCCTCAGCCAAACCAGTACCGGTCTTTTATAACAAGCCACCAGGTAAGATACTTCAAAATAAAAGAACAGGATGTTGATACTAAAAATCAGTTTCCATTCAAAAATTTAAATAATACAGAAGAAAACTATTAAAAAAACAATCTCATATATATATATATGTGTGTGTGTGCGTGTGTGTGTGTGTGTGTGTTTTCAGAGATTGACATTACGTGCTGGGACACAGATCCCGTTGTCGATGACGACGACGACTAACCGACCAATCGCACGCCGCCCATCGGACCAAGAGGAAGTAGGAAGTTCAAGAAGAATTTTTTTCAGAAAAAAAAAGAAAACACAAACAAACAAATAATAGCAAGTTCTGCATCAAACTACTTGTGTATAATCTTTTAGAGAAACGAAACAGTAGCCACAGAAAAAGACGTTTGATTTAAAAAGTTCGAGGCTCAGTTCTGTTTTATTTTCTGTGTTTGTTATTTTATTTATTTGTTTTTTCTTCTTCTTTTTTTTTCGCTATGCAGATGTCACCGCTCCGGGGACGTTTGTTTTGTGTACTTGATTAACGACACGTTAACGTAGCGCACTGCTGCAAAGTAGAGACGAGGGCGGCAAGTGTGACGCACACACCAGCTCTGTAGTGCTTTAATAACACATTATACAACTAATACAGTGCATCATTACAGCTCCTGTGTTCCTCCTCTTCACTCCCTCCTTCTTTGCTCTCCTCTTTTTCACCTCCCCCTTTCCTCCCTCCAACACTCAGCAAGTCACTTAATCTTGTATTTATCGCTAAAAGAAACAGAAAAGAACACGGTGAAATCTTTTATTTATTCTGGTGTATCTGAAACTCCTGAATCACGTCAGCCTGTGGCTCCCTGTCGACCTTTTTCACTCTTTTGTATGATTTTACGACTGAATTCAAGATTAAATGGCTTGTAAATCCTCCTCAGTGCACGATCTGTTCTTCCTCCGCCTCCGGGTCCACGAGCCGAAGATTCTCCCTCATGTTCCGGAAGGTTTCTGTTCTTTCTGCAAAAAAGATAAAGATGGAAAGAGAAAACAAGGATTCTTCTGATTTACAAAATAAAAGCATCAGTGTCTCACCCACTTAGATCCTGGATGATGGAGGATGAAACCTTTATTCAGATTATTATAAAAATAATAGTTAGGGATCTGATAAAAGTTCATATGTATAATGTCGTCATGTTAAAGTAGAGCTGATGATTTTGAAGTTTCTAGTTGATGTGATGAAGAAATCCTCATCATCCTCACACAGTTCACACCTCCACCACTAGATGGCGTCACCGTATCTTCTTTAAACTCTGTCACGTCCTGTCCTCGTGTTTCTGTTCATAATAAATAACAGTTCAGACGAAGCGTCTCCACCACCTCATGTCTGTGACCGTCAGTAAACCATCTTCTAAACAGATTTCCCATAATGCAACTCTCACAAACGTGGCCTCAGAACCGTACTTTGGTCTTTTTCCCTCTGAATCTGACGTAAAGTCTAAACTCTGGATGAAAGAGTTAGAGCGAGACGTTCTCATGACACCAGACGTCTTTGAATGTCTCCTCCTCCATCTCGCTGTCATCAGGTCGACCTTCAGGGTCGTTTGGATCTGATCCTCGAGGCCTCGTCACTCAGCGCAGCTTCATCACCGGAGACTCCAGGAGCTGCAGTTTGTCCTTCAGCCTCAAGGTCTCACGTTAAACAGAGATTCTTCATTTCAGTCAAATTAAACTCTGATTTCTAAATCAAATTAATTAACAACTGATATCTGACATGTTGAACCTGAACCTGCAGCTCCTACAGAACTTCTCTTTGTGCAGAATCAACCTGTAAAATGTGTGTGAACTGTCCAAAGCTGAATCTGGTTGATACACAGGAAGTTGGAGTTAAAGTTTCTGTCTGTTGAAACGATACTGGGTCACATGCAGGTGAAGCCCAGAAGATGTTTTCAGGATTTCTTCCTCATATCTTTAATATTTAAGTATCGTCTGTGATTTATAAGAATGTTCCTGCGTTGAGATTCTTCCACATTAGATAACGTGTTTACACTGAGCTGCTCCAGCTCGGAGCGGAGATCAGTTTGTTGTGTAAACTCGTCCTGATATTGGTTTTCTGGTTCGTGCCTCAGTTGATCCCTTGTTCTCCTGCTGAAGATCAGAGGCGTCACATGGTGAACATGGTTTTATATAACAGAGGCTCAGTGGGGTCAGGTACTGAACAGACATGATTCTATGTTCCTAGATACTGAAGAGACATACATGAACAACAGCTGTTTGAAGAAGACTTGAAACTACAGACTGAAACATAAACCTCTTAATGTTTACTGATGTTATAAAGTGAGAAGAAGAGTCACTTTCTATAGAAACTACCAGTGGAGTCGCCCCCTGCTGGTCACTATACAGAAGACAGGTTTCAGGCTCTTCCACATTGGCTTCACTTTCTGGATCCAGAGTTTACTTACAGGTTAAAAAGTTGTTTCTTTAATGTTTTAAACAAGTTTATAGCCTCACTGCTGCTGGAGTGGTGCAGTAGGTGGATGACTGATGCATTATGGGATATGCTGACGTGTTAAGAAGTGTTGCCCTGGTGGATGAAACCATTTACAAACCTTCAGTCTCTTTAAGACGTAACAACTGACAAAAACACAAACACCAGATCAATGTTCGTTGCTTCACTGTTAATAAAGTTTTCTTCAGGTCAGAGTTGAAGGTTTTTATTAAACGCAGGTGAATCGTTGATCAGCTGAAGATCTGGTGTCGTCGCCGTGGAAACGTTCATAATGCAGCCGAGGTTCCTGATGACAGCGGGACGACGCCAGCAGAGAGGGGGGGGAGGTAGAGGCCCAGCGGTTACCACGGTGATGTGACAGAGTGTCAAAGGGGGGGGCTGATGTTCCCTCTTTAACACATGTAAACAAGGCCGAGCATGTTGCCAGGCAACACGTCCTCTCACAGATATGAAGAGTCTGGTTTGATGGAGCAGAAGATCAGGGAGGACGAAATGAGACGGAGACAAAAACAAACTCTGATGCATGTGTAGCTCTACAGGCTAAGTTAGCTCAGGTAGTTAGTCAGAGTCTGAAATACATTATTAGCTTTAAAACTTCAATATGCTTATTGCTCAGTCAGAGCTGATGAATGATGAGTTTATCTAACGTTAGCTACACGTCATCAGATCTTCAAGCTCCATCACCGAGTCAGACTGAAGGTTTATGAAACTTATTACTGTTTCTAATGTTGTAGAGATCAACACATGAATAACATCATTCAGACACTTGATGGGGAACTTGTACAATTCTCTCTTTTTCATACATCAAAAACAAAGTATGAGTAATAAAATACTCAATGAGAGATAATGAAATCCACTTGTATGAACTCTGGTGTTTTTCTCCTCACGTATGAAACCTGACGAGACGAGTTGAGGATCCTCTTCGTTTCTACAGAGGTTTCATAACTGAGGAGGTTTTTCTTTATGTAACCTTGAATCATCAGATTGTGAAAAGCACAACTCAAAGCTCAGCTGCTCAGATCGAGTTGTGTAATCCGTTTCTCAGTGTTATCTGAAGGTGTGAACACGTAATGTTTTGATTATCAGTGAATCATCAGCCTGAAGGCATCACTACCATCGTGCAATACAAAATAAGACAGTGACTCAGATGATTGACAGCTTCCTGCAGCGTCTGTGAAGTATTTTTACACAAAGTCTGAGGATACAACTCGACCAGAACTCAGCCTCCAGCCTCCGTTACTGCAAATATCCACGGACCCTATAACGGGCCCTACGTCGGACATCGCTCTCTACGTCCAGCGCCTGGATCTGTGACCCTCTGAGGAATGAACACACTTCATGCTGGAGACCAGAGATTTGATCCCACCTGCATCATTTATGTTTCATCAACTGAAACCTCTGTTCACTGTTCTTAAAGGAGACAAATCGTGTATCTCCAGTTTCTTTATAAAGGTTTTGGTGAATGTTAAAGTTTAAAAAGCTCTGTGTCACAGGAAGCTTCTCTCCTGCACAGAAAACACTGAAGCTCCTGAAACTCTTCGTCCGTCGTGCAGTCTTCCTCTTCATCGTCACATGCCGGACAACATTTGCATAAACCACGACTGGCAGCGAGGCAGCAGGAATTATGCAAAACCCTCCAGGCCCAGGCCTCCTCCCCCCAGCTAACTCGTTAAAGAGATGAGGGTTGAAATCATTATGGTCTGTTTGGCTGCAGAATTAGGAGCAGATACAGAATTTAGTTTTTGTTTAAATAAATAGTTTCTTGTTTAGATCCACGCCCCAGTAGACCCTTATCCCACCGAGTTCTGTGGAAATCTGTCTGACAAACAAATTAATAAATAATAGATGAAACACGAACATCTTAAGCGGAGGAAATAGATCAGTTATCAGATCACTTCCTGTTTATTCTATAATTCTATTAAATACAGTCAAGTGTAGGATTGTTTGTTCTTAGTGGACGGATTATTTAAGTTATATTTAATCATATGTTTGTTAGTGAGAAATAAAATACTGAAACAACGTTACACAAAAGTGATCTTTTATTTTGCCAATGTTAATCTGTAACTTTTTCCACTTCATGAATTACTGGACCAAGCAGGTCGGCAGGTGAAGATGTTTTCACACGAGAGAGAAGGCGTTTGTCACGAAGCTAAAAAGAATGATATTAAATCTGTAAGTGAAAGTTTAGGCTCAGTTCACGTCCTCCTCGACCAAAAGGTCAGAACGTCCAGATGACACCGAGGTGCTGCTCTGTCCAGTCTCTGTGAAACGAGTCTGAGAAGCTTCTTACTGTTAATGCTCCGGCTCCTCGAGAGGAGAGGCAAGCAGCGAACACAGTGTTCACGAATCAGAGCAGATAAAAGAGGGGATGTCGTCGTGGGCAACAGACAGCTCCCGGGAGCCATGGCAACAGCAGACTGGTACAATAGGTTGCTGGGGCGCAGAGGAGAGGGATGGAGAGAAGGAGAGGGATGGATAGAGGGAGAGGGATGGAGAGAAGGAGAGGGATGGAGAGAAGGAGAGGAATGGAGAGAAGGAGAGGGACGAAGAGAAAGAGAGGGACGGAGAGAAGGAGAGGGATGGAGAGAAGGAGAGGGATGGAGAGAAGGAGAGGGACGGAGAGAAGGAGAGGGATGGAGAGAAGGAGAGGGATGGATAGAGGGAGAGGGATGGAGAGAAGGAGAGGGATGGAGAGAAGGAGAGGGACGAAGAGAAAGAGAGGGACGGAGAGAAGGAGAGGGATGGAGAGAAGGAGAGGGATGGATAGAGGGAGAGGGATGGAGAGAAGGAGAGGAATGGAGAGAAGGAGAGGGATGGAGAGAAGGAGAGGGATGGAGAGAAGGAGAGGGATGGAGAGAAGGAGAGGGATGGAGAGAAGGAGAGGGACGGAGAGAAGGAGAGGGATGGATAGAGGGAGAGGGATGGAGAGAAGGAGAGGAATGGAGAGAAGGAGAGGGATGGAGAGAAGGAGAGGGATGGAGAGAAGGAGAGAAGGAGAGGGCCACTTGAAAAGAGGAGGAGGTGATGAAGCTTCAGAGCAGCGGTGCTCGTTGCTCATTTTGTCGCTCGTCCTCCAGCTCATTACCGACTCGTTCTCTCCTCCTCCTCCTCGTCTCTTTAGAAGAACCTCAACTCAATTAACGCTGAAATGACACCAGGACGCCTCCATGACTCAGCAGCTCTGAAACTCTGTTATCTCCTGTTGTACCCACACACGCATGCAGAGAGCTCCACAGCACAGTGACGCTTCGCCCACAGGGCAGAGCAGGGAGTTGAACCCCTGACACCTCCGCAGCACTTTAACCCTCTTTCATCTCTTTGGGGAATGAAGGTCTCGGCTTCTGCTGCTGGAACCCGCGAGCAGCCTGGAGGCCGGCGGGCAGGAAGTCATGAACCCTCTCCTGAGGGAAGCTCCTCAGAGATGGACCGACTCGGTAGCAGGGTTGGGGAACAGGTCTAAACCGCCGTGCTCCGCCCCAGCAGGGGGAAGGCTGTGGGAAGGCCACAGCTGGACTCCAGGCCCCTCAGCCTGTGGACCCCCCCAAGCCCCTGGAACTCTCCTTGGAATCCCGGGATCCCCCCTTGAAGTCTCTGGATCCCCCCTTGAAGTCCTTGTATTCCTCCTCTGATCCCAAGTCCGTCATGCTGAGTCCGGGGCTCGCGGCGGGGCATGGTTGCCATGGCGGCGGAGTCCTGCAGGGAGCGTGCCGCCGGCGGCGTGAGGTTGTTGTGGTTCAGGTCCATGTTGGACAGGAGGTGGCCCAGGGAGTCCCAGCGCTGCGAGGAGGGCAGGCGGATCAGGGAGGAGTAGCCTCGACCCGGGAACACAGTCGCCACAGGAAGCTTGCTGGTCTCAGACGTGAACACGGGAGCAGGATCCAGGTGTTCCCTCACCGGGGGGGGCGGTGCACGAGGCGGGGCGGGCTTCAGGTAGGTGCCTCCACGTGGGTCAGCCAAGACCTCGCTGTAGGGCGGAGGAGGATCCTCCATCAGGACGGCCACCTCGTAGCAGGGCGGCTTCCCCAGCAGGTCTGCGTCTGGAGGAAGAAGAAGAGGACGAAGGCCGGTCAAATCCGACCAGGAGGTGATAACTGAGGGGGTAATGAGGGAATCTAACGGCTGATTGGTTCGTCCTCTCTCTTCTCTACATGTGGTTTATGTGATGTGGACACACTGAAGTCGAACAGCGAATCACGACAGACTGTATTCAGAGGTGGACCTGGTCCTCAAACCTCCCTGAGATACAAACATGTATTTGCTGAGTGCAGGTTCTATTCTCAGGTTTGTGAATCTGCAAAGATCCTAAGAAGTTAGCATTCTGAAGAGCAGCTCCATCACAGATACCTACAGAACCACACTCCGTCCTGACTCCTCTGTTGATCTGCTCGGAGAAACACCAGCACATCCACCAGCGGCTTTAAATAAACCTCATGTCTCCACCACGAGGATCTGGAGGTGGTTAGAAGCAGCAGCCAGTTTCTGAGAGGATGAATGTAACTGTGGTGAGAAGGTGATCTGTGACATGTGGAGCTCAGTGATCCCATCAGTCACAGAGAGGTACAGGATCACACACGTATATTTATATATATATATATATATATGTATATTTATATATATATATATATATAAATATATATAAACTATAAGCTCCCAGCTCCAGCTCCTCTCTATCGGCTCCCAGCTCCTCTCTATCGGCCCCCGGCTCCTCTCTATCGGCCCCCGGCTCCTCTCTATCGGCCCCAGCTCCTCTCTATCGGCTCCGGCTCCTCTCTATCGACTCCCAGCTCCTCTCTATCGGCTCCAGCTCCTCTCTATCGGCCCCAGCTCCTCTCTATCGGCCCCCGGCTCCTGGCTCGGCTCCGGCTCCTCTCTATCGGCTCCATCTCCTCTCTATCGGCTCCAGCTCCTCTCTATCGGCCCCCGGCTCCTCTCTATCGGCTCCATCTCCTCTCTATCGGCTCCAGCTCCTCTCTATCGGCCCCCGGCTCCTCTCTATCGGCCCCAGCTCCTCTCTATCGGCTCCATCTCCTCTCTATCGGCTCCATCTCCTCTCTATCGGCCCCCGGCTCCTCTCTATCGGCTCCAGCTCCTCTCTATCGACTCCCAGCTCCTCTCTATCGGCCCCCAGCTCCTCTCTATCGGCCCCAGCTCCTCTCTATCGACTCCCAGCTCCTCTCTATCGGCTCCAGCTCCTCTCTATCGGCCCCCAGCTCCTCTCTATCGGCCCCAGCTCCTCTCTATCGGCTCCAGCTCCTCTCTATCGGCCCCAGCTCCTCTCTATCGGCCCCCGGCTCCTGGCTCGGCTCCGGCTCCTCTCTATCGGCTCCATCTCCTCTCTATCGGCCCCCAGCTCCTCTCTATCGGCCCCAGCTCCTCTCTATCGGCTCCATCTCCTCTCTATCGGCCCCCAGCTCCTCTCTATCGGCCCCAGCTCCTCTCTATCGACTCCCAGCTCCTCTCTATCGGCTCCAGCTCCTCTCTATCGGCTCCATCTCCTCTCTATCGGCTCCCAGCTCCTCTCTATCGGCTCCCAGCTCCTCTCTATCGGCCCCCAGCTCCTCTCTATCGGCCCCAGCTCCTCTCTATCGACTCCCAGCTCCTCTCTATCGGCTCCAGCTCCTCTCTATCGGCTCCATCTCCTCTCTATCGGCTCCCAGCTCCTCTCTATCGGCTCCCAGCTCCTCTCTATCGGCCCCCAGCTCCTCTCTATCGGCCCCAGCTCCTCTCTATCGGCTCCATCTCCTCTCTATCGGCCCCCAGCTCCTCTCTATCGGCTCCAGCTCCTCTCTATCGGCCCCCGGCTCCTCTCTATCGGCTCCCGGCTCCTCTCTATCGGCTCCAGCTCCTCTCTATCGGCTCCCAGCTCCTCTCTATCGGCTCCCAGCTCCTCTCTATCGGCTCCCATCTCCTCTCTATCGGCTCCCAGCTCCTTTCTATCGGCTCCAGCTCCTCTCTATCGGCCCCAGCTCCTCTCTATCGACTCCAGCTCCTTTCTATCGGCCCCAGCTCCTCTCTATTGGCTCCAGCTCCTCTCTATCGGCCCCAGCTCCTCTCTATCGGCTCCCAGCTCCTCTCTATCAGCTCCCAGCTCCTCTCTATCAGCTCCCAGCTCCTCTCTATCGGCTCCAGCTCCTCTCTATCGGCCCCAGCTCCTCTCTATCGGCTCCCAGCTCCTTTCTATCGGCTCCAGCTCCTCTCTATCGGCCCCAGCTCCTCTCTATCGACTCCAGCTCCTTTCTATCGGCCCCAGCTCCTCTCTATCGGCTCCAGCTCCTCTCTATCAGCTCCCAGCTCCTCTCTATCGGCTCCAGCTCCTCTCTATCGGCCCCTGGCTCCTCTCTATCGGCCCCTGGCTCCTCTCTATCGGCTCCAGCTCCTCTCTATCGGCTCCCAGCTCCTCTCTATCGGCTCCAGCTCCTCTCTATCGGCTCCAGCTCCTCTCTATCGGCTCCCAGCTCCTCTCTATCGGCTCCAGCTCCTCTCTATCGGCTCCCAGCTCCTCTCTATCGGCTCCAGCTCCTCTCTATCGGCTCCAGCTCCTCTCTATCAGCTCCTCTCTATCGGCCCCAGCTCCTCTCTATCGGCTCCCAGGTCCTCTCTATCGGCCCCAGCTCCTCTCTATCGGCTCCCAGCTCCTCTCTATCGGCCCCAGCTCCTCTCTATCGGCTCCAGCTCCTCTCTATCGGCTCCCAGCTCCTCTCTATCGGCTCCAGCTCCTCTCTATCAGCTCCTCTCTATCGGCCCCAGCTCCTCTCTATCGGCTCCCAGCTCCTCTCTATCGGCTCCAGCTCCTCTCTATCGGCTCCAGCTCCTCTCTATCGGCTCCAGCTCCTCTCTATCGGCTCCCAGCTCCTCTCTATCGGCTCCCAGCTCCTCTCTATCGGCTCCAGCTCCTCTCTATCGGCTCCTGGCTCCTCTCTATCGGCCCCTGGCTCCTCTCTATCGGCCCCTGGCTCCTCTCTATCGGCTCCAGCTCCTCTCTATCGGCTCCCAGCTCCTCTCTATCGGCTCCAGCTCCTCTCTATCGGCTCCCAGCTCCTCTCTATCGGCTCCAGCTCCTCTCTATCGGCTCCAGCTCCTCTCTATCGGCTCCAGCTCCTCTCTATCGGCTCCCAGCTCCTCTCTATCGGCTCCCAGCTCCTCTCTATCGGCTCCAGCTCCTCTCTATCAGCTCCTCTCTATCGGCCCCAGCTCCTCTCTATCGGCTCCCAGCTCCTCTCTATCGGCTCCAGCTCCTCTCTATCGGCTCCAGCTCCTCTCTATCAGCTCCTCTCTATCGGCCCCAGCTCCTCTCTATCGGCTCCAGCTCCTCTCTATCGGCTCCAGCTCCTCTCTATCAGCTCCTCTCTATCGGCCCCAGCTCCTCTCTATCGGCTCCCAGCTCCTCTCTATCGGCTCCAGCTCCTCTCTATCGGCTCCAGCTCCTCTCTATCAGCTCCTCTCTATCGGCCCCAGCTCCTCTCTATCGGCTCCCAGCTCCTCTCTATCGGCTCCAGCTCCTCTCTATCGGCTCCCAGCTCCTCTCTATCGGCTCCAGCTCCTCTCTATCAGCTCCTCTCTATCGGCCCCAGCTCCTCTCTATCGGCTCCAGCTCCTCTCTATCGGCTCCAGCTCCTCTCTATCGGCTCCAGCTCCTCTCTATCGGCTCCAGCTCCTCTCTATCGGCTCCAGCTCCTCTCTATCGGCCCCAGCTCCTCTCTATCGGCCCCAGCTCCTCTCTATCGGCTCCCAGCTCCTCTCTATCGGCTCCCAGCTCCTCTCTATCGGCTCCCAGCTCCTCTCTATCGGCCCCAGCTCCTCTCTATCGGCCCCAGCTCCTCTCTATCGGCCCCAGCTCCTCTCTATCGGCCCCCGGCTCCTGGCTCGGCTCCCAGCTCCTCTCTATCGGCTCCAGCTCCTCTCTATCGGCTCCAGCTCCTCTCTATCGGCTCCCAGCTCCTCTCTATCGGCTCCAGCTCCTCTCTATCGGCCCCAGCTCCTCTCTATCGGCTCCCAGCTCCTCTCTATCGGCCCCAGCTCCTCTCTATCGGCTCCCAGCTCCTCTCTATCGGCCCCAGCTCCTCTCTATCGGCCCCAGCTCCTCTCTATCGGCCCCAGCTCCTCTCTATCGGCTCCAGCTCCTCTCTATCGGATCCCAGCTCCTCTCTATCGGCTCCAGCTCCTCTCTATCGGCTCCAGCTCCTCTCTATCGGCTCCCAGCTCCTCTCTATCGGCTCCAGCTCCTCTCTATCGGCCCCAGCTCCTCTCTATCGGCCCCAGCTCCTCTCTATCGGCCCCAGCTCCTCTCTATCGGCCCCAGCTCCTCTCTATCGGCCCCAGCTCCTCTCTATCGGCTCCCAGCTCCTCTCTATCGGCCCTGGCTCCTGGCTCGGCCCTGGGCTTCTCTCAGCTGGTCGGCACCTTCCTCTCTTTTAGCCTTGCTGCTGCCTGGAGACTGAAGCAGTTCATCAGTCTGCTTTGTGACCGCGGCTCCAGCGACCTTTTGTTTTATCGTTACTGTCGGACTCGGCTCGTTAAACCTCCTCGACAGCAGCTGATGCTCTTTCCCTCCGTCTCACATCCATCTTTGTTCTCTTTGTTTTCTTCTGCTCACGATTTACTTCAAATTCTTTCTCTCCACATTTTTGTGGTCTCTGTCTGAGACTCCAGATCCGACATGAACTGATTATTAAGGTTACTGTGACACCATGGGTCATATTTACATCATCACAATAATCTGCTTGGTTCTTATTATGCTAACAAAAAATCTGTCATTACATCATCAGTAAACGGTGAGTGCTGATCCTGACGTGTCCTGCCTGTAGCTAAAGTTTTGTCAACAGTCAAATGAAGTGTCGCTGTAATACAGTTGTTATTACACTTAAATTAATTATTGATTCTTTTCAACTTAAGTTGTGGGAATTTGTGAAATATTTCGTGAACAGACAAACGGCCCAAAATGCAGATTCCTCGATCACAGACTTGGTCCATAGTGATGGAAACGCTCAGGCCTGATGACAATGATTAATAACTTCTTTAATATTGTTATTGCAAAATAAATCTGAGCTCGTCCTGCCAGCTGTGCTGCTGCTGACTCTCTCTCTCTCTCTCTCTCTCTCTCTCTCTCTCTCGCTCTCGCTCTCGCTCTCTCTCTCTCTCTCTCTCTCTCTCTCTCTCTCTTTCCTGTCGTCTTTGTGTTTCTAGTGTAAATCCTCCGTGTTGTTGCTCGTCACCGCCCACGCCGCAGCAGCAGCTGTCACCATGACGCCCCGCGGGGGAACGCCGCCCGGCCGGCGGGAGCTGGAGGCTGGGAACCAAGCAGTCTAAAAACACTCTGAGACAGGATGATAGAACCCCCCCATAACCCCCCCCATAACCCCCCCCATAACCCCCCCGGCCTCCGCTCCGCCGGCCAAATCTCACTTTCTCTCATGTGTTGAATTTATTAGTTTTTTCCCATTTTTGAGATAAAGAAAGTAACATCTTAATTGAATTACATGCAGATTAAGCTCGTCAATACAAAGCAAACAGGAAGTGACAGGTTTGGTTTCTATCAGAGACTTTACACTCAGCAGAAGAGAAGAGAGGAATGTGAGAGAACGAGAGAGATGAGCCTGTGGTGAGTTCGCTGTGGAGTCTAATGGAGAAACCAGCTGATGTGTTGAGAACCAATGAAACGAGCTTCAGCTCCAACGAGACCACGGGACACGGAGCTAATGAAACTAAACAAATACACTTCACTATCAACGTGGTCTGCAAACACAAAACATATTCATCCTTCAGAAACAATGACCTCTGCTGGTCATTAGTCATTCCTCATTGGCTTCACTTTTGCGTCTAAATCAATTTTATATTTTTAAATAATTTTGTGTGCACATCTTCACCATGACACGCCGGTTCAAGCAGAGCATGTTGAAAGCCCCTGAGGATTTCAAACACTTTGAACCACACTATAGAATCCTTGGCTGTTACCTGGCATGCTGACCCAGGTGGCCTGTGGCAGAGGATGAGGAACCGGCAGAGGAAGTGGCGGCGACCGGGTGTGGGGGGGACAGAACTGCGGCGGCTCCCTGGGCGGCGGCAGCGGCGGCGGCTGAGGAGGAGGAGGAGGTGGAGGTCGGTGTCCTGCAGCTTGACAGCTGAGCGGCTCCGTCTCTGCCGTGCGGAGACACTGCTCCCGGAGACGCTCGTCACGGCGCCGCTTCAGCCGCCGCTGCAGGAAGCTGCAGAAGCAGCAGAGCATGACCACGAGGGCCCAGACCAACCAGAAGCCAGAGAAACAGGCCAGGAAGGTGTAGGTGCCCTGAGACATCCCCATGTTCCCCAAGAGGTCAGAAGAGCTGACTCCAGATTCTACACAAAGTCCTGAATCGTCTCCTGAGTCAAAACGACTGAATCTGACACTTCGATCACTGTCGATGAAAATAATCCAGCGTGGGAAATAAAGCTTGAACCTCAGATGAAAGCTGGTGAAACTGAAGAACTTCCTTCAGTGACGAGCAAGTCAATCTCTTCGTCCGTCAAATCATCACAAAGCAAAGTTCTTGATTAAAGAAATCAAACAGATGTTCAAATGTTTTCTACTTGAAATGTTTCATAAAAAAGTTTCTTAGATCAGCGACGATGGAAAAAACTACAAAGATTAAGAAACAATCCAGTTGATGTTTGAAATAAGAGTCGCATGTCTGACGTTCTTGTTAATGAGTCGATAAAAAAACCACATCTTCAATTTACATCTGTAAATTCACTTTGATTCTCTCTGAATAAAGTCTCATTATTTTTCGTCTGGTTTACAGATCAATAAATCAAAGGATATTTCAACTGTTCTACATTGAGAAGTTAGAAAAACATCTGGAAGAGGAAACATGAGTCAATCTGCAGGAAAATTAAAAAACATATTTCTCTGTGTTGGTTTCCTACGTCCAGATTTTTGATTAATAACCTCCAGCAGCTGAAACGATCTTCGTTGAGATGGAAATGGTTTGAATCCCGAGAGGAACTCACACGTTACTCCACAGGACGACAGATACACGTCTGTTTAGATCCTCGCATCCTCGAAAACATGTGACATCATCGCATGAGGCCAGGTCAGGTGATCTTAGGCGACGTCCAATCAGAAGGTGATGTGACCAGTTCATCCGAGTGAGGTCAAACAGCTGGTCCCTGCAGGAAGGGGGGGGGGATCCTCGGCGTCACGCTGCTCTGCAGAGACACAGGGACGAGGAGACGCCATCAGCTTCACACCTCAGACCAGAGAAGATATTCACAGTGACGACAAAACTGAAAAACATCAGAGATTCTTAGTTGTCTAAATGATTTCAAAATTCAGCAACACACACACACACACAAGCCCTTTAAATACAAACACACACTCATAAAAACACGTTTGATTTCCCTCATCAAGAGAGAGGAAGTACAAATTAAAGGTAGATGAAAAATCATCTTCTTCTTTCCTTTATATAATTATGTTCAACAGTTTCTTCTTCTTCTCAGAATCTCCCTGATGAGCAGCTGAATGCTCTGTGGCCTCTGATTGGCTCAGAACAGAATCACTTTCCGCTGCAGCAGCAGATTCGATCCACACAAACAGCAGCTGCCGGTTGTTTGTTAATTTCTTCAGAGATCTCCGCAGCTCTTCATCAGCAGCTGACGTCGGCAGAAATCTCCACTGGACAAAGACTGAGTTTGCAAAACCACCGTCTCATAAGATTCAACTCGTGGTTCAGAACCTGGAACTCGACCCGTCCCTCAGAAACATCTCATAGATATTTCAGTATCATTTCTGGAGGAGGAGGATTTTTCCATCTCAGGTTTTTCCTCTTTGAGAAGTGAAACCTTCTTCCTCTTTAATTCCTCAAATAAAACTCTGACGTCTGAATTCCAGTTTCATTTATAGCCCGAGTGGAGCCGCGGTGTTTGTGTCATCGTCTTTTCATCCTCCACCTCCACCTCCACATCACCTCTGGGATTCACACCCCTGTGTCCGCTGTAATTTGAATTTGCTCAGCGGCGGTGATTCAGCAGCAGGGGGCCGTCAGCGAGGATATCTCAATCTGTGAGCACTGATATGGAATTGAGCCGCGTTCAGGAAACACACTCAGCCTCCACACGTACAGAACATCTCACTCTATTTATATCTGTTCACATGGAGATGAGACGGATTTACAGGAGAGAACATTAGAGCAACAAGAGAACATGAATACAAGCTTAAATAACAGAGGACGTCACCTGACTGAAGAATCAAAGGTTATTATCCAACACGTCCAACCACTCGTAACATGTCCATCCAAACCGATCTACAACTAACTATGAATAGAAATACTACAAACACCCCCTGGTGGCTGGCTGCAGTAAAGGTCATAAACCCACCTCCTCCATGTTAGCAGATGGCCCATAAACCAAACTAAACAAATCAAAGTTTCTCAATCTTGTTTTTTTTGTTATTTACATTTGAAAAAAAAGAAAGAAGCAGGAACAAACATTTGTGGCGCTTTTTTATTTAAATATAACTGAAATGGTTGATACAGTTTAACATTGACCAACTAATGAATTCATCTAGATTCAAATTCAGGATCTAGAATTTGTCATAAAAGCATCAAAACCGGAAAATCTGTTGCTGAATCAAAGAGTAAAAATAGAAATGTCTTCTAGAAACACGTCTCAGTAAAGATGTTAAACCTGAATCTTCTACATCCAGATGTTAAGGAGTCAGACACCTCCACCTCCATCACCTCCATCACCTCCATCACCTCCTTCACCTCCTCCTCTACATCCTTCATCTCCTCTACCTCCTTGAACTCCTCCACCTCCTCATCCTCCTCCACCTCCTAGACCTCCTCCACCTCCTAGACCTCCTCCACCTCCTCTACCTCCTTCACCTCCATCACCTCCATCACCTTCTTCACCTCCTCCACCTCCTCTACATCCTTCATCTCTTCTACCTCCTTCATCTCCTCTACCTCCTTCAACTCCTCCACCTCCTCATCCTCCTCCACCTCCTCCACCTCCTCCACCTCCTCCACCTCCTCCACCTCCTCTACATCCTTCATCTCTTCTACCTTCTTCATCTCTTCTACATCCTTCATCTCCTCTACCTCCTCATCCTCCTCCACCTCCACCACCTCCTCCACCTCCTCCACCTCCTCTACATCCTTCATCTCTTCTACCTCCTTCATCTCCTCTACCTCCTTCACCTCCACCACCTCCTCCACCTCCTCCACCTCCTCCACCTCCTTCACCTCCTCTCAACATGTCCACACTCTCACAGGTAAAAGCCTCATGATCCCTGATGAGTATTTTCCCATGAGCCTTTGTGTTATTTGGTCGCTGCATCATGGACGTAAACAGCGAGTCAGCACTTTAACCTCTGAGTCACCAGGTTGGGTCAGATTTCAGCCTTTGTTTGAGCTAAGCTAACGTGGCTAACACAAGTTCACAGTGACACATGCTGCTCCAGTGTCAGTG